>CM041776.1:205149980-205165466 GCA_023374045.1 Limonium bicolor
AGAGCGATTGCCTCTAACTTGAATGTCCTTACCAAATGTTAATGGACTATGAATTATGTCATGCATGACAAAGAAAAATGAACTAGAGGTTCAAAGAATAATTCATTTGGAAAATGTTGCAACTACTTGATGCGTTCATAGATATGAATAAAGTAACGCGATCATATATATACTAGTTGTGAATGTTCCAGCTCGGTTAGAAGCGTGGGAGACAACCGCTATGGCAAGTGTATCCCAAGTACGCTGGAGGCGTGGTCGACCCCTAGGATCCAAAGAACCCTCAAAAGAGGAGTTTGGACCCTTAAAAGAGGAGTCCAGTCATTCGAAAGGGGGACAAATATGCCAAAATGACACAAAAGGAAAAGACAAATTATGAAAGATTTAAACCCTTGAAATAGGAGTTCGGACCCTCAAAAGAGGAGTCTAGTCCTTCGAAAGGGGGACGAATATGCCAAAATGACACAAAAAGAAAAAGGCAAATTAGGATTGATTTGAACCCTCTAAAGAGGAGTCCAGTCTCTTGAAAGGGGGATGGATATGCCAAATGACACAAAAGGAAAAGGGAAATTAGGAGTTCAGAATTCAAACCCTCGAAAGAGGAGTTCAGACCCTCGAGGGGGGGGGGGGGGAAGAAACTGCCAAAATGATATATTCCAAGAGTAAAGGAAGTGCGGAATATGACTTCCAATAGTTGATAAAGACAGATCATAAACACGCCGAAGCGTGTGATGCTAACATGATAATACACTAGAGTTGTGCATATAAGATGTTATAATCTACCTCGATATGAAAATGAATGCATTCCTCCTAGTGGATAAAAGAGTTGTAATATCATAAAAGTGGAAGACAGTAGACCCTTGAAAAAGGTGTTAAGCCCTTGAAAAGGGAGCTATAAACTTTGGTGGAAAATAGTAAACCCTTGAAAAAGGTGTATAACCCTTGGAAAAGGAGCTATAAACTTTTAAAGAAATGTAATGATAAATAGTACACCATGTAACTTATGTGTATCCCTTGAAAGAGGATCTAAACTCTCAAAGAGAGCGTAATGTGAACATATGAATTCCCGTGAATTGATATTCGAAGAAAATCTCAAGATTGATTTTCTAAAGGCCTTATGTTCTTATATAATCAATGGTGACTTGGAGAACCATCTAAACCATAATCAATGGTGACTTGGAGAACCATCTAAACCATAATCAAATGGTATCAACTCACAACTCATAAAATTATATATATATCGATATATCAATTGAGCCAATGGTATGGCATAAGACTCTAAGAGGCTTATGTGTGGATATTAAGGTCAAATACATGAGAGTGCATTATTTGTTTGCACTAGGCTCATGTATTTGAGTTGAGTAAAGTTATGCTGATAATGCATGACTAGTAAAGGATACTCCTCTAACGTGAATATCAAATAGACCTTGGGAGCAAATTGGATCGCACAAATTTATCATCTTTTATATGATAGAAAAATGTGTGAGGCTCAGGTCAAGAATCCACCATATATGTTATACTTGTGAGTGATTTAATGGTGATATAAGACTTACCATCCGGGTATCATGAGCAAAGTTTTAATGAGGATTCTATCATGAGTTTTCTGTATGAAGAGGGGTGCTATGATATATATGATGGAACTACCATTTCATGGTGTGCAACGAAGCAGACTACAATGGCAACTTCATTAAATCATTCCAAATTGATTGCATTATAAGAAACAGGAAGATGATGTGCATGGTTCAGATCAGTCATCTATTAAGTTCTTATGGGTTTCAGCCTGATCTAGGGACACCAACAATGATATATGAAGATAGTGTTGTCTGCATTACACTAATAAGGGAAGGATGCATCAAAAGTGATCGAATGAAGCATATATCACCAAAATTTTTCTCAACCCTTCAGCTTCAGACCAAGGGTATTCTTGATGATCGCAAGATTTGAGCCGATGAGAATCTAGATGATTTATTTACCAAGTCACTTTCTACAAGAGTTTTAAGAAGCTCGTTCATGATATCAGTATGTGACATCAAAGAGACATTCAATTAAATTGAGGGGGAGATAAACATTTTAAACTGTATTCTTTTTCCCTTAATCATGGTTTTTGTCCCAATGGGTTTCACCTGACAAGTTTTTTAATGAGGCAGTAGGATGTACATCCAAAAGGAGTGTTATAAATAACGCAAATTCGACCGTACGAGCTGGCTGCTCCTAGTTAGGAGTGGGACAGTTACACATCATCATTTTTTCCAGCTCATCTTCTTACATGGCAGTATTTTTTCCAGCTCATCTTTCTACATGGCAGTATGTTATCTATTCAAATTTTAATTTCCAAACAGAACTTATCTATCCCTCATATCTTCCCTAACCTCTCGACGCTCTCTGCTCTCCCGCACATATGAACGCTTCTTCTCCCTTTCTCCTCTAATCACTCGACACTCATTGAATAATCACTCAAACGCTCCACGAAGCTCGGCGGATCATCACTCGAACTCTCTCTTCTGCTTCTCTAATTCCACGAAGCTCGCTGGACTGTCTCCCCTGCAAATCGACGCGCTGCTCTTCGATTGCTAACCTTACCAGAATCTGAAATCACAACTCCTCACATATGGCTAAATCGCGTGAAGTAGTAATTCATAAGGAGTAAGTTGTTACTAGGTAATTCATTTTTCTCATGTTACAGTTTTTACTTTTGGTTGTTCGATTTTGAAATTAGGGTTCTTAGTTCACAATCTGTATTCTCCAGTAGCATTATGGTTTTATGCTGTTAATTAGCGATTCTCAGTTACTTTAATACTCATTTTGATTCACTAATTAGTTCTACTTTAATACTCGTTTCGATTTTGCTACGTTGTTTTCTTTTGCCTTATGCTATTTTATGGTTTTGTGTTTACACAGAAAAAAGAGAAAGCTGATCTAAATGCTGCGAAGGAAGTATGCCTTCAGACTTGCTGTACATGACAAGAATTTGAGGGTTCGTGATCTTCAAACATCATTGAAGCGAAAGAAGTTTTGAAGCTATATGTACTGATCGTATAACTTCGTGGGGGGATTAACTTTTTGGGGTGGTCATACATTTTCGAACATTAGTGTTTTTGGTACAAGCTAGACAACAACATACTAGCGACTGAATGGTGTGTAATACAAAAGTTTCTAGCACACTTATTTGTTGATTCTCATCTTTTAAAGGTTGCTGAAACCTTATTAGCTCAATGATACATCATATTAGCTTACTGATTCATCATTTTATCTAAATGATTCATTATTTATGTCAACACAAATCAGTTACTTCTTGATTCACCAGACGTATCAAATGATTCATTTGTAAATGTGTATGATACATCACAGACCTAAAGCAATATCTACACTAGTAAAATGAAATGATTCATCACATTAGCTTGATGATTCATCATATTAGCTAAATGATTCATTATTTATGCCAACACAAATCAGTTACTTCTTGATTCACCAGACGTATCAAATGATTCATTTGTAAATGTGTATGATACATCACAGACCTAAAGCAATATCTACACTATCGCACTCTTTTGATTCATATATTTAAGTGTTACTGAATGATTCATCAGTCAGTAAAATGAAATGATTCATCACATTAGCTTAATGATTCATCATATTAGCTAAATGATTCATTATTTATGCCAACACAAATCAGTTACTTTTTGATTCACCAGACGTATCAAATGATTCATTTGTAAATGTGTATGATACATCATAGACCTAAAGCAATATCTACACTATCACTCGCACTCTTTTGATTCATATCTTTAAGTGTAACTGAATGTTATCTAGTCAGTAAAATGAAATGATTCATCATATTAGCTTAATGATTCATCATATTAGCTAAATGATTCATTATTTATATCAACATCTTTGTACTTCATAAAGGCTATGTATGCACTTATTTTTCTAAATCTGGGACTATGGTGACAAGTCTATCACCACCGTGCACGGGATGTGCATAAGAAACTCCTTGAGATTGTGTATCTTCATGGATACTCCGGAAAGAATTTATAGCAGCCTTCTTTAGTAACTTTGCAGCTGCAGCTTTTTTTGTCCTGCAGCTCTTTTGTATCTTTTCTGTTGCAGATTTCCATCTATAACAAATCTAATTTATTAACAAAATTCAACGATCAATCATATTGCTTCAACCATGAACTGTTCTCACATTTATGTGTTTCAAGAAGCCTGAATACATTATAGAAGGAGAAACTTATAGATAAGAGGAGCCAAATCTTAGAATGTATATGTGACAACATGAAACAAGATGTAAATCAAGCATGCCAATATAAATCAGTGACTCTGCATTTTGTATATACTGATGATTCACCACTAGAATCAAATGATACATCATTTACAACAAATGATTCATTAATAGAATAACATCTTTATACTATTTATATCAGAACACGAAATCAAGTACTAGTATGTAAACAATTGAACATTGAAATTTAGAACTAACAATTTTGTCAATCAACTCTGATGATGAAGCTTTAGTAAAAACAACTTTTGGGTTTCATTCACAATCGGCAGTTCAGTATGATCTGATACAATTGACCCTGCAATATCAAATGATTCATTAATATGTATAAATGATTCATTACTATGTATAAATGATTCATTAAGTTTTAAACTGTGATACATCATATATCATTCAATATATGTAAGGTCACACACAGTATATGAAGCTACACAGAACAGAAATCGATTATCATAAGCGCAAGTTCAGCGAAGATTGACGAAGATCTTCTATCGATCACCTTATGATTCAAGAAAAAACCGTAAAGATTGACGAAGATGGAGGAATACATATCGATTATCATTATTGTTTAAGGTGAAGGAAGATTGACGATTACCTGCATCATACACAACAATCTCTGTACACTGTTCGTTCACACTTCTTCCATCAGGTTGTCCATTGCACTTCAATGATTTGCAGCTCACGAACTGATTTCGATCGATCGAATCCATCTGTTTAGTGGCAGCGAAGTGATGTTTGTTCTTTTCGATTTGGTGAAATCAATTTAGAAATCGCGCCAAGGAAGCGCCGAATGAGTCTGGGTGTTTGTTTGTGCTCTCTGCGTTGATCGTTCTCTGAGATAGAAAGTGCTGACATGTAATTTTTTTCCACCGTGGCAAGTGCCTGCACCCAGTATGGAGCGGCCGTCCCGTACAATGGTGCGTCTGTATAAATAATATTAGTGGATGTACATCCAATCATTCTTTGGTCTATCTTAGACCTTTCGTCTGCGTAACTCACATAACCTCCCCAAAGTCTTCATTAGTAGACCTTTGATCTTTTGCTTTCCTACCACTCAAAGGTTCGGTAATATATACTATATAAGGATGTACAATAGAATGATAAAGAGTATGCCAATTAGGTCTATCTTGTCTACTATACTCTCTAGTCTCTTCTATCCTCTCAGTGTTATATCAAATCCAAAATTAATCTAATATTTTTGTTGTAAAGGATCCCAAATCAAACTTGCAATCCTTCCGATACACGATTAATAATCTTAAAGTCGGTCCATTATTTCTCTATATAAAAATAGCAATTGCCAATGAAGCCATTACCAAAACAGAACAAAAAAGATGGCATAGATCCTACTATCACGGTAAAGTATAATTTTTATTCGACGTCTGTCAAGTTTGGCTGCTGGTCCCAGAACACAAATGCAAGTATGATAATGCAATTAGCCGATGCTGCGCTTTCTTTTAAGGCATATCATAATGTTGATCAATAATCACAACGAAAGCTTGGAATAATAAGCATGGAAGAGAGGGAGCAAGCGTATTGATCAGAATTTGATATTGGGGAATAACTGTATGACTGTTTTTGTTTTGTCGGTTTTATATGTAGTAATATGTTATTAGAAGAGAAGTAATTTTGGGGAGGCAGTTCCCAATTCAATCTATGTAGGCCATTCCAAGTATATACAACAAGTTTCAAACGCGTCACGCATCATTGATGGGGATGTATGTCCAAGCGCTGTCTCTGTTTGTTGTAAAGTTGAAACAGTCCCATGGCGCTGACCTGCGCAAACACTGAATTCTTCTCTGTGACGCATTCCATCAAACACCTCCCACCCATGGGATTGATGAACCCTAAGAACGAAACAGTTAGCGACCTCATCAGTGAGTTGCAGAACCAGACGTGCGATACGAGCCAAAACGATATGGAATTTAGACAGATGCAGGTAATCACTGATCAATAACCCAGTTCGGAAGATTTAAAAAAGAAAAAAAAAAGCAGTGTAAAGCTGAAAGCATAAAACCAATATGTAAAAAGAGTGCGCCAAACTGGTATATTAGCGATCAATAACTTTCAGACAGCATTACATTAAGCATCCCCAGTTCAATTAGAGGACTTCACTCTCCAACCAATAATCCAATATGTAGAAAGAGTGCGCCCAATTGCACAATAATGGTTATCTTCCGTATATCTGCCATCCCCTAGTTACTGGATTCTTTTTTGAACGAGTAGTTGCTGTATTCATTTAATGAATTCAACTCAACCCAGAATATCTCTCTCATTTGCCGGCAAAACCAACCTAGTTTGGATTTCCATAAGAAAGAAATTTAATCGAATCCAGGAATGGAGCTAGCTAGCTAGTAGCTAGTCCTCTCCGCGCGGTAGATTCATCTTGTTGTATAAAAGAAAAGATGTTCAATCGCTTCATCTCCACCCATTATCTTGACTATTTTCTAATATGACATTGAACGCGAAGGCAAAAGAAGAGTATTGAGAAGTTGTAGTTTGATGATGCTTGGCAACTGGCAAGGCGCTCCGTACTAGTACAATTTAGATTTGACTGACAACATTAGGTCAACCAGTAGCGGTAATCAGTCTCCCACACCGAAGAACCACAACGGCCGGATCGCTAGCTACGTAAATTTAAACACCCTCGGCTGCCCCCGTTTTAGTCACGGAGCCGTGTGGTAAGCACAGAGCGAACTATTCTTTCGCCTTTTACTAAAGAATACCGTGTGCTTGCCACATTACAGCGGCATACGCCAATTTTTGGAGGAGTTATTCTTTTTGGATAACTCCCACTAATGTAGTTCAATTATTTAGTTACTTCCCTGTAAAGCCCATTGGGCTTTCTAGTGAGTGGGGGGGTGCTCTGACGGGCTGTGGGGTTACCATGAGGACTGTATACTTTTGTTATCATTTTACACCAACGACCAATTCAACCGAGGGAAAGCAGCAGCAACCTAATTAACTTTTGGGTTCGTTTGGAGATAGCTGCTAGAAATTAAGAAGTTGTATAGTTTTATAGAATGATGGTTTTAAAAAGTAGAGACAGTTGTTAGATCTTGCTGCTGAAAATTGAGAAGCTGTCAGCTGATGATTTTGTAGAAGCTGTCAACTGCTGATTTTAGGTGTTTGGTGGAAGCCTGCTGATTTTAGAAATTGAGAAGCTGTCTGCTGCTGGAAGCTGTTCCCCAAACGAGCTCATTGTGTTTTGTTGAAAAAAGAGGGACATTTCGAAAGTCGTAAAAGTATCAATATACTGAAAACGAAGTACTTTTAATCATAAAGTTCACAAATTTAAAAGTACAATAAAAATTAAAAATACTATATAAAATAAAAAATCATAAAAAAAAAATTCTTTTTTTAAAATTTATTCAATATTCTAAAACATAATATATACTAATTTTTTTACCAATTATTTTTTATCAATTTAAATTAAATTTTCGAAGTAAATTATTTTTATTGTTTAACTTATTTTGTAAATCCTTAATTTTTAACTATATTTTTCTGTATATTTTAAAATTTCTAAATATAAAATAATATACATTGAAGAAATAATTTAAATTAATTGAAAATAATATATATATATATATATATATATATATATATATATATATATATAATAAAAGTTATGGTACTTAATTGGTATAAATTATTTACGTTTGTGAACTTTAAAAGTACTATATTAAGTAGTACTAGGTTGCTATTCGCAGTACAAATTACTAATCACCGCAGTACAAAATTTTTTTAATTCATATTGACGTTGTACACATGTAATAATGTCGTGTTGTAACTCTTGTTTTTTTTAAAATAATTTCTTGAGCGTAAACAGTAAAAAACACTCTGATTGGTACAAAACATTATAAACCCGTATAAAAGACGTTAAACCCCTTTTAAAGCGCATTTAAACGTTATAATTGTGACTCCACATAAGTTAATGACATTTTATGTTGTGTTTGACCAAATTACAAACATTGTTACACTTACAGAACGTTGTATTGAAATCGCAGTTGAAAACGTCAATTTCGGGTAAAAAACGCTCGTACTATATATAGCGTAACCTCCCTTATTTTCTTCATTTCTCTCTTACTCACTCTCTCTCCTCTCTCTCTCTTCCATCAGATCCTCCCTTCTACCTGCCGGAGCCGCCACCGTAGCCACCGCCGGAGCCGCCACGACCACCAGCCGGACCACCGCAACACCACCACCGGAAAAATTTTCCGGTGAGTTTTTTGAAATTTTTTTTTTGTAACTTATAGATTTGGGTGTCCTGAGTATGAATTTGATGTTAGTTTTTTGAAATTTTACATCAATTGAGCTAGATCTAGCATGAAAGTTTCGAAATTAGCATGAAAATTAAAAAAAAAAAAAACTAGGCGAGTAGCCGGAGTCCTCTACCTGGGCGCGGGCGAGCAGAGTGGATGCTCTACTCGGAGAAGAGCGAGCAGGGTGGCGGCTCGAACTGGAAGCGCGCGAGCAGGACGGCGGCTCGTGGCTGATGTTCCTCGTTCAGGTGGTGGAGGCGAGCAGCAGGGCTACTCGGAAACAGCGGAGGCGAGTACTCCGGCTACTCGCGGCTGGCAGACTCGAGGACCAGGCCTGCTCGACCCTGGAGATGGAGAGCACCAGCAGTGCTCGCCCCGGGAGAACGAGAGCAGCGCAGCTGCTCTAACCTTTTTTTTTTAATTCTAATGATTTTTTAAATGTTTTTTTAATTATAATATTATGTATGATTTATAAATGTTTTAATTTGTTATTTTTTTGTATAATAATATTGCGAATGATTTTTAAATGTTTTAATTTGTTATTGTTTTGAATTCTAACTAATATTGTGAATGATTTATAAATATTTGAATTTTTTTTGAATTGTAATATTGTGAATGATATGATTATAAATGTTTGAATTTTTATGTTATGAATGAGGGATATAACTGTGTGATATTCGTATGCAGTGATGGATCGTCTGAAAAAAGCAGTGAGACATGTCACGAAGAGGAAGAATAAAGACCGGGGTGCAGCAGGCTATGACGGCCTCGTACCGTCGTCGTGCACATGCTCCTGGTGAAGGGCCGAGTAATCCTGCCCCCCGCATGGAAGCAGCACGCCATTCATCTTTCCATCCGGGTCAATCTTCCAACGACCCGGCGTTTCAAGTACCAGCACCACCAATGGTAGCGGAGGATGACTCGGCGGTGTTCAATATACCGAGGAGACGCATGCCAGAGTTGTCATCATCCAGTAGTGCTTTTTCTGACAGATCACTGCACAGCTCTAGCTTCAATATCTCAGGGCAATCAAGCCACCAGACTGCTCCGTCAGGCGGTGGTAGTTCATCACGTCAACCACGCCCATCACCTGCCCGTGCTGTTGAGGACCATGTGATGACTGAGCGTTCGCCACATGCTGATGACGATGGTCGTGGTGCTGATGATGAGGACTCACCCGACGTGGATGAGGAGCAGGATAAGGAAGATGATGAAGTCATGGATAAGGAGGATGACACTGACGAGGAAGCAGCGCTAGCGATGGTTCCAGTCATTCCTACCTCTTGGAAGTTGACAGAGGTGCCAGTTCCTGGCGGTCCACTACTCACTAGTGTTATCACTAGCTTCGGGGGTCATGTGGCGCTTGACTTATGGACCTCGGCTAAGGTATGTTCTCTATCTTCTCCTGTATTTGATCATTTAATTTCATACTACGTTTTGTAAGTGTTAAATATTGGTCATTATGTAGGATCGTGGGGTTTTGAGTTTCAAATCCCGTAGGGTGATGCTTACCTGCTGGCCAAAAGATCAAATTTCTAAACCAAGAACACGGAAGATGCTTGAGTATTCTGGTATAGAGCACCTACAGGATATTACGATGCCATACAACAATATGTCCCTGATCAGTGCTTTTGTGGAGAGGTGGCAGCCTGATACAAACTCATTCCATATGCCGTTTGGTGAGATGACGATTACCCTGCATGATGTGTGGATGATACTGCAAATCCCCATCGTCGGTCGTTCATTGACAGCGAATTCATCCACCCCTGAGTTGAAGGAGGTAATGGCTGATTGTCTTAATTTTGGGGCAGATGTTGAGAGTATGACAGAGGCACTGTGGAATACCGGTGCTGTATCAATTTCGAGCTTGTTGCAGCAATGTAGGGATGAAAATGAAGAGGCAATGAAGCAGGCATGTGGTTGGTTATATCATCTGATTGGTACCACCATATTAGCTGGAAAATCAAATGGTCGTCTGAGTCCACAGCTGTTCAGTTTAGTAGCTCCTGTGAAGAAAGGTACCAAGCTTCGTAAATATGCATGGGGAGCTGGTACTCTTGCATGGTTATATCGCCAGCTAGGGATAGCATCTCGTGCCGACTCCAGTGGGATAGGTGGTTCTATGACGTTACTTGAGGTATGTGTCCTAATGTGCATCTAGTATATGATAACTCACTGAGTATTAATAATTGGTACTGCTTAATCATTCTAGTGTTTTATATGCACAGTGCTGGATTTATGCGTACTTCCCTACATTAAGACCAGCGATTAGCCCGGACTGGCGCGCTAATGATGATAGACCTTGGGCTCTAAGATGGGTGAGATCTACCTCTCAAGTGCAGGATCATCGTTCACTGCAAGGATATCGTGAGCATCTAGATGCTTTGACTGCTCTAAATGTAAGTGTTTGTAGTTGCTAACACATTGAACCATTATATTTTTGCCTTTCGTTGTTGGTTACATTTTACTATTAATGTTCATTGTAGATTGATTGGTTGCCCTACGGTCGAGATAATGTTAATGTTCATGGAGGGCGTACATGGTATAGAGGTAACATACCGATTTTGGGGTTGAATGAGCCATACATGCCTGGTCGCTGTCTACGCCAGTTTGGTTACATTCAGGATATCCCTGAACCTCCTATTAGACCCAACCCAAGGTCTGAAAAAAGAGGAAAAACCCAACCCTACACCTGTGTATACCCCCCCATGTATTTTTGGGAAAACACTCCTAAATTGCTGGTTCCAGGGTATACGCGCACAAATGCGCGGTTGCATGCTTGTGACCCACTCTACCTAGATTGGTACACCAAGCACACACACCCGAAGATCCTAAACCCTGAGACTTATCAGACCACCCTGGTTCATCGTCCAGATCCCTGTCTAGTAAGTTCTTTTTGTCATAGTACATCATTAAATATCACTTTTATTTTTTATGTGTACTTACCTGACCAAGTGTGTTACAGCTACTGTCTGAGGCAAGTGAGCTTGCACGCCCGTACTACCAAGAGAACAATGCATGGGACTGGTCATACTATCGTCAGGGGATGCCAGAAGAAGAACAAAGGGCTGCAACTGATGGTCTTGTGGATGTGTTCAGCTCTTTGTACATATGGGATAGTTACCAGCGCCAGCATGGTGCACCCTAGTGCTTGTCATCTTGGATTTGGATGTAATAAACTTTAGTATCATCTTGGAACTATTTGTTGTCTTTCATTTTGACTTGGTGTGTTAGTTGATGATCTGTTGGTTGATTTTGTGGAGGTTCTTAGAACCGGTGGAGATAAGAAAAACAGGGGAGACTATGCCAAAAATTTTCTAGAAATGCATCGTTTCCTGGAATGCCTTTGTTTCTGTTGAGCTTGCTGCCTGTGAGAAAGAATTGTGATATTTATGGGCCTTGGCAGAAGAAGAATTTGGTAGAATTTGGTGTCGCCACACAATGCATGGCTCCTTTCAAAGTTAACGATCAGTATTTGACAAATGTGCTTGTTAATATCAATGCCAATCTGGGTGGTCTAAATTCTATGTTGGTCGTTGAATGTTCTCCAGCAATGATAGTGTCGAAATGAAATATCTAACATGTACCAAAGATTGTATATGTCACGAGAAATGAAATATATCAAAATGTAGAAATTCCTAAGAAAGAAAAGTCCCTGAATCCAAATCGTATGAATCACATAAATGAAAGTCAATAACTATAACAACACGTTTATTCCACGTCCAAACATCTACTAAAGATTATAAATCCCGAAAATTATAACAACACGAGAACTAACAAGATCAAATACGCAATAACCAATAACCTAATTATTTCCTAACCTTTGTCTCTCTATTCCCCGTGCTATTACATTACGTCTCATCTCATAAATTGGTTCTTGGTGTTGAAAATCATCATCATCGGGCTCAATAGGATCATAAATAACAAGTAATGGAATATGAGCGATGAAATCATTATACTCCATGTAATTCTCCATCATCCGGCGAACTGATGTATCATTTCGTACATGAATAAAAGTCCACTCGTAGTCGCCCTCCAGCCCCAAATACACCATTGTTGTTATGTTTATTCTGCCGAGGAGGGACTGTAGTGCTCGAATTACTCGTCGTTGTAGATCCCGTAGATTACTAGGATATGGCATAGTAACTTCTACGCGTCTGTGCCCCACTCTTCTATCAAATTGTGCTCCATGACGACCAAAAGTAGCTACATAATTAACGTGCAAACAGAAAGGAAACTCCATTTGATTTTGGGAGCGAAATGGGAATTAAGGTGTGAAGAGTTCAAGCAAGATGTAATTAGACAGATTCAGAGAGCACGGGGTAAGGAATGAGTATGTTGGGACACTAATACCCACTTTTATAATATTTGAGTAACACTGACATGTCCAACGGCTAGTTCAACGACTACTAAAATCAAGCGTACCAAACACACCATGTGCAGTACAAAGTGAATTCAAATTTACCATAGGTAATTACTTTTGTCAGGTAAGGTACACGTACCAGGTCACTGTACACGTACCAGGTTACCGTTTGCAGTACAAAGTGAATTCAAAGTTACCATAGGTAATTACTTTTGTCAGGAAGGTACACGTACCAGGTCACTGTACACGTACCAGGTTACCGTTTGCAGTACAAAGTGAATTCAAAGTTACCATAGGTAATTACTTTTGTCAGGTAAGGTACACGTACAGGTCACTGTACACGTACCAGGTTACCGTTTGCAGTACAAAGTGAATTCAAATTTACCATAGGTAATTACTTTTGTCAGGTAAGGTACACGTACTAGGTCACTGTACACGTACCAGGTTACCGTTTGCAGTACAAAGTGAATTCAAAGTTACCATAGGTAATTACTTTTGTCAGGAAAGGGTACACGTACCAGGTTACCGTTTGCAGTACAAAGTGAATTCAAAGTTACCATAGGTAATTACTTTTGTCAGGTAAGGTACACGTACTAGGTCACTGTACACGTACCAGGTTACCGTTTGCAGTACAAAGTGAATTCAAAGTTACCATAGGTAATTACTTTTGTCAGGTAAGGTACACGTACTAGGTCATGTACACGTACCAGGTTACCGTTTTTTTAACTTTAACCTTGTGCTAGTTCATGACCAACCTCTATAAGGGATGCCTCCTCCATTTCATCTTCACACACTCTCTCTCCATTATCGAAGCTCTATTTCCTTACTCTCTTCCACACTTATTTCGTTAAACTGTGCAGCTCTCTCTCTAAACATGAGTCAATCTTCAGATTCGATCATGAGTATGTTCCAATATCAAGCCCAGTAGTATTTAGTTTATTGTCTGGTTAATCATATCGCATTAACATTTCATATTTCAATATTCATCTAACATTCTCTCGACCCTTAGTGCAGGATAGTGACTCAACCACTGATTCAGATTGGGATGAATTTGATGCAGGCGTTCCGGATCATTATGCACAGATGGAAGAGTACATGCAAGAGAGTATTAATCGAGCTCCGGTGGTGGACACAGGTTACTTATTTCAACAAAACCAGGCCTTTAGGGTAAAGAAGAAGCGAAAGCTTGGGTAGATAGTGTTGGCCATCCCACACCATATCTACACCATAATTCAAAGTTCTCGGGCGGGCCAAGATTTCCACTAACATCGAGAGGTATTGGAAACACGAAGGACATCACGACCTGGTGTCATTCAACCGCGCAGATCATGGGTTCAAAGAAATTGGTTGCCCTTTTAAAATTAAGGGGTATTACACAAGCTACGGGTGTTTCTGTGCAAGTGGGTACCGGATGGCATAACCATGATCTCGCAGAGTGGGAAGAGGCCATTTTGTGGGAAACGCCTGACTGAGAGCGGAGGATTATGATCGACCAGAGAACCAGAGTCGGTGTGCCCCCGTGCAATATTCCCGGCTCACACAATCAACCCAGAACGTCAGCAACAAGGAAAGACATATACAACCGATACAAAAAACAAAACTAGTAAATAGAGATGGTCGATCTATGTGCACTCTGCTGAGTGACCTAGACAAAAACAACTACTACTACGATTACACTACAGATCCAAGTAGTCACTCAGTATGTCTCAACTAACTTCAATCATTTAGGTTTCATCTTAATTTGATAGATAACATGATTATATTTCACAATTTAGATGATCAAACACGACTTGGGTCCATCTCTTTGCACACCCTACATCTAGATTACGCTCCATCGTTCCCGTATGTCATAGGCATTGATGCTACCTATAAAACAAACATAGCAAAAATGCCTTTGGTTCGTTCATCGGATGACGAGTATAGGCAAAAACTTCAGCTTGCCTTCGCCTTCCTTGTATCAGAAGCAACAGACATGTATGTGTGGCACTTCAACAATTAGGGACCTCCTCGGGCGGACTACAACCTCTACATTATCACCGACAGATGTCTGCCCTGATGAATGCCTAGATGAGGTATTCCTGAATCTCATCATCTACTATGTCGGTGGCACATAAGTAGAACGTTCAGGGGAAAGCCGAGACTTTATATGGGTGATAGAGGAAGGGCGGCGGCTGCGTCCGAATGTGGCTTCGTTGTCTACTCGAGCACAGAGCAGGACTACAACGAGAGGTACGCAATTTTCAGGAGACATACCAAAGCTACCCACGTTTCATTACGTATGTTGCATCAGTCTGGGAGAAATACAAGGAAAAATTTGTGGAGGCTTGGGTCAAGAATGTGTTGCAATTCGGACACAACGACAAATAGGTAAAATTGTTAATCTTGTAATGTTTAAGATAATACAGTGCATTGTTATAGATCTATAAAACTTACTAACATTTGATAGGGTGGAGGCCGCACTTCTTCTCTAAAGGCGAGATTAAGGAGTGCTAGACACATTGGATGTAATCTTTCCAAAGATTCACGATCATGTGATACAAGCATCCGGGATTAAAAAAGGATTTGAGCAGCCAGGACAAAACACAGAA
>CM041776.1:205165966-205201839 GCA_023374045.1 Limonium bicolor
GTAATGCATAGTTTCTTTTTTGTTCTTCTTTATGTTTCTGTTCTTTTGGAATCAGACTATATTGCTACTTCAATTGTACTTCATAACTCTTATGTATTCAGATGGATTGTTCCTTTAATGTTGTTGCAAGCCTTTGTTGGTTTTGGTTTTATTGTTTAAGGTACAGGTTTGCAACTGATGTGTGTGAGTCTAAGAAAAACAAAGGAGACTTTGTCAAATTTTCTCTAGAATTCTACAACCCGTGTTGCTCATGACCAAGTGTGGGAATGTTGTCCCCACCATACTAGGGGCGTAATATTCTGACTTTTGCTCACTTTGAAATGTTGTGATCTTTTGACTGTGTTTTGTTTTTATTTTCCTTGGTATTGTCATGAAGCAATGAGGACATTACTTTATTTTAAGTGTGGGAAAGGGAGTTACACATGTTCGTGTAGTGGAACACTCAATTGTGCTAATTTTGAAAATTTTTGATATCAATTGACTTAAATCTCATCGATTCTTGTTGGCCCTTAAATTTTTGTTTCATAACATGCTTTGGTCTTGTTCAATGGTTGGATAAGTTGGTTTGGAACCCCGTACAAGTAGCATTAAGTTATTTTTGAGATTGAAACTAGATGATGGTTGTGAAGAGTCTGGTTGCACTTCTTGTATGTACAGTTTTGGTAAATACTTTTCTGTTCTTCATTAAAAAGATGAAACTATTAATGTGATTGTTTTTCTTGGATTAACTTATAGCTTTGGAAATGATTATGGAATGAAAGGAAGGAAAGGACAAAGACAAGGTACTCCTCTGATCAAATTTTTAGCCCGAAATAGGCATCGTCAATTTGGTAATTAAGTTCTGAGGTGTCTCACCCATGTACCTAAGGTCTCATGATATGGGATAGAAGATCCAACACCGTTACATAGATGGAGAGAAAAGTCTAAGGGGTGAAAAAGATATTGCTTGTTTAGAAATTCTGGAGAAAGTTCTTAATTTCAAATGCAACTTCTTCCTTGAGCATGAGTATGTGGCGATGAAAGGTAATAAGGATATAATATTACTTCTTGCCCCTTGTCGTCCATGAAATGTGGAAAGTTCATCGGAGAGTGAGGCCCTGAGTGAAGTCTGAGTTGAGTGGTTGTGTTATATGTTTCAGGCCTTTCAAAAGAATTTCTCAATTCACTCTTATAAAAACCTGCAGTGTAGATCATTTTATGTGACTGTTTTTCATTAGTAGATATCCTTGTGCATGGTTTAAAGTCAATAGTTCCCTGCTGTAAGATTTTGGTTTGTTTGTGTTGTAGTGTTTGCTTGAAGACGAGCAAGGATTAAGGGTGGGGAAGTTGATAAGTCGGGAATTTATCTAAGTTCACGGGGCTAATTCATGCATAATTGTCTACAATTTGGCTTTAAATTCCCTCCTTATTGGCTTGGTTATGCTTTATTGTTATATTTGTCTTCTATGATTGGTTTGGTGATGTTTCAGGATAAAACGCTCAATAAAGTGCTTAAATGAAGTTTTTGGAACTTGAGTCAGGCATTGGAAGTCAAATCAGGAGTCACATGACGCTTTTTGAAGAAGGAGAAAACTACACTGCACGGGTCCGGGTCTTGGCCGTGAATGTTTTCCTAGACCACCCCTTTGAAGACCTTACTGTCGAATTTTGGAAATGGTCCGAGTATGTGTTCGTGGCTACATTCTCGGACCACCCAGAAAAGAAGCTCTCTGCCATTTTTTCCATGTGGTCCGGGAATGTGTACTTGTTGCATTCCCATACCAACTCTGAAAAGCGTCGCGTTAAAAGGAAATAAAAAGAATCGAAATCAGAATTTATTAGGAGGATCAACAGCCGCCACTGAGAGAATAGAGAGATTATTATGGTTTTTAGATCTTTTTAACAGAGAGAAGAGTGAATTGGAGTTTTTGACATATTTCTGGGAGAAAGAGCATAGCAGATCGACAATCTGACACTAAAGCTTCACCACGGAGTCTTCAATCAGAGTTTCATCTTTTCTTTCTCTATAATACTTGTTTTAATAGACTTTTGCATTGTAATTATGTCTAAGACTGAGTAGTACTATTAAATTCTGGTTTGCTATGTAATCTGAATTCAAGGTTCCACTATCTTTGTGATTTTCCCAGTTTTAATAAGATAAAGTACATGTTCTTTGTTTATACTTATTCTCTTGTGATCTGGCCAGTTACTAGGGTTTATTAGTTTATTTGCTTACAAGTGAGAACTACGGAATTCAATAGACTACATGGACAGTACCGGTTAGTTTCAAGATGATAATTCCTTTAAATACTAATTGATTATCAAAATAGACTATTCTTAAAGTTGTTGGCAATTAGGAAATTCATAACAAAAGTTAGCATTTGGTAATTGTTAATTAGATTCCACCGAGTGGGAGACCGAACATGGAATAGATTTGATCCGAGATTTTAATCTAGAATCTAGTGAACACATTGAGAAGGGAATCGAGGATTTCAAAGGAATAGTGAAACGGGATTTCTCCCTCAATTTATCAAGAAAACCAATATATCCCTTTTGCAATTATTATTCTTGACATTGTTTATTTAATTTGTTCCCAGAATTTAGAAAACCATCAATCAAAACCCCCTAGTTTCATGTTACTTAATTTCAATAGTTTATTAGTTAGGTTTAGATAGAGATTCGATTAGACATTGCCTCCTTGGTTTAATAACTTTGGGGAATACCTTTGGAAAACTTGCTACAAAAGACCGGTACACTTATCGTATTAGGTTTTACCCCATCATCGACTACCTTAAGTTGTAAGATTAAGTTTTATAACCATAATGCGTGAACTGCATCTTAAAAACATGCTAAATATTCAACTTTTATTGTGGATGTATCAATGTCAAACTATTTGACTCTCTTTCATGAATCAACCCATTTAGCATACATGAAAACATACTCATAAGTTTACTTCCTATTGTCAAGATGTCCAACGAAGTTCGAATTCAGATAGCCTATAACCTATAATCGATTAGTTCTTCTGTAATTGAACATGTATCTTTCATTCATAGTATTATCTTATTAATTTCTTTGTAGTTTTTCAGTGTGTCAGGCCTACTTTGATTCTTGCCCAACATGGCAAAAGTGGAGCTGATATCTGACCTCGTGCATGTTTACAGATAACTGAGACAACAAAAAATAGAAGCATATGGGTATTATTCATTTCTTCACTCTCCAAATCGTTCTTTGGACATTGCACATTGCTAAATATGCTACCTTTATGTATTGAAATGACGTCTGATGAACACTTGCCCATATGAACCTTTCAAGGTACTTCTGAATGTAAGATTTGAGAGACTTCCCCAATACTCCTTGTGATTTGACACGCAATAGTTATTTCAATCACATAGGTTGCCTTACCCTTCCATTTCAATCTCCTTTAAAGTTAATCTTTATCCTACACAAGATTCCCAAATCACTAACAAGAAGAAGAATATCATCATCATCATCAACATCATCGTCATCGTCATCGTCATCATCATCATATACACTACAAATATAAACTTGTTGTCACTTATATTTTGGTATATACAACAATCTAGTTAAGATGTAAAAGTAACATTGAACTTCATATATAATTGGCAAAAAGCTTGTTTACGACCATATATTGAATTCTTCACTTTACTCGCCAAGTGACATGTTTCTTCTTTGATGAATCCTTTAGGCTGGTCCAAATGTAAACTTCCTCATCAATTTCACCATTAAGGAAGGCTATTTTCGCATGATTTGGTGCAATTTCAAATCATAAAGAGTCACCAACACCAAATTGATTCTTACCTTCTTTAAAATTGACAGATACGTTTCTTTGAAGTCAGTGTCTTCTTTTTGTGTATAACCCTTGGCAACAAGATCATCTTTATGCCGTTCGATATGACCTTTCAGTTCATACACATAGCTTTTAACATTCTTCTAGTAATTCAACAATTTCCCATTTTTTCCATGTATTTTATTTCAATATTAATTGCATCAACCCATTTATCAAACTTAGCACTCTTTATGGTGTGTGAAAATGAAAACATGATCATTATCAATATAAAGTTTATTCTTGCATATACCCCACATAATCAAACAAGATTTCTCTCTCTCTCTCTTTCTCTCTTGAACATCTTCTTGATGACATTCCTCATGGTGTGCTTGAATTGTAGTACTGAAAATACTATCTTCTCTCTCTGTAACCCTCCTTAACTGTCACCCTCAGCTCGTAGGTAACAATGCCAACCACCAGTAAACCAGCCCTGTTTCCACAACCTCATACCACCACCAGAACAACCATAACCACCATAATAACCACCACAAAGAACACCAAAATCACTACTATAACTACAACAAAACCCATAATAACCACCACAAGTACCATAACATGCAAAACCTTACCCTTGAACCCTACACCAACCAATCCAACCCAAATCAATTGTCACTTGGTAGGCCACTCATATCCAAACATTGAAACTTAGAGAAACCATGGGAAGGGGACAAAGTTTTGATAGAGTTAGGGGAACATGGAGAGATAGAAGGAATATAATCAGTGGAAACTATGCCTATCCCTTATGGTACAAAATGCAAAGATCCCAAAGTCGTTTCATCCAAAAATCCAAACACCGAAACACATACAGCTTATACCATAGCCAGAACCTAGGAAGGAGGGAACCAAGAATGGAAGAGGATGGGATGGAGAGGACCAGAGGTGTCATGCGAGAACTACAATAGAAACAGGTTGAACAATAGTCAAGGAAAAGGGGCCCAAAGGCCATACACCATTTACGTGGATAATATAGAGAGATGAATTACAAATGAGGAGATTCAAAGGATGGTTGAAGAAAAAGGGGAGGTGGAGAGAATCTATGTAGTGAGGAAACCGAGGGTGAGGAACACAAATGCTTTCACTTTCATTGTTATGAGAAGTGTAGATGAAGCAACCAAAGTTATTCGGGTTTTAAAAGGGGGGATGGTAAAAGGAGTACTGCTGATAGCACATATGGAATTTCAAGGGGAAAATGACAAATCAACACAACGAAGAGAGACAGATCAACGGAGAGGCCATAGAAAGGGGAAGAACACTTGGTCTCAGAGGGAAAAAGTAGAAAATGTGACCCACCATGGAGGTGTACGACTACAAGTGATGCTAGAAGAAGACTCATATATGAGGAAACATGGAAAGATGCCTTGTTGTGTAGGAATGGCAAACAACGAAGGATGCACTAAAGATATATAAAGAATTATGGTCAGTTTGATGGCTTTGTTGATTACCAAGTTCATCATAATGCTTGTGAATGGAGAAAATACTAGCGTACGGTGGATGTGGCAACAAAGGATGAGACTAGGATTAATATGATACATAAGGTATCTAGATGGAAACCGACTGATCAGCTGGATACAAGAAGAGTGTGGATCTGCATTCGTGGAGTGCCAATTCAGGCATGGAACAACCACAACATAACAAAGATTGCTCAACTTACTGGAAAGGTCATCCAAATGGATGAAGAGAACCAGGACATGGAAAATACTGGAGCAAAAGTACTTGTAGAAACCTCAACGATAACTTTAATAACAAAGCTATTAGAGCGCGCATTGCTCAGGATGATTTCCCGATCAAAGTAAAGGAGAAGACAGGGCGATGGAAGCTCGTCTAAGAAAATCCAGAAAGATCCAATCATACTTTCGATAGATGTGTCATTGAGAGGCAATGAAGAAGGCGGAAACAAAGCCCAAGGTAGGGCAAACGAAACAACCCATGTGAAAAAGGGGAAGGGTAAGAAGAAATTGATGTTGAGACTGAAGGAATAAGCGGTGATAGTGAATCACAAGAAGGTGAGAGCTGACAACAAGTACAAGAATAGTCACAACCTGGGAAACTGGCGAGCAACGAAGGTTTGGAAGAATATCATTTAGTATTACATGTAGAAAGCAATAAAGATGATGATGAAAAGCCGACAGCTAGAAATAATAGAGCTAGGTCATTTGGATAACATGGGCTTGGAGAGAGTGAAAATTAGGGGTGGCAATTCGGGTTGATGGTCAGGTTGGAGCTCACTCATACCCAACCCGATTAAAATTGTATTAACCCATACCCGACCCAAAAATAATCGGGTTACAAATTTTCAACTCATACCCAACCCATGTAAAATCATTGAACTCAAACCCGACCCGTTTAACCCGTTTAATTACCAATACTATTGTTTTTCTACAGAATATAATGATCAGTCGTCCATAAAAATATGCACATGACGGTCATTTATTTTGAATCATTGTGTACCGTTTTTCCAAATGTCAACATTCTATTAAACGGGTCAATAATCTCAACCCATAGCCGTTATTTGTGCGGATGAAATAGTGTGAACGGTGGAGTTTGTGTGACTAATGATTGACACAGTATTTAGGTTTTCAAACAAAGAGTGAATGGTGGATATAGAAGGGCTAGAGAATGTATTTGGATTTATTAAATAATTATTGGTGCGGGCCTAAAAAAGTGATAGTATTTTTGTTTGCTATTATACTAATGGTTATAGAATTAATACATATCCAAGTAAAATATATACATGTTTATTTATTATTTATTTATTCATTTATAATTAAATTAAGTAAATGGGTCGGGTTGAATTCGGGTTAGGTACCTCAACCCATACCCCACCCATATATTAATAGGTAACCCATACCCAACCTAATAATTAAATGGGTCAATAATCTTAACCCATACCCGCTATTTACGAGTTGGGTTTGGGTTGGGTTATCGGGTTGGGTAAATATTGCCACCGCTAGTGAAAATGATACTTTGATGACACATGTGAGCCCAACACCAATTGAGATGCTGCTAAGCTCAAATCGGCTTACAAAGAATAAGGCACATGAACCTAACACACACGAAACAAGCCTAGACAACCCAACTACTAGGGGCACAATCCTCTGTAACCCACTTACTAAAATGGAAACGACCCATGAAACCCTACATAAATGGGACAAAATGCTATGAAGAGATGCAATGGGGAGTGTTGTCAACATCGAGCTTGAGAAAGGTGAGTTTTTCAAAATGTTTAAGTGTAACATACTGAACAAGATCAAGCCAGGAAAAATTTGAAGGACATGATAGAGAAAGCAGTAAGTAAGGGAGCCACAACACAGTTGACTAACACCACCAACTCTGATGGTGGTGTTCGCCTTCCACATTATTATAGGGCTAGGGTTGCCAAGCAAGGAGCCCATGGTATGACAAAAATTTCATACCAAGAAAGTGGATATGTTGGGGTTAGTCGAGACACATCAAAGCCAGACAACAAGGAACAAATCAGAAAGTTGTGAGGATTGGGATGAGATAAAGGTGGACGAGCAATCAGGAGACCTAATAACTATATGGGATGAGGCAACTATACATGTGATGAATGTCATTAAAGGGAGAAGGTGGATGATGGTAGAAGCGACTGTAACTGAGCATGATATAGAAGTGGTAGAGCTACTGGTGAGCTACTAGTGTATGCTCCAAGCGATGATATGGAGAGACAATATATGTGGCAAGAACTTTTAGCATCTAAGCAGGGAGTGGAGAAACCAAAACTGATTATGGGAGATTTTAATGAAGTCTTATCACTGAAGGACAGACTATGTGGTACAGGATGAACTCAATCACAGGGCAGCAATTTGAACAACGGGTTGATGGAATGGAGGAATGTCATTGAGAAAGTAGACAGAGCATCTGTGGGAATGTAATAATGTTTAATGGCAAAGAACAATGATAGTATGTTGAGGCTGAAAAAAGAAAACATTTGGCAATGGGCGAAGAGTTGGTGGCCAACATTGCAGATGGATGTAGTTTGAATATGTGATCAATCAAATTTGAAACACCTACTGGCATGATGGAATGTGATTTGGTTGAGTTTTATGTGGTATTGATATGTAACAAATGGGTATTAATTGTACTGGTGAGGAGGGTTGCATATGCAATCAATTGCAAATGAAGCAAGGATTGTAATTGTGTCAGGATGTATATGATTAAGGGCATTGGATTATGCGAAGGATAGTTAACATGAGTACTATTTTTCCTCTTAGTGTTTTTTCCCACCGGGTTTCACACTAAGAGGTTTGATGAGGCTCGTGTGTACTATTATGTAAATTAGAATGTGCTGACAATTCACACCCATACATTTTCCACTTTTTTCAATAAAACCTGAGGACGCTTATAAAAAATGGCATTCCTCACGGTTCATCTATATAGGATCATTTGTAGTTAGACCTAAGTGACCCAAACCCAAAAATTCGAACTGAACCAATCCGATCCGAATCCAAATCTCAACTGAAACCAAAACTTGAAAAATGGCCTGAAATTCAAAACAAACTGATTAGACCAAACCGAACCGTATTACTGTAAAATCAAGAATAATCACAATCCACAACCATCCAAATCAAAGTCATCCAAACCAAAATCAACCGAACCGAAGTCATCCATAACCCAACGATGACCCGAAATCCAAAGTGACTCAAACCGAAACCAGCGCACCGAACCTGAACCAAATCTAGTGTGACCCAAATGAATATATACAATGTGACCTGAAAGAATATACTACACTAGTTATAAAAGATAATGAGGATGAAATAGAATGTTCATACTAGATCTCCATTTTGAATAAAAATAAGTATTTAGCATTTGTATCATACAACACTAAACAATGCCCCACAATACTACCATTATACCAAAAACTCTAGTACCATAACATTAAAATACCGGATACTGTTTATAATGAAGTATCATGAGGTTTTGGTCCAAAAAAAAGACATGAATATCAATAAATCGATTAACAATTTTTGCTTTAAGGATGTAAAAAGAACCTGTAAAAGAAAAATATAAAAAACCCTTCATTAACTCATATCTAAAATTATTTATAAGCAAAGTTAGGTATCAATTCCAAAAAGTTGGGTTCAATTAAAAATTCAACTAAGTATAAAAACTAAGGAAAAAAATATAAAAACAAGTATAGTTATTATGTAATCTTTGAGTCATTAGAGATTTATTTTGAAATAAAAGTTCAAAGGTTAGTCATTGAAAATTTGATTAGTGTAACACCCCAACTTCAAATACGACACTTAACAAATGGTTGCAGCGGAATTACAACTCAACACGTAACTTAATCCTTGGGTGCTACACGCCGATAGCCTTACACTACTTACGAACACATAAAAACCATAAACTACCCATGCATAACCGTTCCCGTCCAACTCTCGAACATAGGGCTGCTTTCTTGTACCTGAAAAGTAATGGGGGCCCCCAAAGGGGCTCAGCACCTTTGCTGGTATGGAAATCGTGCAGCCCGCATACTACCGGGTCACGCACAACTAATTGTCGTGTGGGCATACAGTTGATTTTTATTTAGAGCATGCAAGAAATACTATAAACACATATCATGCTTTAGATCACACATATCCAATTAATAGGATACAACCGAGAAGGTTAGCACATCAACACTTGTTAGATCAAATTATTGTGTTCCTTAACCCTTGCGGGTTTCTACCTTAATGGAACTAAATTCTTATTAGATAACACTTACCCATTTGATCGGGTTACAACTAATTACTTCTTATATTAATATGGGGTTGATTCCGGTGATCAACGTACACATCATGACAATACACATCACGTAATAACACATACACGACGTAACACCATTCTTTTTAGAGAACGTACACTTAACTTAAGATGTGTCGGATGAAATATAAGTTCGTACACACCGTACACATTTACTTTACTTAGATGTGTCGGCCACAATATAAGCCCGATCACACCATACAAATATCCCCCTAACCCCGAATAATAATCAAGGTAGGAAAGCCTCTTATTAGACTTGTGGGTGATTGTAATCGAAGAAGGAAAAACAACCAAAACAAAGAGGGAGTTAAATCAAAATTAGATAACAACTCCCAAACACACGTGCACGACCGAGACGCCCCGGATTCCTCACCCCCCATAATATATATTAGTTAGAAGTTCCCTTATGGAACTTTTCACATCATGACACCATATGGTGTTATAAACTTAGTCAAACAACAAGGGATGTAACTTACCATCCAACATACATGAACAACAACAATCGTTAAATAACGACATATTAAAAAGAGCAACACATCTCGCACACAACCACATTACATAAATAACGCACAGATAGTCGTAGTTAGAACGTTCCCGTAGGTTGGGATGTTTAAATCCGAATACCGATCTCTTATGTGATCCTAAGGTCGGTTAACTACAGTTTTAACACATATTCGAGGTTAAACGGTATCGGAACAAAGTACGCCACATGATTGAATTACAATAAACTCATTACATGCCTTATCTTATAAGGTCGTAAACATCCAGAAAAACACATTGGCATACAAGCCGGTGTAACCCGGTAGGACACAGGTTGCAAGAAAACCATACCTGTCACCCAGGGTTCACTCTAACGTGCCATCATACGTCCCTTGAATAATTCTTGAACAACTGGTAACATTACATTTGTTTCCATTAACATCGGGGTAATACGATTGTTTAACGACTAGTGCGCCTATAATTAACCCCGTTACCCCATTATACTTAATTTTACTCTTGTGATCTTAAGTTCACAACTCTCACATTCAATCTACCACTTGTTTACACTTTTTAAGACCTTTGCATGTCACCAAACAAGGCCTAATCATAATCTAAAACCATTACCATTCAATCCCCATCATTAGAAGCCTTTAAAATACATTTTAAGCAAATTTTGGTCTAGTCCGGGACATGGTCCGGACCCAAGGTTCCGGACCACCTATGAAATGCACTCTCGGCTCTTTTTGACATTGGTTTGGGTCTTGGTCTTGGACCTAGGACCCGGACCACCTGTAAACTTAACTTTCGGCGTATTTTTAAGCTTGGTCCGGGACCTTATACAAGGGCTAGGTCCCGAACCCTACTAAAAAGCTAATAAAACTACATTTTCACCCCCAATTCCCACCTTAATCCACACCTAATCATTTTCTAATCTTTCCACAAGTTTCCATACATATTAAACCACCTTAAACACTCACTAAACCTCCTCAAATCATTGGTCACACTTATGCTTAATTCTTGCCCCAAGTCCTTGCTTAATTTCTACAAACTTTCATTCTCACATTTGCATTTTGCACACTTGTGCATTTCTAAACTACCTCTTGACATTTTACACTTCTCCTCTCAACCATTTTACCATTCTCATTCTTCCAAGACAATGCACTTCTAACACCCAAGTTCATGCCTCATTCTTAGAGCCTTAAATCCTTATTCTTTTCTCAAACTTCCAAGGCACTTAACCCACCCCTTTGCTATAGATTTTTGTCTCTCTCAATTCATTCTTCATCTACCATTCCAAGGTTATTCATCAACCCAACTCAACCTAACAAACCCCTAGGTTCTCCAATTCACCAAGTCACCTTAAACACTTATTTTCTACTAAAATTTTGCCATAGTTTGCCTACAAACCTACCATATCCAACTCATCAATTTTCACCCTTTTCAATCCTAAGCTAGCCACACCCATAGAGGGTCCTACCAGCACTCAATAATTCCATCCAAATCATCAAATAACATTATAGCTCCAAAAATCTCAACAACCACAATATAAACACAAACTCAAATCACTTGGCTTAAAGCCCCCAATTCAAACAACAAATTCCAAATTTCTCATCTAACCAATCCAAGCACATTTCGTACATATATTTGGTTCATTAACTTCATTTCCCATCCCAAAACTCTACAAACATTAGGAATAGGTGTTAAGGTAGATTATTTACCTTTGATTCTCAAATTTCTCTTTTCTCTTCCTTTCTCTTCTTTTCTCTTCCTCCCTCCTTGCTTGAAAATAGGCCAAGGCCATGGAGTTTCCCCACACTCTATTTCAATACCCAAATGGGACATGAGAGCTTAGTATAACCCTTAGGTTCATGGAAAATTCCAAACTACAAAGGAGAGTGCTTTAAGCACTAATTTAGGTCATTACCTTTGGAATTCTAGAATGGGTTTGACCAAGATTCAAAGGAAAGCTCCAGCCACCATTTTTGAGGCTTGAACATATGCTCAATCGAGGAAGGAACATGGCACCATGAGAGGCTAAAGACCGGTCACAAAGAAAATGGAGAAAGAAATGGATTTTTGTGGTTCTTTTTACCTTGAAAGTAAGAGGGATGAACTAGCTCAAGAAAATGAGCTTTTATTCTCAAATGGTGCTCTAGACATGGTGGTCAACTTCATTATTTTTGAATTTTGAAAAGAGAGGAAGGTAGCTCTTGGTGAGGGGAAGAAGAATATGTAATTATTTTTGTGTTTGGAGCTTGGTGGAAGCTTGGGCATAAAGAAAAAGATGAGGAAGCCGTGGAAGAAGGCTTGGAAAACGGGGAGCTGGAGGAGGAAGAAAACGGCAGAGAGAGAGTGGGGCAATTCTGCTGGAGGAAGGAAAAAGAAATGAAGAGAGGAAGGGAAATGGAAGAGAGAGAGGATAAAATTACTTTTTGTACTTTTGTAAAAAAAAAAAGTGAGTGTATATGTGTATGTGAGAGGGGCAAAACGTGTGGATTTTATAGAAAAGGGGGTTCAGATTTTTGTTTTACAATATTTGAGAGTATTTTACTCTTATTACAATTCACACCCCATAAGTTTCCGGTTTTTACACTATTTACTAATCCGGGCCCGCTTTCCGTAGTTTTCTCGTTTCTATAATTTGAATGGTTCTTAAGCTCCCACTAGTGTTTAGTTATAGTTATATGATCAGCTACAATTTTTACGGGGTCATTTGACCGCTTAAAGTCATGTTTTCGGGTTTTCTCGAAAAACGAGCTTTAAGACTCTGTTAGCGTTTTAACACATTATTTGGATCCGTTTTCTTCGGGAATCTTTCCTACATGTTCTTAGTGTGTAATTAGGGTATAAAAATATATTTATAACCCTAGTTAAGGTTATATACCTCCTAAGATAATTAAATACGTGTTTTTGCATATGACTTTTACGCGTTTTCCTTTATCTTTTGGTTTCTCTTTCTTCACCAATGTTCTTAAGGACTTAATTAGCCTTAGAAAATCATAATTACATAATTAATTAACACATAAAGGTTTAGTGTATTTCAATCTACCCCCTTAAAAGAACTTTGTCCTCAAAGTTCCAGATTTTCCCATGCATCATTTAATTAGGATATCGGGATTGCTTTACAACATAGTTCTCACATATCAATTACACTTGACATACCTTCATATCCAAGGTCTGGATAAGACATTAACCTTCAGACTTATAGGTCTGGATAACATATACCACACATATCACACAACATGTCTTAGCATGTATAACAATCAGAAATACCTTTTACATCTCTTCATGGGCTCGATCTAAAGGCTATAGGACATCATAGACCTCGAGCCCCATGTCGAGTACATATACTGTGATCCCGCAGGTACCGGACGTGATGGACACTTCCTGGTCCCCCGGTCCTTTGGAAGATTCAAAACCATCACATACATTTTTAACATATACTTCTCATGTCACCGGTCCGAAGACAAAGGCTCATACATCCTCAGCTCATGAGCAAGTAATACAAAAATATTCTTTATGGGGTTAAGTAAACAAAATCCTTTATTGGAAAAGTACTAATTAAAAATCCTTTTTACAAGGTCAAGTAAAAGAAATCCTTCCTTTGAAAATACCATTTGAGAATCTTGGAAATATTAATTGAAGTCTTGAAAATACCAATTGAAAGTTTGAAAACACCAATTTAAAATTCTTTTTTTAAAGCACAATTCAACTCCAATCCAATTTATGCTGACTGCATTTATTCTTAACATGATTAATTGTGACCACTTATAGGAAGCTTCAAGAGTCCTCCAACCCTGATGTGATCGCATCAGTGTTGAATTATCCTTCTGCCTCAATTTGTGTTCGGTTTCCCTTGATCCCCGGGAATCAAGTTTCACCTCCCACTTCAATTTCATCCAGCAACTAATTCAGACATTTACCATTTCCTATCTTTTAAATCTTTCTAGTCATAATCACAAAGCAATACATCTCCAAAGGATGGAAATCTTTCCATCAATTATTTTCAATTTGCCTCTAATCAACTTACCTGGGAGATTCAATTCTCACTAGGTTCTATATCTATTTCATACCATTCATACATCACAAATTATAATACATATATTTTTTTTCAAAAATCACAATACGCAATACTATACTTGGTCTTATATAACCATATACTGTCGGGGTTTTGTTCCCTAGGAGTTTTTCTACTCCTTCACACTTGTACTCTCGCACCATGGTTAACAAGGTAGGTACACTTATAACAATGGTATTCGCATCTTCTGTGCGCAATAACCACAATTAAACCATGAATGGATACGTATGTTCATATAACGTACGCACCAATCATCAGAACAACTTATTTTGTGCAATGCACAACATCGTTTACGTACTCTTGTACGTAAACATACGTTAAGCGGTTATGCGCTCTACCCCCCTAAATTAAAGGGATTACACCCGCGTAATCAACCATATGTTATTACTTAACATTAGGTTAAGACGTTCCGTCTTCATAAAGTATTTTACAATGCGTTCCGGTTAGAGGACCTTGACCATATTGACGGTTTAGTCCCTGAATCCAGAATTCTCATTGGAGTTTATCTAACTCATAACCGGTTTCGGTTCTGGCCTGTGGGCTTCTAGGTATATTCACATAGATGCTTCGCCATTTACTCGTATTCACTAGGTATATTCAACTTGAATCATGGCCTTCTGCTGCGCCACTCTAATAACTTTAGGGCTTAGTTAGCCCCTTTTGTTATTCTTGAAGTGTTGTACATCTCCCATTTATCCCTTCTATCTTGGGAATAACGATTTCTCAATCGACGCATGGTATCTCTTACCGTGTGTGAATTCTATGAGTTATAGGTTTTCTATCCAGTTCTCTGGAAGTCTATTGTGTATATTGTTATGTCTTTCCTGATCACTCACTTTGTTTTACCGACTTAATGTTGGTTGAGGTCTAGCTACTACTTAGTATGCAGTGTTTCCTTTGTTGTTCTTCACACCTGAGGGATATTTCATACCGGTATTGGTATTCAGTGCTTCTATAGTCACTAACCTCAAACTATTCCTTCTGAATTATATTCATTTATTGATTCTATACAAGTACCCTTTCATTTATATGACCTCACATTTCCTATACATCAGTTCTTTCAACGTTCATGAGTCTCATCATCGCTTATTGCAGTGGAATTTATCCTCGTTTGGTTGTGATTGTTGGTACGTCCAACACTCTTCGTGCCTTTTCTAGCTTTTCACTCAACTGGTTTGCGCCATATTCACTGGTGTGTTTACCAGTCTTCCGTATCTAGTACGGGTTGGTTTTTTTAATAACCGGGTACTCTTATCCCAAGGCTTATTGTTTCCTATCAAGTAGATCCACTAGGAATACACTTCCAGTTCCTTATGCAGTTACAATAGGAACAAACAATGCCTTCTCTTAGAGGTCTTTTGCCACATGGTGCAAATTACTGGCTTTACTGCTCATTCTATTTGCACTCTCTTGTTTTCCATAACCACTAGGTCTAGTTCGTAACTCCAATTGTCCTCCATATCATCGTTTAACCATACTCGTACAACAGTCGCTTACTGCGCACCGTGTTCTTACTCATTATACAGCATCGACTTACATGGCGTTCACTACCGTGTTAGTTCTCGCTATTGTATTTTCCACCACTTATATTGCGGTTCATCATTTACTGAATACACTGTTCTTCAAGTCTTCATGCTCCTTAAGTGTTGTTCAACCTACATTTCGCATTATACACATATGGTGGTTGCTACTAAGCTGACTACTCTTCCATTGCCATGAGAGCTTCCTTTTTGTACTATTATTATTCGAATTATTCTTGGCAATAACAACATAGATCAAAGTTCAACATACATCCTAAAGGTTCACACAATTACCGCTCCAGTGGTCTCACAATATCGAGAGGTATCCCCACTATTAAAGCAGTGGTTCGGTCTCCGCTCTAATTACATGTATAACACAAACTCTTCTTACTGGCGCCATTATAGGCAGTACTCCTTATGAGTTTATCTAGGTTTTGTAATCATTTAAATTTATGGCTTATAAGCCTCACTGCCATGAGCTCTGCTCATTGTAGGCTGCTCACACAAATTTTACTTCTCCATATAACATCAGGTAAATTGGAGATAGGTACTGGGCTCCATGACAAGGTCGTTGCATCACGCTTCCTTTCATGTTAGGTAAACTTAGGTTGTTCTTATGGCCAGTTAGGGCATTTCCCTTCAGTATTTAAACCGAGTATTTATTTCAATTGTTCAACTGTTATTGACTCAGGCACCCTTCAAGGATTGTCTTGGGTGTTGTTGAGTTACGCCATCGTCTGGCTTGTATTTCGGAGCATGTTTAGTTAACTACACACCTTTGGTATCATATTTTAGATGCTTTGTCTAAAATTAAAATACCCCTAACCTTTAAATAATTAAATAATGGTAAAATATTTATTTAGGGGATTATTAAACCCTAAATAAATGATATAAACACTTAGGCGTTAAAAGCACCAAAACTCCTTAAGGTCAAAAACGTGCGTTAAAGCCCGACCTTAAGCTAACCAAGTTATATAAGCTATAAAACTTATATGAAGTTAATCAAGGATCATTTTATGACCTTTAAAACACAAGTCCTCAGTTAGAACTGAGTAAAAATACAATATGCCCGGGAGTTCCCTTAAGGCCCGAAAGTCCCGGAAATACTTTATAAAATAAAGTAAAGCATTACACTTCATTCCAAATGCACCATAACACTTTATTAAACATATAAGATGAATTCCTCAAGATAAATTCTCAGTTAAACGCTAAGTGCTCAGAAGTTCCCCGATGGGGGCCCATAAACCCTTGAGAATGCCCATGAGAGGTGCCGAGGTGGCACGAACTCCTATATAATTCATTCTTAGAGTTCCTATCATCAATATTCATCATTATAAAGAGAGTTCTCGAGCCACTTTTTCAAAAATAAGTAAAGTGCTCGGGGGAATTTCTTAACGCTCCTTTTTGCTCCAGAAGTGTCCCGGTAGCCCGGAAATTGTGTCTTGAGTTGATATAACCCCATATAACTCAATGTAACACCTTAACATATTATTATTGACTATAAACAATGTTTATAAACACTTGGAACTCATAGCGACTAATTATTTTCCAGAATATTCTTAAAGCACAAAACCGCACCTTCGGGTGTCATAAAAACGCGTTTTACGCAATTAGCTTGAAGCTTTTGAGGAGCCACGAGTTGATAATCTTAAAAGGGATAAATTTACCATCTAAATCAATTAATTCCAATTCTAAATACATAGCACAAACAGGGCCGATTTTTGGGTCAAAAAGGTACCTAAAATCAGCATTTTACCTTAGAACTTTCATCTTTTACCATGATATAAATGTACCAATTAAATGCTGGAACCTATTAAATGTTATAATATGGTCTTAATACAATATATTGTGACAGGAATCAAATTAAAAATCAGTCCCATTTACTCCCTATTGCATGCGCCATTTTGGGTGGTTTTAGCTTGGTTTTGGTTTAAAAATTGACTTATGGAATGGTGACTCACCTTATCATGTACCATGTGATAATGTGTCAAATAAAATCAGTCAAGGAGAGCCCCATTACCGTATACCTACAAGAGAAAAACAAGAAGATTAGCTTATATAAAGACAATGAAATTAAAATACCAAAAGTAAAGTCCTAGATCTAGCTTTATACATGTGCAAATAAACAAGAGAAATCAAGTTGTCCTATGGCACATGGAGCTGCTGATTTCACATGGAGAAAGGAGGCTGATTGCCTTACAATAATCAAATAAGTCATATACCTACCTAAGCTAGTTTCTTATGTCGAAAATGACCAGAAATCAAATGACCCCATACAGCACTTGGTGCCGATTTCAACAAGAAAAAAATGAGACTTGATTGTCTTATAAAAATCAAAGTAGAATACCTACCTACATAGCCATGTTCTAATGTCTTCAATTGTCAAAGAAATCAGCTGTCTATACACACACACATTACCGAAAATACAAGAGGAAAAGAAGGACAAAACATCATTTAAAATGCTAAAGGAATATACACCTACCTTAGCTCTTGTCCTCTTCTTTCAAGTTGTCAAACAAAGCCACCTTATTCTCTTGACCATAGCCGAAAGTTTGCAACAATTAAGGGATTTATGGAGCCAAACAATCAATTAATAAACTAAAGAAAAGATAGGCATCTTTGACATTATTGTGTCAAATGAGAATTTCCTTCATTCTCTTAAGCACCTTACGTGAGCCTATGCTCATTTGCCCACTTCCACCGATTTGGTAAGCTCTTCTACTCTCTCTTTTCCTTCTTCATTTGATAGTTAATTCCTTAGAGCTTCAAAGCTCCATTAATGGTGTATTAAGTTCTAACACCATTTCTATGTAATTTCCTAGTTAAATCTACTAAGTCTTGGAGCAAGAATCATCCTAGCAACTCTTACAATTTTCGCCAAGCGTTAGTGCTCCAAGGAGGTTCCAAGATTCAACAACAACACAAGGAACAACAAGATCAAGTTAAGGTATATTTTCATGTTGAAAATCCTAGCAAAAATACTTAAATCATTTCTGAAAATTTACTTCTAAATCTATATTCTCTTCATTATTTCATGAAGGAAACTTGGATCTACAATCATCCCAAGGTGTACCAAAAATACCTTGTTAAATACCTAAGGTAAACTATTTTAAAATTACTTCAAATCTTATTTATAAATCTTTGTTAGAAGTCTAACAAATGGATCTCCTAAATATATACAAGGAGGCCGAATTCTCTTCAGCAAAGTAGCATTTGAAGAGCTTGGAATTCAAGGAGAAATCAAGTACAAGAATTATCTTGATTTAAAGAGTAAGTTTCTATAAATAAGGGTTTTATTAAGTTAAGTTTGATTAAGCTTCAACTTTGGTATAAAAATTATGTATAGAGCCTTATTAATATTAAGGCCGAAATATTGGTTAAAATATCAAGGAAAATAATTTATAACATATAAGGTAAGATTATTACCTTAAGGTATAATTATTTGTCACAAAAAATTAATTAAGATACATATATAGTTAACCGAATTATCTAAGGACTAAATGTTCTATTTTGAGTTTATAATCATTCTAAGTCATTAGCATAATTTTTAGAAGTGTTATATGGCTTATATATATATATTATAAGGTTTAAATCAAGTTTTAAAACTATATGGTAAATAAATGTTACAGCCGAGAACAACATGTGTTATTGGTGATTTTTGAAATATATATAAGTGTATTAACTTATATTATAAATTTTGGGAATATTAAAAATAGCTACAAGTATTTAAATGGCTAGTTTATTAAGTTATGTGGCTAAAATGTAAATTTTGAAAAGTATAGGGTACTAATATTAATTGCCGAGAGTTTAAGGAGTCATTTGGCATATTTATGATATAATATAAGGTAGGAATTAATATTATGAATTTTGTGAGTTTAAATAAGTGTTTAATGTTAAAATAGCATTTAATAAAGTTTAGGGGCTATTTTGTAATTATTGAAAAGTTTAGAGGTGAAACCGAATTATATGATTTTATGGTATATTAAAGTATTATTTATGAAATTAAGTCTTGGTCAAGGTGTTGACCAAAAACTTTGGGTAAAATGGTTTATGACAAAAAATATTAAGTTTATAAAATTTTGGGGTGAAAATATAATTTATGAAAGTATATATATGAAACCGAAATGAAAATGGGGCAAAATCATAATTTAAGGAAATTATGGGTTACTTCGGTATTTAAAGAAATTAAATTAAAACTATAGTTTATAAGTTAATATGTAACTTATATAAAGTTTTGGGGTTAAATTGTAATTATAGGAAAAGTATATATTGAAACCGAAATCATGTGGCCATATTGTAATTTACGAAAGTTATTGGGTATATAATATAAGTACCGAAAGCTAATATGAATATTTAGTGAATTATAAAAGTTATATGGTTATTTGGTAATTTATAAAAGGTAATGTGTTCATTATGTAATTACCGAATTTATAAGGTTGGTTTTGTAATTCAATAAAGAAAGGAACTAGAACTATGTATTATGCTATATTATGGAGTACAATATAAATTTATAAAATAATTGTGGTTATAATAAAATAACCAAAGGATATGTATAAAGCATAAGTGGAAACAATTATGAGTATATGATTAAAGAAATAGAAATATACTATAAGGTAGAAATTCATTATCACATGAGTGGTTACATAAAATAATGAACTGATGAACTACCTAGAACTACTGTAAAATAACAGGGGGAATAAAGAACATACAGAGTTAGTATACTACGAGTATTAGTTCTGTAGTGACAGTACTGTAATACTTAGTGAACAGTTGTATTAATATTACCGGGTATTGCATGTATATATAACAGCGTACGGGAAGGAATTACTAGAGCGTGAATTGTCAAGCTAGCAAGTTACACTGAACGGTAGTTAATTGTGTGGTCTGAATGTCCTAAGGATTTTCCTAAGGTCCAGACGTTTGTGTTTAATTGTTAAGAGCGATATCTGCGATTTATGTATTTGATATTGTCTACTGTATTGCTCAACACAACTGCGTTTTATTTTACGCGAACGTCTTATGACTGGAAGTTTATACACCTAAACTGGAACAAGACTAACTGACCTTTAGGTATTATTGAACCTAACTGATGGTCAACTGTTATAGTCTTAACTCAAGGATTGGATATTGTATCACTGACTAAAGGGCTAATTTATAAAGAGAGGAATCCATACTGTTTCGACTTTCTGGTTGCGCATCGTGATCACTACGAGAGACTTCAATGGGGAGTCACTCAAGGGAATCCATTGTCCACATTCGACGATGGCGGAGGGCACTGCCGTTGGTGCACAGGTTCGACCGGATCGGTCAATTATTATCTAGGGCCATAAGGTCAGCTGGTAACGGTTCCTTTGGAACCCAGGGGACTACTGTCCATTACTAAGTTATTAAGGTTGTCTTAACATGACGCCTGAGGTGGAATTTAATTGGAAAAGGTTAAGTGATTGGTTTAAAGGATAAGGGTCCTGGCCAACTAACAAGTACAGTTAATTAATACACGTATCTTGTTGATTACTGTTATGGATTATTGGTGTCTGATTATCTGGTTGTTGTTACTATTATGTGATGTGATTTGCAGGGAACTGTTATTGATTATTTATTATTTACTGTAACACCCCTACCGCTAATCCTGTGCTTACCGTCCAATCATCCCTTAATTTTATCAGTTCGCAGCGGAATACTACTACTTACTACGGCGGGTGGTACAACACGCCGCTAACCGCCCATACGGCTAGCTAGGCTTACCTTACTTACAGTCACGGTCTGATGATCAAGTATACCGAGCTACTACCATTACTTACCAATTCCGAAAATATAACATACTTACAATCCTGGATCACCGAGTATTTTAAAGTATCGAATTACATCCTTTACCAATCCTTCCAAAAGAAAGAGTTTTCTACCAACTACTCATGTGCCCAATCTCCATCCTATCAACATTCAAAAAGGTGTACCCCATGGTACACCGGCTATCAAAAAGCTACAGTCGTGTACTACTTAGTACACCATTCATAATCCGCTAATTACAATCCAAAAGAAGACAAAAAATCAAGCTACGTCTCTCCACAGTCTTCACCCATCTCTTGTACCTGCGTGTAGTAAAAACATCGCCCCAAGGGGCTCAGCAAAAGTTGCGCATGAACTCCACATATACCGCGTGCTAGCTAGGGCACGCCGACTACTTAAGGTCAAATAGGCATGCGGTTCATTTTTATCATACATACATGCTTGCATACAACATACATTCACATGCAATACTTCATACAATGCAAGATAGCAATACAATAGCACACACACTTACTTACCTTCACCGTGTTAGCCAATTTACGCATCCGGGTTAATCGGAATGCTATTTACTCTTTACTCATTACACATTCTTACTCTTACCTTACTTACTTACTTTCATTTACTTACTTACTCATTCTTATTTACATACTCATACTCAAGTTAAGTCGGTATGACCTCTGGCCCGGGGACTACACCGTCCCACCACCAGGATTTACTTGACTCACCAATCCGGATGCTACCCACATAGGGATTTAGGCCGCAGACCAGTTTAAGAGTCAGGAATCGGATCCAACCTCTTGTGTATCCTCATCCTCACGCGTGGCCGAAACTATATCGACTTCTACTCATTCCAATTTAATTACCAATTTAAGTTAGATTGGTTAGCTTGTTAGGAATCAGTTAGAAGTCCAATCACAATCACAATCGGTCACCGTACAATACAAATACATACACGCATTCATATTCATCCATACATTTCATGAATTATACAAACTAAGATTTAAGAAAAAATTTCACAACATACAACACTACATATTCACAAGTATGCATAGTAACTCCAATTCGTGCATTTATCTTATTTGGTGATCAATTAGCACACAACACACAAATCAGAGTAACCAAGATAGCATACGGGGCATGAGGAATTCATATCGTTCACCGTTGTACTTGTATCCCAACGTTCCTTCGGTGCTCACAAATCAAGTCCTATAACATACATATGTTCGAGTGATTATTTAACTATCATTAACTTAATTCGATTACTCTTGTGTTTCTTAAAGTCATACGTACTAAGTCCTTTCCATTCTTACACTTACACATTACTCACTTACTCTTCTTTACTTTAAGTTTATTTCCTTAACATTGTACATTGATATATGTACATGTATATATATATATATATATATATATATATATATTTTATTATTATTTTTTTTTTTTTTTGTATGACTCGACCGGACTTGCAAGTCCGGTCGCAAGTCCGGTCCATTCCAGTAGCTTTCATTACGGAAATTTTTCTGGCCCGACCGAACTTGCAAGTCCGGTCCATTCCAGAAGGTTCAGACGGGAAAAGTTTCTGGTCCGACCGAACTTGCAAGTCCGGTCGCAAGTCCGGTCCATTCCAGAAGGTTTCAGACGGGAGAATTTTCTGGTCCGACCGAACTTGCAAGTCCGGTCGCAAGTCCGGTTCATTCCAGAAGGCTCCCGTATTTGTGATTCTGGGCTCGACCGAACTTGCAAGTCCGGTCGCAAGTCCGGTCCGACCCAGTACTTCAGTTTAAAAATCTGTTTTCAGTTGGTTTCTTTACCCATTACTTCCCCATTGTTTCCTACACCTTGTTATACCCAAAATTTTGACCCCCCGGTTAGGGTCTACGAGGTACTGGTGTTGTGAGAGGCATTTTAATCAAGCAATGAAGGATCTCGGCTCAATCGGCATGCTCCATGGCATGGGGAGCAGCTTCGTCACTTTCAGGGGCGTTTTGTAATTTTTAAGGCTTCTAGTTCTCCTATAGCTTTCTCTCTCCTCCAAAGGGTGCCCAAATCAGCTCGAAATGCTTTGATATTTTAACCCATGATAGAGGATGACATTTTAAGCATAATGGCGTTGGAATTTTGATTTTTCGAATTTCCAATAATTTTCTAGCAATTTCTGACTGAATCTGACGAGAAATTCAATTTAAAAATGCTCCAGCATTTAAAAAATTCGTTTCCACCTCAGAAAATTCATAATATCCATTCTTGACATGTGGTTAAAATTTCATAGCAAAATTCCTTTGGGAAGTTACTTAGTTAAAATATCGAAAAATCTTACTTTTACTAGATTCTTTATCTTTAAGAAAGTCTATATAAGGGATAGGTTTTTGGATAAAAGAGAACCTCACATACTCAAGAACCCTAGAGAGTCAGAAAAGGCAGCCTCCTCTCTCTCTCTCTCTCACGTTTTCCAACACCCGGCCACCCAAATCATACCGAAAATCCCCCGAAATCACATCTAAACACGTTTTCCAATCCCAAAGCACCAATAATCATCAAAACCCCACAAAAACACCACCAAAACGTGAAGAACAGCAAGAACAACCAACAACCAGAAGCTTGGTTCGAAGTCCTTCGGGTCTACCATCAACGGAGCACTCGACGAATCCCGGTGTGAAGAAACGTTGTGAATCCGAAGGTAAAACAGGTAGAAACTCAGCTTCCCTAATTCTCCACGGTATTATCTGTCTTGCCTCGAAATTTGAGCTCAAACTAACCTTCGTGGGCTTCTGTATTGCTGTTTGTTTAAGCCTCTGTCAGATAACTTGTTTGCTAAGTTTCGTGCTTAATTCGAATTCAAATTGAAAACTTTCAACCACTAACGTCTTGTACATCTTTCAGGCTACACACCCATAAAATTTGAGCTCAAAACACCCTCGGGAACCTTCTGAAAACCCCTGTCCGTGGGTGGTCCGTGACCTCGGACCTATGGTCCGGGACCTCGGACGCGTTGTCCGAGACCACGGACACCCACGGACGGCGGCGGGATTTTAAAAATTCAAAATTTAGGTTTTTCTAATGATGTCCGGGCCCACGGACAGCCTGTCCGTGGCCCCGGACTTTGCAAATTTTTGTTTTCCTTTAATTTCGACTTTTCTGTATATTTAGGTTAACTGGGGTCCGTGGTCTCGGACATTTGGTCCGTGGCTACGGACGTAAGCAAATTTGACCTAATTCTGCCTCCGAAACCCTAGTTTAGGTAGCTTTCAATTTCACTTTAATTTCTGTCAAAAAATGCTAAAAACAAAAAAAACAGAAGCTCGCGCACTTAGGTTAAAACGACTCGTAATAAGCCGTAAATAAACTAAGTAGAGGAAAAACGACCTAGGAAGGGTAATGAAAGTAATTGAACCCTAATAAGTCGAATATCAAGCCCCCGAACCCGAACTCTCCTTTCCTAATTTGATCTAGGTTAAAATTAGGTGGCGACTCATAATAGGTTCCAGTGAGCTAGCTTAGGTTTTAATAATTATTGTTATATGACATAGTTATTAATCTTAGGTTATAAGTGGACCTAAAACCCGATTAGATCCTAATCAGCTTTAATCAACATAGGATAGGGTTTAAAATCGAGGCTCACAGACTGGCGACTCTGCTGGGGACAATTCTTAATTTAACTTGTTTAATTTTAAGAAGGGGCTTAACTTGAAAATGTTTATGGCTTTTACTATTGCTTGTTTACTTCTGTGCGCACTTTAATTTTTGCACCCTTGCATCATATGAGAGCGAGGGTCCACGCAAACCAATTCCACTCTGGGACCCGTTTGAGGGTCCCCTGTCAGGGACTCACACCTTTTAGGTGATGTGAATAAATGGGGGAAAAGAGGAGGGTGTCGTCTAACCACACCCCCTTAATACCTGGGCTTTAGCCCCAAGCATTTTCCTGGCAGTACCCTTACCAAGCCCATTGTTTGGTCAGTCAAAGACCCGTCCGTGGATGCACACCTTCAGGTGATGTGAAAAAAGTGGGGAAGCCCAAAGAGAATAGCGTGCAAGCCTTATTCCTTTGTGGCAACCCGGGCCCATGCCCCAAGCACCTCTCCGGATCGATCCATACCCGGTTTGATTTTAACGTCTAGTGAGGACATGTTGAATTCGTGTGGGCCTTGTTTGCTCGTGTGATCGGCCCACTACCCTGCCTAGAAACTGATAGGAATAACCCGAATTTACGGTTTTATTGTTCGCAGCCCAAAGGCCTTGTTTGGTTTGAATGAATTGTTTGTTCGAGCTCGGGCCCAAAAGTTTAAACTCATGTGATTTCTCTCTTTCAGCCCAACTTGAATCATCAATTTAGTTCTAGGCCCACGAAAAGTAAATCCACCTAAGGTCCTAGTTATAAGTATCATCTTTTAGGCCCAACCAAGAATTACTCGGCCCAAACAAGTTAGAATACCACTTTATCAAGTATTCCTTCTCGGCCCAGAACTTCAGTTTTCTAACAGACGATGTTTTGGAAACAGGTGAACCCAAATCCTAGGAGTGGTGAAGGAGGAAATCCGATCAACATGGATATCCATCTCGCAGCATTGGAACAAAAGTACCGGGACACCATCAATGCCATGGAGCAGAGACATAGTGCTGTCAGGAACGCCATGGAGTCCAACTACATTGCAGCAATTGAAGAATTAAAAACGAAGACCCTTTCCCTTGAAGCCGGACGTCAAGTCCAAAATGAACTAGTGAATAGGCTTCTTAGCTTTCTTCACAACTGTACTGAAGTTAGTTCTATTACGGCCCAAGGTTCACAAGGGGATACCAAGGAAATGGCTGCAGAACTCGAGAGGGCGAGCAGACGACCAGAAGAAACCCCCAAGGAGATCATTTTAAATTTTCCTTCCTCGAGATCTTGCACTAAGTTAGGAATACCGACACCCGCCCTAGGCGAGAGTCCCATGTGCCCGCAGAACTGTAGTGCCAGGTTACAGGTAGGACAGCTCAAAGCTCGGAGAATGGGCAACAAGGCAAAGCCAGTTGTGGCAATCCCAGTTTCAAAGCAGAGAACCAAAGCATCATCCCGACCAAGGCGATTCCCTGCGCCAAGACAGTTTACCGACTTTGGCCGAACACCAAGTCAGGCATTTGAGGAGCTCCAGAAAAGAAACTTGCTACAGCCCTTGGCCCCTCGGCCAGGAACCGCTCATTTAGGGAGGCATCTTAGTCAATTCTGCCATCACCATCAGTTACCTGGCCATGACACAGATCATTGCCGGGCCTTACGGCATAAGATCCAAGACTTGCTTGACCAGGGACTTCAGTTCTTGGAGCATGGGAATATTTTCGGGAACCCCATGTCTGAGCACCACTAGGAATCTTTGTTATTTTTCTTTTCTCTTCAGTTGTTTTGCGTAGCATTTGTTTCGTCTTTTCTTTTAGTTCTTTAGCTAGTTTAGTTGTTTCTCCCTTTTAGTTGGTACTCAATGTCGTTGTTACTTCTTTTGATTATCAATAAAATTTCTTCTTTGATTCGTGTTCTAATGAGTATACTTCCGTTCATGTGAACACACAAAAAAAAACAAAATATAAATCACTCAGCAATCACCCCATCATCACTCACCACCATCCTCACACATGTAATCACCCCTCCTCAAAATAACTTGGGTATTCAAAAGGCTTGTCGAGAAAAAAACCCCACAACGATACTGGGGGCAATCTGAGTTAAGGAGCGATAATGTTTATTTCTTTTGTTTAAATGCGCAAACAAGTCTCTGAGTGAACATTTCGCGAGAGTGCCTTGAGCGGTAAAACCAAGAGCGAAAGAGCGTGTCATTTTTACACGGCTCCAGAGAGGTCACATTCAAAGGTAAGGCAAGCGGCATGGCTCCGATCGAAGGAGATATTTTGTAAATTTACGCTTAAACCTGTAAAAAGTAACAAAGAACGGACGCACAACTATTAGGGATGACGAAGCACCTAGGTACAGCACCACACAGCCAAAAGCCTATAAACCCAGGCATTAAACCCTAGGCACCCCCGCTGAGCTTTTCATATATGACCTCTTTCACAATATTACAAGCTCCACAAATAAGCCAGCCAATGACGAATAACCGACCCGGTGACCAAAGGAAGCAAGGAGCCCGACTTTTGGACAGCAACTTCATAAGTCCAAGAAGCAAAACCGCTACCAGCATGACAAAGCGATCCGCAAATGGTCCCAAAGTGACACAGGATCCAAATGAGCCAGCATCAAAACAGCTCTCAAAGTTCAAAACCGGGAAACACAAGAACCCCGAAAGGAAAGAAATCCAAAGAAAGGCAAACCTGAAAAGCCTTGAAAAACCCAAAATTGGAAGAAGGAGAAAGTGCAAGAACAATTCAAAAATCCAGAGTTCCAAGCGAAGTCATCACGAAGTAGCCAGAACGACTTCAGGACAAAGAAAGCAAGTCCGAGAGAAGGTGCAAGTTGCAGCTTTGGTCACCCTTATAGCTCCACATATCCTAAACATTCCTCCATCGTCCCATTGTCTTTCATTACACCCATAGCCATGTTATAAGCTCAAAAGACTTCCGACTTAGTAGTTGTGTATCCAATCACGTGAAAGTAACAGGTTGAACGCGTAAATCGAACAAATGTCAAATTCAATGGTTGAGATGTCTTGACCCAAAAGGAGAGTACGAGCGCAAGCATTAAATACTTTGAGTGTAGATAGAAAGCACCACATCAAGATAAACCCTGACCTTGTGAGAGTGAGACTTGTTTTGTGCAGTTAATCAAAGAAAATACTGGGGGCAATCGATCGTTCCGATCGATTGCCATAAAATCCTAAAAAAACTCGGATTGCCTTAAGGAAAAATACTGGGGGCAATTGTTGGTCCCAACAATTGCAACAAAGACACCGATTGAGTCCCAAAAATCCAAAACCCAAAGGGTCAAACCCTCTTCATATCACACAGGCCCGTCCTAAGCCCTACCTCCACTCAAATCCTCAGGCCCGTCCTAAGCCCTACCTCACACAAACATCCTCAGGCCCGTCCTAAGCCCTACCTCACATCAAACATCCAGGCCCGTCCTAAGCCCTACCTTCCACTCAAACACCCGCAGCCCGCTTGAGCCTTACCTTCACACTCAGGCCCATCTGAGCCCTACCTCTCTAGGTTCGACATAACCCTAATCCTTCTACATCCTTTTGGACCCACCATACACTCGGCTCACTTTCACCTAGATCCCACCTTTAGGCTCGTCATAAGACCTAGAACCATCCTTAGGCTCGTCATAAGACCTAGAACTACCTTTAGGCTCGTCATAAGACCTAGAACCATCCTTAGGCTCGTCATAAGACCTAGAACTACCCTTTAGGCTCGTCATAAGACCTAGCATTCCTTTAGGCTCGTCATAAGACCTAGAACTATCCTTTAGGCTCGTCATAAGACCTAGTTGCATCCTTTAGGCTCGTCATAAGACCTAGAACCTCCCTTTAGGCTCGTCATAAGACCTAGTTGCATTCCCTTAGGCTCGTAGTAAGACCTAGCATTACCTTTTAGCTTACCCACTCTCATTAAACACATTGCATTCATCTCATTCATATGGGCTCGTCATAAGACCTAGCTGCATTACCCAGGCGTCACAAGACCTGGCGACGGAAAGTTGGCGAGGTGATGGCAATAAATCCTCCTTTTGCGATGTCAACTTATTTTTGGGATCAACGAATGGTGGGCAAAGGCAATAAGTCCCCAGGGTTTTTACCAGGAGTTATCCCTGCACACCGGCTTGGGGGCGATGGCAATAAGTCCACATTGGGTCCAGCCAGGAGCATTAGCACGGGTTTCGGTCCCCCAGAAGCATCCGAGCATCATCAGCATCATCAGCATCATCAGCATCATCAGTATCATCAGCATCAGCATCATTTGCATCATTAGCATTTCAGCATTCTTGCATTTGCATCCAGTTTTCACATTCTAGGTAGTCAACGCTCTAGAATAGCTTGACATCATTTTCATCACTTTAGGTGGTCAGCGCCTTAGAATAGCTCGACAACATGTCATCATTTCAGGTAGTCAACGCCTTAGAATAGCTTGACATCGTATCATCCTTATAGGTAGTCGGCACCTTAGAATAGTCTGACATTACCTCATTATTACCTTCAGGTAGTCAGCGCCTTAGAAAAGCTCGACAATGCTTTGTAGCTTAGGTAGTCAGCGCCTCCGAATTGCTGGGCATCGTTAACCCGGTTTCACACAACGTGGAGGATTCTGTGGAGTCCAAAATTTTGGGGCACCACTCAAGCATCAACCAGACTTTTCACATTCGTTACAAAGTCCAGTTGACGGGGGGCAATCTGTTATACCCAAAATTTTGACCCCCCGGTTAGGGTCTACGAGGTACTGGTGTTGTGAGAGGCATTTTAATCAAGCAGTGAAGGATCCCGGCTCAATCGGCATGCTCCATGGCATGGGGAGCAGCTTCGTCACTTTCAGGGGCGTTTTGGTAATCTTTAAGGCTCCTAAGACCTCCTATAAGCTTTCTCTCTCCTCCAAAGGATGTCCAAACCAGCTTGAAATGCTTTGATATTTTAACCCATGATAGAGGATGACATTTTAAGCATAATGGCGTTGGAATTTTGATTTTTCGAATTTCCAATATTTTCTAGCAATTTCTGACTGAATCTGACGAGAAATTCAATTTAAAAATGCTCCAGCATTTAAAAAATTCGTTTCCACCTCAGAAAATTCATAATATCCATTCTTGACATGTGGTTAAAATTTCATAGCAAAATTCCTTTGGGAAGTTACTTAGTTAAAATATCGAAAAATCTTACTTTTACTAGACTCTCTTTATCTTTAAGAAAGTCTATATAAGGGGATAGGTTTTTGGATAAAAGGAGAACCTCACATACTCAAGAACCCTAGAGAGTCAGAAAAGGCAGCCTCCTCTCTCTCTCTCACGTTTTTCAACACCCGGCCACCCAAATCATACCGAAAATCCCCCGAAATCATCATCTAAACACGTTTTCCAATTCCCAAAGCACCAATAATCATCAAAACCCCACAAAAACACCACCAAAACGTGAAGAACAGCAAGAACAACCAACAACCAGAAGCCTGGTTCGAAGTCCCTTCGGGTCTACCATCAACGAAGCACTTGACGAATCCCGGTGTGAAGAAACGTTGTGAATCCGAAGGTAAAACAGGTAGAAACTCAGCTTCCCTAATTCTCCACGGTATTATCTGTCTTGCCTCGAAATTTGAGCTCAAACTAACCTTCGTGGGCTTCTGTATTGCTGTTTGTTTAAGCCTCTGTCAGATAACTTGTTTGCTAAGTTTTCGTGCTTAATTCGAATTCAAATTGAAAACTTTCAATCACTAACGTCTTGTACATCTTTCAGGCTACACACCCTTAAATTTGAGCTCAAACACCCTCGGGAACCTTCTGAAAACCCCTGTCCGTGGGTGGTCCGTGACCTCGGACCTATGGTCCGGGACCTCGGACGCGTTGTCCGAGACCACGGACACCCACGGACGGCGGCGGGATTTTAAAAATTCAAAATTTAGGTTTTTTCTAATGATGTCCGGGCCCACGGACAGCCTGTCCGTGGCCCCGGACTTTGCAAATTTTTGTTTTCCTTTAATTTCGACTTTTCTGTATATTTAGGTTAACTGGGGTCCGTGGTCTCGGACGTTTGGTCCGTGGCTACGGACGTAAGCAAAATTTGACCTAATTCTGCCTCCGAAACCCTAGTTTAGGTAGCTTTTAATTTCACTTTAATTCTCTGTCAAAAAATGCTAAAAACAAAAAAAAAACAGAAGCTCGCGCACTTAGGTTAAAACGACTCGTAATAAGCCGTAAATAAACTAAGTAGAGGAAAAACGACCTAGGAAGGGTAATGAAAGTAATTGAACCCTAATAAAGTCGAATATCAAGCCCCCGAACCCGAACTCTCCTTTCCTAATTTGATCTAGGTTAAAATTAGGTGGCGACTCATAATAGGTTCCAGTGAGCTAGCTTAGGTTTTAATAATTATTGTTATATGACATAGTTGTTAATCTTAGGTTATAAGTGGACCTAGAACCCGGTTAGATCCTCATCAGCTTTAATCAACATAGGATAGGGTTTAAAATCAAGGCTCACACACCTATTCCCACATGTTTTACCACTACTTAAACACTCTAAATCATGTTATTTCACTCCTTAATCCCTTACACAATCCTATACTACTTATATACAAAATTTTCCAAGTTTCAACTCAACACTCACATTGTTTCTTCCCTTATTACATTCTTGTTACAGATTTTGACACTTACACTCCCCTTCTATAACTCCCTCTCCTAATGTCATTTCTAACACTCCTAATGCATTACAATACATTAGCTACCTCTCTCAAACTACCCACTAATTAACTCCATTCAAAATCTATTACAACATACATTATTCACCTAGTTTCTAGTTCATTAAGTGTTCTAATCCTAGGTAAATTTTGCCATAGTCTCCCCTATATTTTTATACTCTCACCACATTGTTGTCACACACATTATCACTTATCTCACCTGTTTTATACTCAACAACAATACCAAGTTCTTCAACACAACTACCCATTTAACACTACAAAATTCCTGCACTCAACATCCCAATCCCAATCTAGTTTGTGACAGTTTTTTAATTGTTTTCAAAGCTTCAATACAATTCAATTCTTCCTCTACACTACACTATTGTTCATTACCATTTTACAATACAAATTTTACTCTTTTCAAAACTGTTACACAAGCACATAAAACTACACAAAGGTAAGCACAATTTACCTTGTTTCTCCTCTAGTTTTCTTTCTCCTTCTTTCTTGCTTCTTCCCTTCCTCTTCCTCTTCTCTTCCCACCGGTTTGTAAATCAAATTCTTACACTACAGCCCACATACATACACACCATTTTAATACACTAAAAACTAACCTTAACCATCCTTCAAGTTTTAATGTAGGTTTTAGGGTTTAGAAATTATATTACCTTCCAAGGGTATGAGTGATGCTTGGAATAGCTCAAGAACAATATTCCTCACCCTCCAAGAGTGCCAAAATCGGCTAGAGTACAAAGGAGCAAGCAAGAGTTTAGCTTAAAATTTCGTTTTGCCCCCAAGGGCTAGAAAAAGATGGAGTTTTGAGAATATTTTTACCTTAAAATAACAAGGAGAAGGAGATGGTTCTAGTGGTAGTCTTGAAGCTCCAAATGCTCCATACCCATGGAGATGAAAGTTGTCCTTTTCGGATTTTGAAAAGATAGAAGTGTTCCTCTTGATGAGGGGAAGACAATGGTGGTATTTTTATAATTTTTGGAGCAAGTTTGGGCACTCAACAAGAGGAGAGAAGAGAGTATTTTTGTGGGTTGTTCAAAACCTCCATGGCTGTCGCTGGGAAGGAGGAGAAGAAAGAAATTAGAGAGGAGAAGGAGGGGGCTTACGTGAGTGAAGAGAATAGAGTAGGAGAGAGAGAATGTGAGGTAGTAAAAGTTAGGTTACTTTTTGCTTTTTAATTCTTTTTGTCGTTTGTAAATAAAAGAGAATAGAGAGTGTGTGTGAGAGAGCATAAATCGTGACACACACAGCCCATGTGGGTTTTAAAATTCTATTTACAATATTGGACACACTAGTTTGAGTTATTTATACTTCTACCCCACAACTTCCCGTTTTTTACAGTTTTTACTAATTTCTCGTTTTATTGATTTTATTGGTTCTAAAGCTTCACTAATATTTATTAATGACTATTTAGTTGACCAAAATTGTTATGAGTCTATTTGACCCGCTTAAAGACACGTTTTCCCGGTTATCTCGAAAAGCGTGCTTTAAGGTTCGTTAGTGTTTTTAATCCATTTTAAGGATCCGTTTCCTTCGGGATTTGTTCCCTCATGACTATTTATGCATAATTAAGCTTCTAAATTACTTATTAGCCTAATTAATCACTATTTTTAATTACGGGGTATTTCATTTACAGTTATTACTGTTAATATTGTAAACCGGTATTTCATGTAAAGAATCTAATATCAAGATGGCTAAACGACTTAAGGAATCTTGATGACTTAGGACTACATTTAGCATACCAGCATTTCGATTGCTGAGCCCTTCAATGGGCAAAACATTTCAGGTTATTGATTGAAGACACAAGCCGAAGTACGGGGAAACAGGGTAGCTGATGTGTTTTAATAAACACTTTGTAGTTTTATTTATGTATTGTATCAAGGAGTTTATTGTATTCAGTTAGTTGCTCATTTAGTTTGGATTTGGTTTGTAATATTAAGGGTGCTCAGTATCTGTTCATCACAGCGTGAGGAGTGGAAGTTGTTGGAAGGAGTAAGGATGTCTTGTTACTCACAAGGGTGAGTAACGGCGTGTAACACCAAGGATAGATAGTTTTTATTTTCCGTTGCGAACGTTATTTATTATGCTACGACTTGCACCTTATTACAGGTTTAGGATTAGGGGTGTTACAAACACTGTAGTGTCTCCCGTTTCGAGTAGACCATTCACGTTGCCTTGTGTTCGGGGCTGGGTTTAATACCCTCTTCAATGAAGAGTAATATTTCCCCTTTGGTGATAGCTCTAGATGTTTATCCCATTCCTTGAACATTGATGTATTCTTGTTAGGCCTTTGCCTTACCGTATTTGGGTTGGTTATTTCCTCTCGCTATCTTGTGTTCCCTTCGCAAACTCTTAAGACATAACAAATGTTTGTACTAAACAATTCGTTCTCCTCGCACTTCATAACTCCTATTCTATGAGTTATCCACTTCTATTGTTCACGGTAATCGGTTGCTCTAGTGTGAATTTACACTGCTGGCCGTAGTATGGAGTCAACTACTTCCCGTGTTTCGTACTCTACTCGTATACATATGTGGGGCACCCTACTGATACATTACTACTTACCTTACTAACTTATAAATAAGTCTGTCAAGCCCGCAAGCTCCTATCGGAGTGCGGTCATCCCACATTTCATTTTTGTACACTCGGAGTGTCTGTCACACGCCTAAGTGAAGTATTCTATTGTGAACTCCTCTTATGTTGTCCTATGATGAGACACATTTGGCGCTTCCCGAACTTAATCAAGGGAAGTTCATCCACCATCTGTATTTAGTACGGACTCAATCCATTTCCTTGGGTTGATACCCTCAGGTTGTGGAATTTTTCTAAGGTTGCCCGAAATTGAACTGGATGCAACTTACCTACTGTGTGGCGCTGAGGCCGGTGTAGGTTTTCTGGTTTTGGTTTTAAAGAAAATATGAGGTTTGAGAGAAATCTGGGTTTAAAAGAAGGCTGAAAATAAATATGAGTTTGGAAGAAAATTCGGTTTTGAAAGAGGGTTTGAAATAAATCTGAGTTTAGAAGTAAACTAGGTTTAAAGAAAATTCTTCATGGTATTTAAAATGTCTTCTCGCCCTGACCGAGTCTAGCTTCTCGCTGACTGGTATATTCTTAAATACAAGGGTTAGGCCGTTAAGCCTTCCCAAGGTTCGTGCTTCAAAATCTTGGATTTGTGATCCCATAATTACTTCATTCGCCGTCATGGTACTTTACTACGTACTTCTCTATTGTTGAAGTTTTCCTGAATAGCCCTGTTATAGCAGCACTTGCCGTGGCAAGTGCGCCATGCTGGCTGGTTATCGGTTCAACACATACTGGTTCGGTACTACTTTTATCCACACTATATTCGGTAGCCTTATTGGCTTGTTCTTTGGATCTTGTAGTCTTGATAACAAATCTTCTAAGCGACTTCTCGTTTGTCTTAACATGATAGTCATTAACCAGGGCAACTCTCCATTCTCAGAGGCCCTTATTCACTCGACTCTATGTTTTTCCTTGTTGCTCATTCCCACGCATTTGCCGTGGTTACCGAGGTTTGACTTTTCACTATATGGTAGTCCCGTTGAAATGTTACATACATATTTTTGTAGTCATCTAGACTTTGTCAATCAGGGGTTGTAATCCCTTGGGTGGTAGGTTTGGAGCTACCGGCTTTTGACTAGTTCCTTAGTCAGTTAGAATACCGTTGGTGGTATTATCTAACAACTGCGGTCCCGTAGATGTGTGTCTCGGGTTTTGTTACTTCTTCATTTTCCGCTTCTTCATACAGTTAGTACTTTCCTTCTTGTTGGCCGGGCAGGGCTCCCTCAATTGCTAGGCATGTCGACCCAGGTTAGCGGAAATTTTGGTTCCCTATAGGTATGGTTCTCAGTCCTCTGCTATTAAGTGCGGGTAAGATTGTTAAAACGGGAACCGTCTCCGGGATTCCCAGTTCTTAGAATCTACCGTATGACATATTTTGGTTCTTACTGAAACAATTCATAACAGCCAGATCGGGTTCTTTCAGAGTATGAAAGGACTTTCCATCTCTCTGGTGTTCTTTCCCAAGTTATAAAACGGGGGTTGTGGAGGGCGGGAAGGATGTGGTAGGTATCCAGTACACACTGATAATT
>CM041776.1:205202339-205239157 GCA_023374045.1 Limonium bicolor
GAAGATAGCTAACTCTTACCTGTTTAAAATGCCTAAAATGGTGTTTTTGGATGGATCTGGTTATACTTCGAAGCTCTGATTTACCAACTGGATTAAGTATTTAAGATGAAATTATAAGCTTAGAAACAAAGTTCACAGCCGAATTTGAAGGGAATCAAAAGATATGTGCTTAGAGCACATTTTTTATACCTTAAGAACAAGATTAGCTTCTCCACCTTCTTCCCTTGTTAATGCCGAGATACACCCTCCATTTAACCTCCATAACAACCTAAGAACATTGATGGAAGTGGTTGATGCTTGCTCCATTGAAAGAGGAAGAAATTGTGAAGAAAATGAACATTTAAGAGCTTTAAGCTTACCAATGGTGATTGCAGTTCTCCTCTGAGTTTGGCTGTGTAACCACGAAAAGGAGAAGCAAAGAGAGGTGAGGGGCTGCTGGAATCGGCTGGGAAGCAAGGTGAGTGAAGAAGAATGATTGGAAAGGCTTAATTGAATTGGAAAAGTATAAAAGTAACTTTACTATTGCAAATTTGGTATTAGGTAGCTAATTTGTCTAACATGATTATGCTGACTCCTCTCCTCCTTGCCTGTCGAAATCCTTGGTCAATTGGGTCAATTAATTGACCATTGACCATACTTGGTCATATTGACTCGAACGGGCCTCACTTTAGGGTTTTATTAATATTTTAATATTAATTTGTAAAATTCGTAAATTTCTGGAATTAAATTCCTAATATGATATATATGATAAAATATCATATTTAAGGATAATTATAATTTTTAAGCCCATTAAAAAATCAATTTAAAAGGCAATCTCACAAAAACGTGCTTTAAGGTGTTTTAGTGCACATTTTGTGTCACAGGGTGTTCCTGAGCTTAGTTCTTCCTTGAGAACGGTTTTGTTGTGTTCCTTACTTCATTATAATACTTAGGAATCCACTTTGGATCCTATTTGAGGTCACACAATCTTTATGGTGTCTTAAGGCACATTTTCGGCTTTACCGATCTTAAGGCGTGTTTTGCCTTGTTGAGATCTTTTAGATTGTTCCCCAATAATAATTAGATGTTTATTAATCATTTTAGATCATTAATAGATCATTTAATTTATTTTAAAGGTTAGGAGTATTCAGGTAACCCCTCCAAGTTTAAGGTAGATGGAGTCCATCTGGTCACTGGACTTCAACCTAGTCTGTTAAGCATTTTTCAAATTTGTGAAAGATTCAATTTAGTACTTCTCTCATATGTCGTTTGCAAAGTTTTTGATGAACGTACGGATATCTAGAGCCACAGGATGTAAAGAAGGTAATATGTACAAGAAATGTATAAATGCCATCAATTCGGACGACCAAGTCTGTCTATGTGCTCGCTTTCAAGCAGCACCCAATCAGTCTAATCTCAGGTGGTCAAGCGAATCTTCGATACTTAAAAGGAACCAGTCAACTTCATCTATGGTACCTTCGTTCCCCTATATTACTTTATCTGGTTTTAGTGATTTTGACTGGATAGATTCTCTCCATGATCAAAAGAGTACATCTAGCAATGCAAAATTCCTTTGTCTATGCTTAGACTCTTGGTCCTCTACAAAGCAAAATTTTGCTGAGATCAAATTGGTATTTTCTGTGATATAATTGTGCATTTAAAATCTCTAGAAACACATTGAAGAACCAAACACATTGAAATACGTTTCCATTTCTCGAAGGACTGTGTTGAGAAAAAGGTAATTCAACTTGACTTTGTTCCAATAGAGGATCAGCTAGTAGATATCTTTGCCAAGCCTCTTCCTACCACCTGATTCGAGGCACTCCGTTCAGCACTCAGAATGACTCAATCAATGGAAGACGGTAATCTCTTTATCCCTTGGTTGTAATAATTAGTAGGTGTTGTTTGCATACTGTTTGAGTCAATTCGTGTTCTCATATCGATAGACTGTGTCTGTTCTTTGTATCCCTTTGCGATTTTCATTTAAAAAAAAAAAGAAGAAAAGGGAGAGGACAAGGCAAGGTACTCCGCTAACTTGTTTCTCCTGAACCAAAACGGACCTCGTCCACTGGTTATTAATCCTTTAAGGGTGCTTTATCACCTAACTTCCTAAGGATGCGAAACCTGGGAAAGTTGGCCCAAAGCTGTTACATGGGTGGAGAGAAAAGTCTGGGGGATGGAGACAGTCCCTGTGTGCTCAAACTTGTTAAATATCTATGCATTGCAAATATAGAGCTATAAAGTCTTCAAAATACAATGCAATGCAAGAGGGATCATTACAAGTTATGAGTATGTGGCAATGAAAGGTTTTGTGGAATATGACAATACTTCTTGCCCCTTGTCGTCCATGAGTATGTTTGCGTTATGGATACAGTCTATTTGTTTTTTAATGTACGGATTGACTTAGACTCTGTTGCAAACTTCCCTTACTGATGACAGCAAAAAGGGGGAAGTAGTGAATCCCGTCTCTCACGAACGAGTCACTCTGGTTATGTTCTGAATTGACTCTGTCTCTGTGCGACTAGGTCTTAGGTGAAGTTTGGATATTCTGTTTCGTTTTTACTCTTGGTACTAGATCATGTTGGTTGTAGTTTTCTTAACTTAGTCATATATTCCCTTTCCAATCTCTTTAGTAGGTTGTGGTTTGCCAAATTGTACTCATCGATTCAGGGGGAACTCTAACAAGAGTTACTGTAGGATCGGGTGGCTAACTCAAACCAACCTAAGGTGTGAGTCTAAGAGTTGGTTTGACTCAATCAGCCTTCGTAAGTGAGAAACACTCTGTGATGTAGAGGCACTCAATCGAATTAACTAAACTAATGAAGCGGAAGACTTTTGCGGTAATTGTAGAAACAATGGAAAGAGAGAAGGACTCTGTGGAACTCAGCAAGATACACAAATAAGCTATTTCATTTCCTGGTCAAATAAAATAACTTACAAATGCCCACTAAGTAGAAAGGATCTACTTAGCGGTTTTCACTCACTTACCCAACACACTCTCTAATCAGAACAATGGTAAGCGTAATGAAACTAGGAACTTCCTAGGTAGAGTCTATCTTAAGGTGCTAACTAACTTAGGTACGTATTCTCTCTCCTTTGCTTACAATGCGATTCTCTTTCTCTCTCTAAGCTCTGAAATAACTCAATGAAAGCACACGAAAACTATCTATTACATGTCTTATTTATACTCTAAGTTCAGCAACGGGTCGAAGGAGTTAGTTCCGAAAATACCGGAACTAACTTAGTGGGCAACTTCCAACGGCTCTTACTTGGTCTTCTTACTTGGGCCGCGATCTTCGGTGTTGAGGAAGAGCTTCATGACCGTTGAGGCGCTTAAGGTGTTCCGAGTTGACTCCTGTTTTTCGCAACAGCATGGAGAGTATGGAGTCTTCTTTGTTGCGCGGACTCCATCGCGAGGCTCACTCTTTGTGTCTGTCGTGATGATTGACTCTGTCGTGGTGAAAGGCTATCTCTGCAACACTCCGATGTCCCAACAATTTCCCCCTTGTTGCTGATGATAGCAAACCTTCGTGAATCCCGATGGAGTCAATCCTGAAATAAAAACACAAGACTAGGGGAACCGACCCTGTCAAAGTTCCCCCTTAATAGCAGCAGTAGTATAAGTTCAAGGACTCTATTTAGGTTCCCCCTTGATCGGAGAGGGACTCCAGGCAAGCAAACGATAAATAAGCAGTGTAATAGGCAGGATAGTATATAAGGCAGTCAAAAATACTAGACCACATGGTCTAGCAGCGCAATCCAAAAAGCAGTTTTAAACAGCAACAAAATAACCCGTACACCAGACGGGATTCACCGCTTCCCCCTTTTGCTTTCATCAGAGGGGAAGCCCATAGTAGCACAGAGTTAGTCAAGTATTCACACAAACAACCAATAAAAAGTGTTTAGAACTTAAAAACACCTAAGTTCTAACACTACACACACGTCATTCTAAGGGTTTGGGGTAGGGTGGATTGAATGTCAAGGAGTTGGTCCTGCAAGGCCGCCACTGTCGTCTCTATCCCGGCGAGTCGGTCCATCATCCGCTTCTGGCCCTGAATCAGCTCGGCTGCATGCGCAAGAGGCGCTCCACTTTCTCCAGGAGGTTGGAGTGAAGCTTGAGGACTGCCTCTTGAGAAGTGGATGTCCCCGCCGTCGTTGGAGTAGATGGAGGGGGCAGCAGCTTTGATTTGTCGATTGAAGTGAGCCGATTCAATACCGCAGGTTGATGGTGTCTGCCTCCTCGATGGACTCTGGCGTCGAAGTCGCCAAGGGTACCTGAAAGAATTGGAATATACGAGGCAACCAGAACACGTACCCCAAGGAGTGTTTCGGGGTGTCGACCGACTGGGCTAAGTGATGGAGAATATGTGTGCCAGATTGATAGAGTGACGATTAATGATGCAGTACATAATGGTTAAGTCCAAGCAGTTGACCATAAGGTTGCCTTCCTTTCGTGGGACAATATTTTTGATGACCAAAATGTGGAGGAGTTGGTGTAGGATGGAGAGATCACCACGGGGTATGGGGGAGCCAATCTTTTTCTTGGAGGAGAAAAAGCGGTAGATTTTGTTATGTGGTACCCCGGGGATCTCAGGAAGGATTCCTTTTTCATAAAATGACAGGCCAGTGGCAGGAACGCCAAGAATTTCAGACAGCTTTGCAAGATCAAAAAATATTGGGGTGGAATTGACAACAGACTGAGCAGCACCGTTACGGATGACAAGGTTTTGGAAGAAGTCGACAGACTCTGTGGGATACCACTCAGTTATTCACAGAAGAGGTGTTTCCACCCCTGAATTTCGAGCATAGTGACTAACTCCCCTAAGTTGGAAGACGAGCCCAAGAAAAGTCTAGGAACTTACCCCTGACTATGTTACGGTCGGAGGCAGGGTCCCCGAGCATGTACCTTTGAGTGAAGGGGTCGACCTTCACACTCCGTCGGTGGGGTTTTGGAGGTTTTGATCTCTGGCGGAGGTGGCACCCGTAGAGCATCATGACTGGCGGTGGGCAGTTCTTGGACGGGAGACGATTCACCGGAACCGGAGGAGACATGTTGGGCCTTGACAGAGGAACGGAGGATTCTTTTGGCTGGGGGGGAGGTTTGGCCTTTTCGCTTGGGTTTTGGGTGGAGTTGTTTGGTGGTTGCGGATTTAGCGGGGATGCTGGGGTGGGTTGGTGGGAGATTTGGTCGGTGATTTGCTGGCATGGGCTTGTGGCTGATCAGTTGGTGATTTTCGGCGGGAGGGTTGTCAGCTTGTGGGGTTGGGGATGGTGGTAGGGTTTGGATTGGGGGTAACTTCTTCAATGTCGGTGTCAAGAATCTCTGTTCTTGCAGCAGATGGCGGTGTTTGATGGGTGGATGGGTCGCGGGTTCAGGGGGGTGTGGAGGAGTGTGGGCGAGAAGTGCGGTGGTTTTAGTGGGGATGTGGTGGTGGTGGTGAGTGTAGGGGATTAGGGTTTGCCATCGCTTGAGATACGCCTGAAGGCGAATGGGATCGGCGAAAATTTCGGGGGATTTGATTCCAGAGAAGTTGATGCCGGCCATTTGGAAGTTGAAGGATTCGGGTGTAAAGGGAGTTGAAGTGAGAGAGATGGAGTGGACGGGTGAGATATAAAGGCTGGAATTGCAGAGATGCGTGTGTCAGGTGCGATAATGTGGCGACGTCAGGATAAGGCGAGAAAGGGCGACGATTTAGGCGGGTTCTGGTGCGGATGGATGACGTGGATAGTAGCGCTAGAGTACTAGGTGTGCTAAGTAATAAAACACATTCACTGATGCAAGTGCAAACAAAGACAGACTCTATAGACATGAGGGCGTACCTGCTGAAGATTGCGGTAGGGGCAAGGAGATGCGACCGTCTAGGTAGACGGAGTCAGTCCGATTGCTGATCGTAGTGCTTCGAATCTTGCTGTAGACAAGGGTTTAGTAAAAATATCTGCAAGTTGATCTTCTGTGGGCACAAAGTCAAGTTGGATAAGCTTTTTCTCGACACAGTCTTTCAAGAAGTGGAAGCGAATTTCGATGTGTTTGGTTCTTGAGTGTTGGACTGGGTTTTCTGATATTTTGATGGTGCTTTTGTTGTCACAAAAGATGGGGATCTGTTCTTGGGTGACATGATAGTCTTGAAGTTGTTGTTTCATCCAAAGGAGTTGGGAGCAACATGCTGCAGCAGAGACATACTCTGCCTCCGCTGTAGACAGTGCTACGGAGTTTTGTTTTTTGGAGGACCATGAAACAAGGCAAAGACCCAAGAACTGTGCATTACCTGAAGTACTCTTTCGATCTTGGAGAGAACCAGCCCAATCAGAGTCACTATATCCAGATAAAGTAAAAGTAGGAGATCGTGGATACCATAGATAGAGTGTACTTGTACCTTTAAGATAGCGAAGATACGCTTGACTGCTTTGAGGTGAGACTGTTTTGGTGCTGCTTGGAAGCGAGCACAAAGACAGACTGCATGGAGAATGTCTGGGCGACTGGCAGTCAGGTACAAGAGGGACCCTATCATTCCTCTATATTCAGTGGCATTGACGCCGACTCCGTCATCATCAGGATGCAGTTTGCTAGATGTACAGCTGGTGTGGACATACTCTTGGCATTTTTTAGTTGTACTTATCAAGGAGTTCCTTGATGTACTTTTGTTGATGGATCTTGATCCCGTCCTTTTCCTGCTGAATTTGTAATCCTAAGAAGAACTTGAGCTCACCTAACTCATTCATGGAAAACTCTTGCTTCATAAGGTTAGCAAAATGGTCAGAGGGTGTTACTTGTAGAAATAAATGATATCATCAACATAGATCTGTACTAGAAGTAAGTCATGTGATGAGTGTAGAATAAAGAGCGTTTTATCTACGTTACCTCGAGAGAAACCATTTTGCAATAGATATGTAGACAGTCTTTCATACCAGGCGCGTGGAGCCTGTTTCAGTCCGTAAAGGGCCTTACACAGTTGTAAACGTAGTCGGGATGGACGGAGTCTGTGAACCCTGGAGGTTGTTCGACGTAGACTTCTCGATCAATGTAGCCGTGAAGGAAGGCTGTCTTAACATCCATTTGATATAATTGGAAACCTTTGTAAGCAGCAAACGCAATGAACATGCGAATTGCTTCAAGACGAGCTACTGGAGCGAAGGTTTCATCATATCGATCCCTTCTTCTTGATTGTAGCCCTGAACGACAATCGAGCTTTATTCCTGAAAACTTGGCCTGCAGTATCAAGTTTATTACGAAAGACCCAACGAGTACCAATGGCTTGTTGATGTGTGGGGCGAGGAACTAACTCCCAGACAGCATGGCGCTGGAGGGAATTGAGTTCCTCCTGCATAGCAGTAACCCAATCACTATCAAGGAGTGCTTCTTTGACATTTCTTGGTTCAGTACTAGACAAAACGCACCAAAGGCACAGAGATTTTGCATAGCTTGTAGCGTGTTTGAACACCGGTGTTTGGGTCTGTAATGATGTTTTCAGGAGGGTGAGCAGATCTTTGCTGGAACTGGCGACGTGAAGCAGGAGGGGGTGTTTCTTTGTCAGAGGAGTCAAAATTCAAGTTTTTGGTAAGGGTGTCTCCGGGTTATTGTCTGAGTCAGTAGATTCTGATGAATTGTTTTGTTTGCTGGGGAATCAGAGGAGTGATGGAGTGGGACTCAGGGAGTCTTCCTATTGGGACAGTGATGAAGTGTGGATCGGTGAGAAAATCATCGGGGGCAAAGTCAAGTTGATCAGAAGATGAGCCAACATTGTGGACTCATCGAACTTGACATGTGGGCTTTCTTCTAAACATTGAGTTCTCAGATTGATAACACGATAAGCTTTGCTTTTAGAAGAATAGCCAAGAAAAATACCTCATCACTTTTAGGAGAGAACTTACCCAAGTTGTCCTTACCATTATTGTGAATAAAGCACTTACATCCGAAACGCCTGAGATGATAAGGACTTGGTTTACGTTGACGGAGTAGTTCATAGGGTGTCTTGTGAAGGAATGGATGAATCAACGCACGATTTAACACATAGCAAGCTGTGTTAACGGCTTCTGCCCAATAAGATGGAGTGAGTTGACTGTCGATGAGCATGGTGCGAGCCATTTCTACCAAGGTTCGATTTTTGCGTTCAACCACTCCGTTTTGTTCTGGAGTCGTGCGGATGATATTTGGTGATCCACTCCGTTGTCCCTGCAAAACTCATCAAACGACTTGTTGCAAAATTCAGTACCCTGGTCCGTTCTCAGGGTTTTAGAGTGAATGAAAATTTGTTGACAAGCATTTTATGGAGTTTGACAAACTCCGTAAAAGTTTCATCTTTGGTAAATAAGAAAATGACCCAGGTCCACCTGGAATAGTCATCAACTATGACCAGGATGTACCTCTTACCCCTGCTTTGTGTGCGCATGGGGCCAACAAGATCCATGTGTAGTAGTTCTAGAGGAGAGCTAGTAGAGAGAGTAGGCTTACTTTTGAAGGAGGACCGGGTGTGTTTACCTTTACACATGCTTCACAGACGGAGTCTGTGTCAAAGGTGTCTGGTAAACCAATCACCAAGTCCTTGCTTTTGAGTTTGTTCAACAGCCTATGATTTGCGTGGCCAAGTCTGGAGTGCCACAGCAGTGAGTTTTTGGAATGCACATTGAGACAGACTTGGTCGTCTGGGTTAATGGAGTTTAAGCACATTTTGTAGAGTTGCCTTCTCTACGTCCCACAGCTTTTAGTGAACCTGTACGCTCATCATAAACCTTACAATCCGAAGAGGAGAAAGTACCAAATTGAATCTATCACAAATTTGAGAGATGCTTAATAAACTATGCTGGAGTCCAGTGACCAGATGGACTCCATCAATTTTAAATCTTGAGGGGTTACCTACGGATCCAACTCCCACGATTTCACCCTGGTTGTTGTTTCCAAAAGTAACCTTACCTCCTTGGTAGGATGAAAGCGAATTGAATTGATTTGGATCTCCAGTCATGTGACGAGAGCATCCACTATCCAAGTACCAGCTGTCTCCATTCGCCTTCACCTACAAAAGAACAGATCATTTGTTAGATTTGGGAACCCAGATGTACTTGGGTTCCCTTTTCGAGCCAGACTGTTTCAATTTTTCTCGTGCTTCAAGTATCAATTAACACGTTTAACATTAAAAGAGAGATCTCTGTTCAGTTTATCGCATGCACTGTCCGATGTCCAAGACTCCCGCAGTAGCCACAAATTTTGGTTGGTGGAAGATTGACGTATTTCTGTTGTCCTTTCCACCAGGAGTCGAATTTTTCTTTTTCTTGATATCGTTTGGCTCTGTTGTCGGATTTGGACAATTCTTTGGAATGTCGAACTTACCTTTGTGCCACTTGGGCGTGGATTGAGTGGATCGACTCCGGATTGTAGATTCACAATCTGTTAGAGAGTTGTTCTACTTTAGAGCGAAGAGCATCTCGATCTTGGCTAATTTCTTTGATTTTGGAGTTGGCCCACTCAGGTAGTTCGGAGGAGGTGACTTGTTTGATAAACTTGACTGGCTTAAGGGAAAGAGCGTGTTCCTTTTCTTTCAATTTTTGAGTGAGATTTTTGATAGTGGTGTTCAAGGATATGTTTTTGGATTCAGAAGCATTAAGATCATTTTGAGAGAACAACACTTATCAGTAAAGATGGTGAGGTCTTGTTTGAGAGTCGATCAGGGTGAGAGACTCTTTCTGGTCACCCTGTCTGATTGAGTTTGTTCTAAGGTATCATGAAGTTCCTTTTGAAGGGGGACATGACGCCTTGAATCTTGTAGATCTAACCTAGAGAGCAAGAGATGGTTTTGTGTTCCTCAGCTTCGTCTCTTAGGCATACATAAGACTTTTTGATATTTCGAGTTCCTCTGTTACTCGGAATTTGCTGTGAGACTTGCTTTGAGAGAGTTGTCTCGAGACAATTTTAGCAATTAAGTCATAAATCCCATAGGAGAAATACGGTAAAGGTCTGTTTCAAGGTGGAACGCGTTACCTCATTATCAGGGATCATGGACTCCGTCGTATCGTGTGCCATGAGACATACTAAGCCGCTGGACTCTGTGTCTGGATCGTCGGATCTGAATCACCCCAGCCAACAGCTGCCATCAGCGATCTCCCTTGAGGTTTTCCATACTGATTCTTGAGTAGTGGACATTCCTTCTTGAAGTGACCGGGTTTGTTGCAGTTAAAGCAAGTTACAGAGTTGAAGGATTGTTTGGAGGGGTTTGAGAACGACCGAGTCTGACGATTTGGTTGGTTACGCATGAATTTTCGGAAGTTTGACTATGAAGACGAAGTCTTCCATAGTCTCAGCCTCACTTTCTTCAACAATAATATCTACCAGCTCTGCCCTAGCTTGTCTGATTTGAGTATCAGCGACATAGGCTCCTTCTTGAGTGAACTGAGTTGAATTAACCTGCAAGGCTTGGTCATTCAAAGTAGTAGACTTACTAGAAGAGGGAGAAGAAGTAATACCACACTTCTTTCGAACATTCTTCTTGTATTTATCTACAGATTGTAGATAGGAACCTAGGTCTTGACAGCTCCATTTGGATAAATCCTTGCATGCTTTGGTAGAGATTACCGTTTCTGCCCATTCTTCTCTCAGACTGTCCAGCAACTTGTGCAAGACACTCTCTCTATCTGGCAAGATGCTGACTTCCTGCATAGTAGTGGTTAGTAAATAGAAACGATCAAGCACTTCTTCTAGAGACTCACCGGGTTTCTGTAGGAAATTTTCATAGTCCATTCGAAGTTCTTGAGCTTTGCATTTCTTAGCTCAGTGACTCCTTCGTGAGTTGCTTGAAGGAGTGTCCAGATCTCATTAGCGGACTTACAGTGGTTGACTCTCCTTTGTTCTGGGATGGACAGGCAAGTATATTGCGCGTGATGCTTGACGATTCAGCTCGTACCTCTTGCGATCTGCAGCAGTCCATGTGGATCGGTCTGGATTGACTGCAAGATCTCCTCCAGTGACTATTTCCCAAAGCTCGGAGTTGACAGACTCAATGTGTTGCTCGATCTCGTTTTTCCAGTGGTCGTAGTTGGTGGAGGTGAGTCTGGGATGCTCGAAGTGCATTTTGTTGTTTTGATTGGCAAAGAGGTCTGCCATTGCTTCGTTGATTGACCGTTAGCCTAAGCAAGGCTCTGATACCACGTGTAGGATCGGGTGGCTAACTCAAACCAATCAGAGGTGTGAGTCTAAGGATTGGTTTGACTCAATCAGCCTTCGTAAGTGAGAAACACTCTGTGATGTAGAGGCACTCAATCGAATTAACTAAACTAATGAAGCGGAAGACTTTTGCGGTAATTGTAGCAAAACAATGGAAAGAGAGAAGGACTCTGTGGAACTCAGCAAGATACACAAATAAGCTATTTCATTTCCTGGTCAAATAAAATAACTTACAAATGCCCACTAAGTAGAAAGGATCTACTTAGCGGTTTTCACTCACTTACCCAACACACTCTCTAATCAGAACAATGGTAAGCGTAATGAAACTAGGAACTTCCTAGGTAGAGTCTATCTTAAGGTGCTAACTACTAGGTACGTATTCTCTCTCCTCTTTGGCTTACAATGCGATTCTCTTTCTCTCTCTAAGCTCTGAAATAATACTCAATGAAAGCACACTAAACTATCTATTACATGTCTTATTTATACTCTAAGTTCAGCAACGGGTCGAAGGAGTTAGTTCCGAGAAAACCGGAACTAACTTAGTGGGCAACTCCAACGGCTCTGAAGTGGTCTTCTTGCTTGGGCCGCGATCTTCGGATGTTGAGGAAGACCTTCATGACCGTTGTGGCACTTAAGATGTTCCGAGTTGACTCCTGTTTTTCCGCAACGGCATGGGAGAGTCAATGGGGTCTTCTTTGTTACGCGGACTCCATCGCCGAGGCTTCACTCTTTGTGTCTGTCAGGTGATGATTGACTCTGTCGTGGTGAAAGGCTATCTCTGCAACACTCCGATGTCCCAACAGTTACTCAATCTATGCTGTGATTAAGGGGGGACTTGGACAGGGTCGGTTCCCCAAAATACTTTGTTCCCTTGTCTTGTTTTGCAGATTGACTCATTCAGGATTCACAAAAAGAGTTTTGCTATCATCAGCAACAAGGGGGAAACTGTTGGAATATGAAGGTGTTGCTGAGATAGTCAACCAGATCAAACGAGTCAATCACACTTCTCAAAACAAGACAGAGTCTGTCAACCTTGAAAGATCGAATGAGTCTCTGTCCTTACCGAAAGAGCGAGAGAGTCCATCCATGTGAATTCATCAATCAGTAATGAAATTCAAGGAGCAACGTCCACTAAACCATAACAGTCATCAACTATCATCCTTGGGCCGAAATTCATGCAAAATGTGAGCAAAATCCAAAGGCTTGACTTTCTGGTAATTCAAGGAGTCTGTCGGTCAGTTGCGAAAATTAAGGAGCAAGTACAGCAACTACATTGACTTACAACGGTCATCAACGTTCAGACTTGGACCAAAATTCTCTCAACATGGCACTAATGAGAAGACTTGGCTTCATCTTCCGAAATATGGCTCCAGCTTCCGAAATTCAAGGAAAGAGTCATTGGTTCCTGAAATTTCGGAACTGACAGAGTCAGTCTACTACACCAGATGTGAAAGTCATAATTGAACGTTGCCAAGTCGTCCAATGGATTGGTAATTGTCCGAAAATTAGGGGCCAAGGCTTAGCAACGTTCATAAAGAAGTTAGGACCGGATTTTAAGCAACTACAACGTTCAGATGGCAGAAATTTCGGAAGTAGACTCCCTCAACGGATCCACTATATAAGAGAGTTGTCATTTCGTTTCTCATTGCAGCTTTCCAAAGAGAATCATTCAGAGCATTTGTTTAGAGAAAGCTTTGCCTATTTTAGAGAGAGAAAAAGAGAGAGAGAAGTACTAGATTCGTTTGTGCATATCGATAGAGTCTTTCTAGGTAGGACCTAGTTTTCACTACACTTATCATTGAGCTGATCAGAGATTGTATTGGGTGAGTGAGTGAAAACCACGAAGTAGATCTCATCTACTGAGTGGGCATTATAAGTTGTTTTGTTTTGACCAGGAAATAAAATAACTTATATTGTGTATCCTGCTAAGTTCGACAGAGTCCTCCACCTTTCGAGTGTTAATCCATTTAGCTCCGCTAAGTCTATCTTACTTCACTACCTTGAGCAACTGCTTCCGCGCATTTAGTTCGGCTAAGTGTTTCTACGTCTCAAGTGTTGTCACATACGAAGTTCGATTGAGTGCCTCTACATCACAGAGTATTTCTTACTTTCAAAGACCGATTGAGTCAAACCAACTCTTAGACTCACACCTTGAGTTGGTTTGATTCAGCCACCCGATCCTACAGGTTATATGACAATAGCAATGGAAATTTTGTAGGCATAATTGAGATGCTAGCAGAGTTTGACCCAACTGTTCAAGAGCATGTTAAGCGTATTACAAATGATTATTTTCATGTTCATTATCGTGGTCATAATATTCAAAATGAATTGATAAGTTTGTTTGCTTCTGCCATTAAATTAGAAATCATCAAGAAAATAAAGCAAGTTATGTACTTTTCTGTGATTCTTGACTGCACTCCGGATTCTAGTCTCCAAGAGCAAACAACTTTGATTCTAAGGACTGTAGTAAAGACTACTGGACTGAAATCCAAGAGCTTTTTTATAGTGCTTGTGGTTGTCATAGTCTTAACTTGACATTATGTGATATGGCTAATTCATGTGGTAAAGCTTGAGACATTTGGTATCATACAATGTATTTACACAATCTTTGCAAATTTCACTAAGAGGTGGAAAATCTTGAAGACAGTGTAAAAGGATTAAAACCTGAGTCATTTTCATCTACCCGCTGGGAAAGTCAAGTTGATAGTGCTAAAGCTGTAAGATTTCAAATTGTGGAAATACGAGAAGCTTTACTTCAAGTTGTAGAATCAGATGATGATTCTAAGATAAGAAGTGAATAAATGAACTTGGTGATTATGAATTTCTAATTGCAATAATTATTTGGTATGATATATTATTTGATGTTAATATAGTTAGCAAACATTTGCAATCAAAGGATATGCTAATTGATGTTACCATTGAAGAAGTAAAATGTTTGATTTAATTTTTTTGAAAAGTATAGGGAAAGTGGTTACCATGATGCCACTAATATTCCTAAAAGAATTTGTGTTGAAATGAATACTGATAATGTGTTTCCTGCTAGACGTGAAATTTGATGAATGTTCACTTGATATTCTTGTATTATCTCCTGCGGATTCTCTTAGAGTTAACTACTTCTTATACATTGTTGATCATGCTATTATTTCTTTGAAAATGAGGTTTGAAAAATACCAAGAACATAAAAAAAAATTGGTTTCCTATATACATATGAGAGGTTGCAATCCTTGGATGATTTAAGTCTAATGTCTTGTTGCACTCATCTTGAAAATGCACTTAGTAACTGTGGGCAATCTGATATCAATGGAAATGATTTAAATGTAGAGCTTAAGTTGCTTAAAAAGATTTTTCCTAACAAAAGATGGGACCTTTTTAGATTTCAAGCTATTTAAGGTCTATTGATTCCTTTCCTACTGCAACCATTACATATCGAATTTTGTTGACTATTTATGTTACTGTTGCATGTGCAGAAATAAGTTTCTCAAAGCTCAAGTTGTTAAAGTAATATTTGCATTCTACAATGTCTCAAAAAAGACTTAATGGATTGGCGATAATAGCAATCGAAAATGATCTCTTGGAGAAACTCAATTATGAAGAATTGATTAACAATTTTGCCTTAAAGAATGCTAGACGAATGAGTATTTTCAATTGAACATTTTGTAGTAACTAAGTCATAACTTTATGTTTAAGATACATTCAACATGTATGTAATTTAATTTAGTAATATCTCTATTTTGTAATTTAATTTAATAAAGGGCCTCATTTTAGATTTAGCATAGGACCTCAAAAATTGTCAACACGCCCTTGCAAGTGAACAATATTTCTTCCGTCAACTACAGCCCCATCGATTTTACCAACCCCCTCCCCTCGATCCTTAACACCCGCCACCACCGCTACTTCCTTCAAGGTGACAAATTCATCACTGTCTACTGTGGCTCGCACTCGAACAACCGGCAATGGGAATTCCTCCCTAAACAGTTATTCTCTATGGAAAACTAGTTTCCACAGTCTCTGCTTCCTTTTCCATGTTCTTCAATAGCACTATCCACTCCAACTGGTGAATAGCTTGCATGTGAAGATGGTGAATCATACCATCTGGTGCCACATGTTTCCATGAGAAATCACTTCTCCACACAGCTTAACAGAGAGAATTGAGAAAGTCTCATGAACTTTGAGAAAGGAAATCAAAGCAGGGATCATCTTTACATGCCCAAATTCAGAGAGCCGCCACATGAAACATTAAAATCTTCATCCTGCTATCCTTAATTTCCTACTGATGAGTGTCCAAATGAGCATGTTATAGAGGTGTATTTCATATGTTTTATCATCACTTTTCATGCTCATTTCTTCACTCTAGCTAGGTTTCTTTAACTTTTGTGTTTTATTGGTGTTTATTGATCCAAAATCGAAGCTAAAATGAAGAAGATACAACATTTTGAAGATTAGCCTGCCCACAGGACCGACCCTAGATGGGTCGGTAGTTTTGGAGGCCAGAAATGCTTGTTCCGGGGGCCAAAACTACTTCTGGTCCCGACTGACCTTAGGACTGACCTTGGGTTGATCGGACTTAAAAGCGCACCCGAAATTGCTATTGACTTCGACCGACCCTAGGGCCGACCCTAGGTGGATTGGTTGGGTCGAAATTTTGCCTAAATCTGCATTTTTAAAAGTAGAAAAAGAAGGAGACAGAGAGGAAGTTCGAACCAAGACCAGAGGCGATGCCAAAGGAAGAAGAAGAGGGGGAAAACCTCCACTGAAGCTCCCAAGCCCCATTTATGGCTATTTATTTTTCTCTCTTTCCCTTCTTTACTCTCTAATGGTTGTTTAAACTCTTGTATACCTTGGATGAGGTTTCTCCCCAAAATCCCTAAATTGCTTTTGTAAACCTAACTCATTTTCTAGTTGTTTTCTTCTCATCAATTCTTAAATAATGATTTAGATTTGATCTCCTATTGCATTTATTGTGGTTCCTTGTGAAATTATATCTTGAGCTTGGGATTAGACAAATTGGGGATGAACCCTAACTTTCATTTCTCTAGATTAGGGAGTAAAACTTTAGGGCTATTGTTAGGAGCTTGAAATTAATGCTATCTAGTGACTCTAGCCTTTCTTGAATTGGGAAGTTTGATTAATTAGGTAAGATTTGATTAGTCCAAGATTTGAATAATATTTCCAATAGCTCTAATAGACAACTTAGTGAGGTCGAAACGAGAGCATATTTGAGTGATTTAGGAGATTCCCCCTATCCTAAGGTATACACCTATCTTAGATTAGTTAGTTTAACTTATTGTTTTTCTTCCATTTCTAATATCAAACAAAAACTCAAAAACCCCCCAATTTACATTTATGCACGTTTATATATTTCTCTGCACATTGACCAACCTTATAATTAACTAGATAGTTACGAAGTCACTGTGGATACGACCTTGTTGTACTACAATGATTGGGTTCACTACCCATAGTTATCAAGATAGTTTCACCACTATTTCACACAACTCCTACAAGCTGATAGAATCTTCGTGTCTCTTCTTCTAGTAAGTCTCGAAATTATGTCTCCCTATTAACAATAAGCGACCAGAGGGAGTAAAAGATGTGGTGAAAGAGAACGAGCAAAAATCGACTTGGAGGAAGCTGACTACCATAACTCTCCACACTTATGTTTTTAACATCAGTTGCAGTACATAGGAACTCAAAAAGCTAAAACACCCATTGGTCATAGAACAATTAAAATTAACATGACCACTTTCAAAAAGACTAAACAAAACCAAAATTAAACAATACTATAAACAAAGCCACATAAAATAGAAAATATGATCATTATAGATGAAGAGAGACAAAAAAACTAGAAATGCATAAGTGAAACCACAGAGGAAATTTACGAACCCAGAAGTGAAGAAAGAGGGGAAGAAGTAGCCATCTGAATAAGGATCCATAACATCAGCAAGATTCATAAAGAAATTGAGTCACATAATACGTGAATCACAACCGATAGGAAGAGAAAACTAGAAAAATGTTGGAAACCTAGAGGAAACGACAGAAATAGCCTCTCGAAAAGTGAAATTGATAGGTATACGAGTTGAACGAGAAAAAGGACAAATTATCATGGACAACAAATGGTGAACTCTGGTGAAAGTGTAGATTTTGGGCGTCAATACGCTCACGTGGAGCGCCCCACGATCTTACTAAATCACGGTTGCATAGCGACCTCATAGGGACACCCCCACGACCCTGCCCGAACTATGTGGAGGGATAAATCATGGTTACACAGTGATCTTATAGGGGTGCGTTGAGCTAGAAAAATTCAACCAAAATGCATTGAACAGGATTTGAGCATGGGACCAATGCATCTTATCAACCTTTCAGCAACCCCGAGTACCTGTGCGGGCAAAAGTGTATATGCACTAGTGTCGTGATTAGATACGAGACAGATATCACTACCTTGATCAAAGACTTGCTCAAGGGTAAAAATATATAGGTTCTCTAACGAGCCTCTCTCTCTCTCTCTAAAAATTAGGGTTCTCTTCCCCTCGAAGAAAACCCGGCGGTGAAATCTGGATAAGAGTAAATCGAGTGGAGATTTCTCTTCCGATTAGACCCTGGTAGTGGAACACGGTGCCTTTCCATTTCGATCTCAAGCTATTCACTCAGTGCAAGGCATCGATAATGCCATAAGTCTCCCCTTGAAGGATGGACTTTACCTTCAGAGCAATGTTACCGAAGGGAGAAACTAGAAAGGTTATCAAAATGAAGAGAAAAATTTTGGAATCGGAAACAGAAAATCCGTTACAGACTATCAATGTTCCTGGTAAGAAGCCCTTTTAGATTTTGAGAAAGAGAAAGAAGAAGGAGCGCGGCCAAGTTTCCATGAGATCTTGAAATTTGAAGTAGCCACCCAGCAAGAAGATTCATCAGATGAGGAACTTTTAGACGATGAAGACCAGGGTGACGACGATGAAGCTGATAGGGATGACCCACTTTGCCCATCAATTTATTTGTTAAGAGAGGCAATTCATAAAATCAAGAAGAAATGGAAGAAAGTAGTCATCGTTAAGATGCTAGGTAAATCTTTCCCTTTTCTATTATGACTGATAGATTATCTCAGAGATGGTAGACCAAGGGTAGATTTGATGTTCTAGCCCTAGGTAACAGATACTTCACAGTGGTATTTTAGCTAAAGAAGGATAGAGATATGGCTCTATACGGAGGTCCTTGGAAGATATCTGATAGATACCTTACGATTAGACGATGAAAAAGGAACTTCGATACCAAAACAGAAGCCCTGATCAACCTGGATGCTTGGATAAGATTTCCAGACCTGGGATTGGAAGATTTGATGAAAGAGTGGCTGAATGATATTGGCAGCAAAGTGGGCAAAGTTCACAAGGTGGATATTTCTAGAGCTAGACTGGGTTGTGCAGTGAGTGGACGAGTATGTGTATAATTAGATCTAACAAGGCCCTTGGTTGGTAAATTTAAGCTCCAAAAAAAGATTCACAACATTGAATATGAAGGAATTCACCTTTTATGCTTTAGTTGTGGATGTTTTGGTCACGAGAAAGATAACTACCATTGATTGGAAGATGTTAGGGCTATGGTTAATGAAGGGGGATTCAAAGTGGTTCAAAAAGCTTCTTAGGAGGATAATTCTCATCTTTTTGAAAACTTTGGCCCTTGGATGAAAGTGAGCTGGAAGAAAAAGCCGGGTTTGAGGAAGGCCCCTAACAAGTCCCAGAAGAAATATACTTCTTTGGGGAGGGGAATGAAGAGGGTTGAAGGTCCTAGTCATGGTTCCATTATTAAGAATCAAGAGACTCAACTGTCAAATAGATTTGGAATCCTAAAAACTAACGGTGAAGTATCTGCTTGTCTAGAAAAGATAGATGGAGCTGAAGTTCATACTAAGGAAAGCGTTGATCTACCAGAAGAGATCGATGAACAACTTGACATGACGAATATCCTTAATGGGAGAGAAACCAAGGTCCGTTCCCTGGAGGCAACACTAGTTAAAGAAGATGCTCCAAAGCCAACTAAGTCTTCTATCCCTGTCACTCATCCTGATTGTGCTATTGTTTCTACCACCTTCCACGAAGATTCTTCTAGGTTTGCCTGATGAAGAATGCTTTAAATTGAGTAGCATGAATGAGCTAGAGAATGTTAATATTATTTAGATTTTATGGGATTATTATCTTGTTTGTTCCAGTTTGCATGGATTATAAGTAAAGTTCTTGCCTAGAATGTGAGAGGTGCTAGAAAATCTATTTTCTTGCCCTCTATTAAACACCTGCTAGATAGGATTAATCCTTAGATTATGTTCCTTTGTGAACCCCGTATTAGCGGTGATAGAAGCAATAATATTGTTGATAAAATTGGTGAAACTGATTGGTGCTCCTGGCGCGTCCCCGATAGATCGTGGACGTATCGTTGTCCTATGTGAACTATTTGATAGTTGAGGAAAAGCACTTAATAAACTCAAACTGGAAACTCCTTTTCGACAGATAATTTACACACAGAAATTCACTCAATCTCCCTCGCCCTACCTAAGGACTCCGGGATAGTTAGGACTTTTATCCCTAAGTCCTTTACCCTCTCCTGAGGTCGGCCTACAGTTCCCTAACCATTCCCCGACTGATCAGTCTATCAAAATGATGAAGTATTAACTCTCAGATCTAGTCTTATCCAGCTCACCAACTCCCTAGTACATACACACACGTTAGTCTGACTCACGCTTGCTTTCGTTATCTCACTCTTTTTATATTTTTGCCAAGTTATCTTTCATAGGACATTATACTCGTATTTATACAAGTTAGTTAAGATATAACCAACAGCCTATGATCTCCTAGACTCTAGGAGTCAATTTCTTCTCTATCCCTTAGCAAAATAGCCACACTCAAATGTATGTTAATTTTCATCTTGATCTGTAGCAGTTAAGACACATGTTGCCTTGTGATTGGACACGTCAGCGACAAGTACACAAGTGGTCGGTCACCACTAGCACTCTCCACCTGCCTGATCTTGTTTGATTCATTAATGCTCTCGTAGACTTCATTATTGCTCTGTAATAGATGCTTCTTAATAGCTCTGAATTATCTTGTTAACTTGCACATTAATGAAACATGCCTTTGTCATGAGCTGGCTGCTTATGTGGATGTAAGAGTCTTCATGAGTTTGTTGAACTTCTTGAAGTATTTTGTCCTTGTATTACGTCTGATGCATGAGAGATATGGTCGTGTGGTGCTTGACTTCTTATGTGTACTAGAGGTTCTATAGGAAGCTCTCCTAGACAAGTGCCTGACTGGTTGGACACATGTCATGAACGGAGTGCTCTTGCAACCTTGCATGCGAAGCCACTCCTCTACCTGTCTATCTGAATCTCAAAGCGCAACAAACATATTAGATAAACAACACAGGTTTGCTATCATCAAAGCTAAAGGATCTTAACTTAACAATCTCTCCCTTTTTGATGATGGCAACCAATACAAAATCATATGTACTTGACAATTTTGAAAGTGAGAGATATTCCCCTAAGAAGGATTCCCCCAGAGTTTGTTACATGTTAGAAAGATAATTGACTGATGAACAATATTACAAAAACGGCAAAATAACAACAGCTTTATACCGGGCCATAGTAGAGAGTTTTTCACATAGATTTAATTACATAATACAAGGAAGATAGACATAAGTTCACAAGTACATATCTTTCTTTCCCCCTTTTCCATACAACAAAAAAGGGGAGCAACTCACGACTCAAGTTATTGAAAAGGCCAGGACATTCCATAGATTACAAACTACAAGTTTGATAGAGACAAGCTAGATGGAGTGGCGGTTTGGTGCATCCCAGATGAAGACATCTAAGCCATGAGTTTCATCATCGAAAAGTGCCTTGATCAGTGGTGATTCAGCGGTGGTGGAAGTATCTGATTCATTAGAGTTTACAGTAAACTCCATGCAGTGTGGGGTTTGAGTGTGGGATTGAGTAACACTTGAGGTGACAGACCTAACTGTGAGAGAGTTTGAGTCTGGTTGGATATAGTTTTGAGAAACGTACTTCCTTGGGTGTTTGATGAACATGAACTTGCAGATGGTAGAATAGTCAGTTTACTCATTTGAGCTTGATAAACTTTGTGGCTCTTTTCCATGTTTTGAGAGGTGAAGGAATGATTGTGAGTGGTAAAAATGTGATCAAGGATTTTATAGACGCTTGGGGATATGTTCATCGAATGATCGGGAGGGGTAATAAATGAGTTGCCACGTTTTGTAGTCTATGTGGTAGGATTTTTAGGTGTCAAGTTGTGAGATTGAATTCGTGGAATGATTATGATGGAATGTCTCTAATCATTTGTAATTTTTAATCAAGGACAAAGTAGCCAATGCAATAAATTCTTTCATAAACAAGATTTACATTCAAAATAAAAAAATGTATCAGTTGCATTTCGATTGATATCAAAAGTTGACAATTGAAACAGATTGTCAATGGAAGGAAAATAAAGGAAAGAAAAAAAACTAACTAAACTACAATATCTCACAAGCTTCACTCGAGACTCCAAGAGACATAAAACTCAGGCTATAGATGTTTATCTATGAAGTATATTGCTCCTTGAACCATGTGATGAACACTAGGTTCTTGGGAGACAGCCTGCACAGCTGTAAGAGTGACTCTTACACGCTGAAGAACGTCTCAAGCTGAAGTATCCAGACTGGTCCCAGACCTATCGTGGATTGGTGAGAGACTGCGCTTTCTTTTATGGGCGGCGGTCCTGGCAAAAGGGCAAGGCTCTGACCGTGAGTCCTCACTTTTGGTAGGCTTCTAAGGGATCATCGACTTCTCTTCTTGGGTCTTGATCCCCATCTTAGATAGCATCTCTGAGCAGATGCAGTCCTGAGCGGTCCACGAGCACTCGTGGAATCGGTCGGTGTCCACTCCATTTTGCCATAGTGTCGCGGTGACCACTCCCCCATGTCCTAGCCCTTGGTTGACATTTCTACTCTCTTCAATGGTGAGTATAATCATAGTTGGGAGGTCTATTTTCTCCCTTGTCCTCAGAGAGTACATGATCCTCACATCTCTGGCATTGATGATGTGAGTTCTTTGATTCCTCAGGGTGATGTTATGGGTGAGAAGACTGAAGAGAACTCTATCGGGGATGGATATTTGCACAACATGGAAGTTCTTCATAGTTGCCCCCTTGTTGAACATGTGGACCATTTTTCCTCCTTGATGGCCCAAGTCATTCCAAGTTGTGTCCTTGGGAACGACCAATCCCTCTGGCGACCATTCCTCGTCTGCTCGCTGACATGTCTCAGCAGATTCACAATGGGCAGCGGTTGTGACTAACAGTCCTCGATCCGTTGAAGATTTCCCGTTTCTATTCGTTGCACTCTTTCTATTCTAACCTTACTTTTGTGATATGGATGACATATCTGTTTCAAGTAGTCGTTTGACATAACATTCTTACATTAAACTGTACACTGACCATTGAATGACATACTTGAGGTGTTGCTCACATGTCGGTGACCGATCATGGGATTCAAAAGATAGCCTAATCGTGATGATTGAATATCATTACAAGATCATGAACAATCTTGTTGAACCGTCCTCTACTTAATGGTTTGGTAAAGATGTATGCTAGTTGGTTTTTTGGTTGAAATGTACTTTAAACCAACTAATTCTTTTTCACAACAATCTCTAAGGAAATGATGTCGAATGTCAATGTGTTTAGTACGGGAATGATGTACTGGATTTTCGGATAGATATGGCACTAGTATTATCACACATAATGGGTAGCGTACCTGTTTTGACACCGTAGTCACCAATTTGTTGTTTGAGCCACAATAGTTGAGTACAACAGCTTGCGGCAGCTATGTATTCTGATTCAGCAGTTGAGATTACTACGCTTTGTTGTTTCTTTGATCCTCATGCGATCAAACATGATCCAACAAAGAATGTTGTCCCTAATGTGCTCTTTCAATCTGTTATAGAACCCCCATAGTCTGCATCTGAAAATCCTGTAATATTGCAGTTAGTGAATTTTGGATAAAAGAGACCAAGATTCATGGACCCTTTGAGATAACGTAGGATTCTTTTAACAGTTGTGAGATGACTCTCTCTTGGATCTGCTTGAAACCTGGCACATAAGCAAACACTATACATAACGTCAAGTCTACTAGTAGTTAGGTATAGTAGAGAACCAATCATCTCCCTACAAGATTGTTGGTCGACTGGTTGGTCACCAGTCGTGATACCCATCTTTTTGCCCACTATCATTGGTGTGTTAAAAGGTTTACATGCCTCCATTCCAAATCATTTCAGTAGATCCTTTACGTACTTTTGTTGGGATCTGATGGTCCCTTCATTATCCTGCTTGACTTGAAGTCCTAAAAAGAACTTCAATGCCTAGATCACTCATCTCAAACTCTATTTCATCAATGCTTCAAATTTCTTGCAATACTTTCATCAGAAGCTCCAAATATTATGTCGTTAACATATACTTGCACTATTAGGAAGTCCTTTTTGTTGTTGTATACAAACAAGGTTTTGTGAACCTTGCCTCTTTTGAAGGTTTTCTAATAGATAGGATGACAGGCAGTCATACCATGATCTTGGAGCTGTTTTGGCCCATAAAGAGCTTTGTCAAGCTTGATCATCATGTCTTTCCCTTCTTGTGTCTCAAAGCCTGGAGGTTGTTTAACATATATCTTCTTTGACATACCCGTTGAGAAAGGCACTCTTGATGTCAAGTTGAAAGAGCTTGATTCCTTTATGTGCAGCAAATGCAATCAACAATTGGATGGACTTCATCCTTGCTACTGGAGCAAAGGTTTCTTGGAAATTTATCCCTTCTTATTGACGATATTCTTGTGCTACCAACCGAGCCTTGTTCCTAATGAATTCTCCCATCTCATTTAGCTTGTTCCTGAAGACCCATTTTATGCCAAGTACTCCTTGATGTGTGAGACAGGGCATAAGATGCCAAACTTTGCATCTTTCAAACTGATTTAATTCCTCTTGCATTGCTTTAATCCAGCCTGAATCTTGAAGAGCTTCTTTGATGTTTTTGGGTTTGATGGGTGAAACTGTAGTTGAAAAGGCTAAGAGATCACGAGTTTGTGCTCTAGTTTGAATTCCCTTGGAGATATCTGATATGATCTTCTCCAATGGGTGATATTTATATAGAATTCGAGATTGATGGATGGTTGATGGTGATAGAGGATCGTCGACATCATTGTCTCCTTCGTTGACTTTTTGTTGACCTATTGCTAACTGTCGGACAAGTTTTCCTTAGTTGGTGATTCATCTTTAGGATTGTCAGTTTGATCTTGTCCAGCTAGATCAAATCCAAAACCTTCATCTTCTTCAGGTTCTTTGATCTTATGGATTTTAGCTTCATCAAAGACTACATGTACACTCTCTTCTACTTTCAGAGTTCTCTTGTTGTAGATTTTGTATGCCTGACTTCTTTCTGAGTACCCAAGGAAGATGGCCTGATTACTTCTGGCATCAAACTTTCCTAGGGAATTCTTTTCATTGTTATGGACATAACACTTACAACCAAAGATTCTGAAGTGACTTATGCTTGGTTTTCTCCCCTTGATCAACTCATAGGGTGTTTTGTTGAGGATTGGTAGTATGAGCATTCTATTGGTGATGTAACAAGCAGTTGCTACAGCTTCATCCCAGAAGACTTGAGGAAGACTTCTCTCCAAAAGCATGGCTCTAGCTACCTCTTGTAATGTTCTGTTCATACGATCAACTATCCCATTTTGCTGAGGTGTTCAAGGTGCAGAATTTATGTTATTGATTCCATGTTGTTTACACATTTCCATGAATTGTTGATTTTCAAACTAACCCATGATCAGACCGAAGGGCCTTGATTTTAAGGTTGAGTTGTACTTTGAATTTTCCTGCAAAGGCTTAAAATTTCTCAAAGACTTCATCTTTGGAAGCAATAAAGATTGTCCATACAAATCGTGAGTAGTCATCAACAATCACAAACACATACCAATTTCCTCCAAACTTCCGATTCTCATTGGTCCACATAAGTCCATATGAAGTAGTTCAAGTGGCTTGGATGTACCTACCATGTTCTTTGAATCGAAAGAAGTCTTAGTTTGTTTGCTTGTTAGACACGCATCACAAAGATTGGTCTCTGATTTCTTAATCTTAGGGAGACCGCTTACCAACTGTTTCTTGACTAGATTTCTTAGCAAGGATATACTAACATGCCCTAGTCTTTTGTGCCATAGTGTGGAGTCATATATTGATGTAGTAAAACATGGAAGAGTTAGACTATCAATATCCTCCAGACTAATTACATATACATTTTCCATCTTTTACCCTTTATATCCTTTTCGTTACTCATACTTACTATGCTACAATGTGTAGAATAGAAGTGGACTGAGTTCCCTTTGTCACAAATTTGAGATACACTGAGCAAGTTGAATTTTAAACCATTAACTAAATTGACATTATCAATGACATAATTTGAAGTAAAACCAACCTTACCTACACCAACGATTTTTCCCTTTTTGTTGTCCCCAAAGGAAACGATTCCTTGGCTTCCTGGTTTGAGTGAGAAGAATTTCCACTTGTCTCCTGTCATATGTTTAGAGCACCCACTGTCAATGTACCAGCAGGGATCCCTACCCACTCGATTCTCCGCTTAAAAAGTTAGTAGTGTGGGGTTAGGGTCCCTAGAAAGTTTGAACCCATTTCCACCAACAGACATTGATCTAAGATCACTCTGGACTACCCATTTTAGTCATATTTTCTTGAGCTGTCAATGACTTATAAATCGTGTTCTATAGCAATTGGCTTCATAGTGATCGGGTTATCTGTATAGATGGCAAACACCTCTATGACTGGTTCCCGACTGGTACCTGACCGGTCGTTTATTTTTCCACATGGGTGTCGTAGCATTAGTTTCTAGTTTCGCATGTTTTTCTTTGATGGATCTAGTTCTGTTTCCTTTATGTTAAGTGGAGCAATAAATTCATCAATTTCAGGTTGTTTTCCTAACTTCATTTTTTCATGGACAACAAGAATTTCACTACAGTCGGTTTACAGTTTCTTGAGTTCATTCGTGAGACTTACTACCTTATCTTTGTCTGAATTTTTTCTGGTTTTTCATTTTCCTCTAAGAGTTCTTTATTTTCATTTTATAATGCCTCAAGTTGATAGACTAATATAAAATAAAACTTTCTGAGTCCTAGAATTCACCTTTTTGAATTTTCTTTCTAAGTCAAGAGTAGTTTGCCTTGTTTTGTTCCTCTTCCTCCTCTAATTCTGACATTTCCTTGTCTCGGGCCATCAGCCAAACTTCCTCAAGGCACAAGTGAGCTTTTTCATCTCTGAGAGATCGTTGTCTGAGTTTTGATTGTAATCACTCAGTTCCGAGTCCCCCCATGCAGCAACGAAGGCTTTTTTCCTTGGCCCTTAGTTGAATGATTTTCGGACAGACTTCTTGATCCTGTCGTTGTCCTCTTAAGGTCGTTGAGGACAACCTTTGATATGATGCCCACGTTTTGAACACCCAAAGCACTTGTCATTGTTTTTCCTTCGATGATCATCAGACTCCTTAGGCTCTTTGCTTTTTCTCATGTTGTTTCTTATGAACTTTTGAAAGTACCTCTTAGCATAGAGGACCATCTCATCATCGTCTTTCCCTGACTCGGATTTTTCATTCTCAGCTACTTGAAGGGCTATGCCTTTTCCTTTCTCCCTTGTTGCACTTTCTGAGCTTCTTTGGTGTAATTTTAACTGAAACACCATTAAGGATCCTAGCATGTCTGCTAGAGACATCTTAGAGAGATCGTGGACTTCTTGCATGGCATTGACTTTGCTATCGAAGGATACAGGAAGTGATCTAAGGAATTTCTGAATTTGATCCTTATTTGAGATAGTTCTTCCAAGCACGAGCATTTCGTTGATCAGCTTAGTGAACCTAGTCTGCATTTCAGAGATGCTCTCCTTTTCTTCCTTCTTGAATAGCTCCCAATGAGTAAGCAACAATTCAATGCGAGTCTTCTTGATCTCATCATATCCTTCATAGGTAACTTCGAGAGTTTTCCAGATCTCCTTGGATGTTTACCTGAGGCCACCTTAGAGTATTGCTCAAGTAGTAATGCACAATGTAAGATTCTTACTGCTCGAGCATTGAATGTAACACCCCAACCGTTAAACTCGTCATTACCTCTTAAACTGTCACATTTTCCCATAATATCGCAGCGGAACTCTAAATACAACGAAGGGTGGTACAATGCCATTAGCCACCCACGTGGCTAACCGGGCCTAACTCAACTACTGCATCGGTCTGATGGACCGGAATAACCGAGTACTCAAAACAAATACATTACTCCTTTATCTCTAACCGAGTCACATATACAAATCTCAATGCCATTCTTTTCTATACCGAGTATACAATTTACGGATGCCGATAACATATACGGTCTTACACCTTATTCAAATACATGAGTAAAATAAATTCTAACTACCCATGCTAACCACCGACCCCGTCCTACTCTCGAACGGTATCATCTTCGGGGTACCTGAAAAAATAAAAACAATGCTCCTAGGGGCCCAGCTTAACGCTGCATATGAAATTTGCATACCCCACGTGCTAACCGGGGTACGCCGACTACTTTTGTCGAGAGCATGAAGTTCATTTTAATTCAACCAACATGCATATAGTAATACATTATATATGTACACTACACAAGGATTCGACAATCAGTCATGGGATACAATCCCTAACTAACATAACAAGGTTGTTAGTTGTATCAATTTACTCTTAGGCCTTGAGGGTTATACCTCACTATGCCTTGGTTACTCATTCAATAACTCACCCACTCTCTCTGGTTACTTATTCTTATTCTCACCCATTCTCCTGGGTTACTCTTTCTTATACTCACCCATTCTATTGGGTTACTTATACTTTATCTCACCCACACTCTTGGGTTATGATAAGCCGCAGACTTATCATATTTTATGCACTAGATTTAGTATTATATTTATCTAAATAAAGTTATATTTATGTTATTTATGCTTATTATGTGTTAAATATATTATTTGCACAGATTTATGTTTTTATGAGTTTTATTGCAAGGAATGATTTTCTAGGCAAAAGTTCAGTTTAAGCCGGACTCCATGCCGGGTAGCTTCTGCACGGCATAAGTACAGAACAGAAAAGAGGCATTGCCGGACCTAATGCCGGGTAGATTCCATCCGGCATAAGTGAAGAGTCCACGGTTGACCAAGCGATAGCAGTTATTGACCGTTGGTGAAAAGGATGATGCCGGGTGTGATGCCGGGTATATCCTACCCGGCATATGCACTGTTTCGCACGGAATTGACGGTTTCGACCGTTAACAGTTGGGCGCATTTACACGTGTGCCGGCTACTGGTGACCCGGCACGACGCCCGGCAGACACAATTAATGCCTATAAATAGGCCGAGGAAGGCTACAATTGAACACTTCAACACCCTATACACTCCACTCACAACTCCAATTTCGCCCCACTCCATTGTTGGTGTCCAAGGAAGTTTCTACAGTTCCATCCACGCGAAGAAGAAGAAGAAGATCCTGTCGGGTTAAGGCTATGACCATTCCCTTCTCCCCTTTGTATTCTCTTCTTGTGTGTGTGGATGGAGATGTAGAACTCCTTGCTTATTCTTGGTTAGGGATGAATTCCTTCTTGTAAACAATATGATTTCTTTAATATAATTTTCAAGTTTATTAAGAGTAAGGTTCTTATTGAAAGAGAATAGGTTGATCTCTTTTTCTCTTCATGCAATTCTTACTTGTGGAAGACAAGTCCCAAGTAAGATAGGTTAGACTCTCTTAATGGTCTTCCTACTCTTCTTATGAATTAAGGGTTAGTGGTAAGAGTGAGAATTAATCCATTTTCCCCCATTTCCTTGTTCATTTCGCGGCATGATATATGCTCGATTTGTTAATAGGGATGAGTCTTCTGTTTTCTACTCGGAAACTGGAGAAAGAATATGCATTATGACTATGCCGGATGCACTGCCGGGTGGCCAATGTCCGGCATATTCAATGTCTTTGAATATGCCGTGCAAGTGGTATCCGGCAGGACACCCGGCGTGTTCAGTTGTTGGTTAATTCGAAGGCCTGTGTTTATGTTTAGAGTTCATATTGATGCTTAGATGGTTTCACACCCTGGATCAAGGATAATTTCATTGTAATTACCACTTAGTTTAGTTAGTTTTGATTAGGATTAGAAAACATTTCAATTTCCCCCCTTGTCTTAGAATAGGTATTACCGGATTAGGACTAATTTTCTATAAGTCCCTTGGGTACGATACTCTCGGTCGTAATATATTTACACTATACTCCGACCGGGTTTTATTTTGCTACCCGTAGTAGAGTTGTAGGATTAGTTATTTTTTATTCTTTTGTATATAGTTTACCTAACAATTTTCTGTTAGCAAATTGGCGCCGTTGCCGGGGACTTGGAATTAGTCCAAGTCCTAAATTCGGTAAAACGCCTATCTTTATTCTTTGATTCTTTGATTCCTTGATTCTTTAATTTATTTTCGCACTTAGTTTGCAGATTTGAATGTGCCGTGCGAAGTGCCGGGCATCTGTCACCCGGCAAACCCGGAGGAAGTCCGATGCCGGACAGGATTTGCCCGGCATCATGTCCGGCATGTTCAAATTGTTTTCAAAATTTCATACGCTGTTGAGTTTAACAAATCTTAATGTATTCTTGTCTACTCCTTTCATTATTTTCCTCTTATATGAGTCCCTATACTATGTTTCTTTATTTTGAATTTCGATTTTTGCGCATGCCGTGTATTGTGCCGGGTTTGCTACACACGGCATTAGTGGAGGAAGTCCTATGCCGGACGGGTTTGATCCGGCATGTCACCCGGCATGCTCAATTTCTCTCAATATTTTTGTCGCTCATTGTAGGGACAATTAGGAGTAATCTCCTACAATCCCTTATTTACTCTTACATTTAATTTGATTATCCTTTACATTTTCTTTTAATTAAGTATGTTCGATTTTGGTCACGCCGGGTAACATGCCGGTTTGTATACACCCGGCATTAGTGGAGGAAGTCCACTGCCGGGTACGCATAACCCGGCCCGCTGTCCGGCATAACCAAAAATTTGTTCTTCTTGTATTTTCATAATTTTAATTATGTAATTTATTATTCTTTTATTATTAAATATTATAACATTTTCTCTTGCTCTTCCTGAAGTTATCCAAGTGAATGCTTCTTCGGTCAACAAGTACTCCTGAAAATTTAGCCAACTTTGATCCGGAGATCGAGAGAACCTGCTTCATACTTTAAGGCAACAACGAACCTACAAGAAGCAGATCCTACACCAATGGCAACACCTACCGTCCGTAACATAAACCGGCCTTCTAACCAAGGCCAGAAACCAGCAATCGACCTTCCTATCCTTCCTCAAACCGAATACGATGAATGGCAGAAACTTAAGCCATATCATCAAATTAGATGCATAAAAGAGTTAGGATTGTTCGATGGTACGAATCCGGACGATGCTTTGCTCCACGTCACCAAATTTCTACAGCATACAAACAGCCTAACCTCCACAAACAATGTCCTCCAATACGCCAGACTTGCTCTCTTCCCCCATAGTCTTACGGGGAACGCCAGCAAGTGGTACCACAGTCTAACCCCCAGTACCATCACCACATGGGAGGACATGGCAACCAAATTTTATGACAAATTCATGCCCCTAGTCGCACCCTGGAGATGATCGCCGACATTTACAACTTCAGACAACCTAGCTCGGAGAACATCTGTGAGACTTGGGACAGATTCAAAGGGTTGTTGCGCACATGTCCACACCACGGCCTCACCAAGGAACAACTATCTCAGTTGTTTTACAAGGGATTGGTCAACCAATGCAAGACCATGATCCTTTCCTCCCTTGGTGCAGATATATTAAAGAAGCCTGGAGATCAATTCCTTAGTGGAGTTGAATCTCTTTGCGAAGAGATTAGAGATTGGGCCACCGGTGGAACCAGGGGCAGTACCTGGTTTATATCAAGTGGGAGAGGGCGACTCCAAATTCGACAAATTGATGCAAAGTCATGAGCAGTTGTTGGAGAGCAATGCCCAGACGTCAACAAAGGTTAGTGCTCTACAGAAAGTGGTGGAGCAAATAGCAATGAACAAACTTCCTCAACAGCGAACGTGGTTAGTGCACGACCGCACGCTTCAAGCCCTGACATTCCAGACTTTCAGAATGTTGAGGAAGTCAACTATGTGAGTAACCAAGGGTATCGGCAGCCATGGCAACAGGGAACCAACCCCCTCAACACTTCCAGAGTCAAGCCGGCTACCAGGGAGGTCCAAGCAATTCAGACCATCCCATCCTGCATCATCATCAGAGGCTGAAATGGCTGAACTTCGTGACATGATGTCAGCCCTGATGAACAAGACCCAGGATACTCAAAATGAGATCTCGACCATTCGCAAGGAGCACAAATCGTTGCAGTTGCAGTTACAGCAACTTCTGATGCAACCACGACAGCAAGGTCAGCTCCCGTCCCAAACGCAAACCAATCCACGGGAGCATGCGAATTCGGTCACCATTCTACTAGGATCTCCAAGGATGCCAAATAGCCTAAAAGGCTAAGTGTAGGGCGGTTCCTCCTCACGCCTTCACATCAAACAGGGGAGCCTTCATCTTTAATTTTTGTTATTTTTTTAAATTGCTTTCATTATAGTTGTTTAGTTTCTTAAAAAAAAAAAGATTTACTTATTCGTTTCTTTCGAACACTGGGGACAGTGTTCCTGCCAAGTGTAGGGCAGGGACCCCCCTTAAAAAATAAGTTTTTTAGCAATATGCATAAGTTTTGCGTTTTATCAATGTTTTACTAAAACTTTTTGCATGTTTTTGATGAGATAAGATTAGGAATGACTAAAAGCTTGTTCTCTCAAGAGGTAAGCTTTCTAATGACTTATAGATTCCTGTTTTTAACTTTTTGATTCTCTTTATTAACATGAGTACATGATCTTGCTCCTAATTCTTTCCTTTATGTACTTATGGGTGTTATTCTTTTCTTTCCAAATTGTGAAAAATCTTTTGGGTGAAAATCTTAAAAAGGGTTTTTGTGCAAAAGAAAAAAAGAAAAAAAAAATCTTCTTTCAAAGGAAAAGCAATATATTCCTAGAGGTTGCATAAAGTGCCTCAGAATAAAAGCAAGAAACGAGAGTTTTTCCTTTTATTTTTCTCCTAAATTCCCCGTTCTTCAATGCAAAAAAAATCATGGTTGATTCAGAAACTCTTGCAAAATAGGGCTGATTCATAAAACCATTGATGAGAGTCTTGGCCACATTCAGAAACTCTTGAAAAATAGAGCTGAATGATGGAAACCGGAAAAAGGAGAGATTAAAATCCCTTATGCAAAATAGCCCAAAAGTTTTTGATCGATTTTGAAATTCCTTGTTTTATACCCATTAGTATGTTTTGACAAGATAAGGTAGATTAAGTGATACTTATGAATTAGAGTCATATAGTTGGAAATATTTATCTACATTTCATTCTAGAGTTTATCTGTTTTGTGCATAAGTAATTAGTCCTTTCTAATCTTGTTTTGCTCGAGGACTAGCAAAAGGTAAGTGTAGGGCCTTGATAAGCCGCAGACTTATCATATTTTATGCACTAGATTTAGTATTATATTTATCTAAATAAAGTTATATTATGTTATTTATGCTTATTATGTGTTAAATATATTATTTGTACAGATTTATGTTTTTATGAGTTTTGTGCAAGGAATGATTTTCTAGGCAAAAGTTCAGTTGAAGCCGGACTCCATGCCGGGTAGCTTCTGCACGGCATAAGTACAGAACAGAAAAGAGGCATTGCCGGACCTAATGCCGGGTAGATTCCATCCGGCATAAGTGAAGAGTCGCCACGGTTGACCAATGATAGCAGTTATTGACCGTTGGTGAAAGGATGATGCCGGGTGTGATGCCGGGTATATCCTACCCGGCATATGCACTGTTTCGCACGGAATTGACGGTTTCGACCGTTAACAGTTGGGCGCATTTACACGTGTGCCGGCTACTGGTGACCCGGCACGACGCCCGGCATCGACACAATTAATGCCTATAAATAGGCCGAGGAAGGCTACAATTGAACACTTCAACACCCTATACACTCCACTCACAACTCCAATTCGCCCCACTCCATTGTTGGTGTCCAAGGAAGTTTCTACAGTTCCATCCACGCGAAGAAGAAGAAGAAGATCCTGTCGGGTTAAGGCTATGACCATTCCCTTCTCCCCTTTGTATTCTCTTCTTGTAGTTGTGTGGATGGAGATGTAGAACTCCTTGCTTATTCTTGGTTAGGGATGAATTCCTTCTTGTAAACAATATGATTTCTTTAATATAATTTTCAAGTTTATTAAGAGTAAGGTTCTTATTGAAAGAGAATAGGTTGATCTCTTTTTCTCTTCATGCAATTCTTACTTGTGGAAGACAAGTCCCAAGTAAGATAGGTTAGACTCTCTTAATGGTCCTACTCTCTTCTTATGAATTAAGGGTTAGTGGTAAGAGTGAGAATTAATCCATTTTCCCCCATTTCCTTGTTCATTTCGGCATGATATATGCTCGATTTGTTAATAGGGATGAGTCTTCTGTTTTCTACTCGGAAACTGGAGAAAGAATATGCATTATGACTATGCCGGATGCACTGCCGGGTGGCCAATGTCCGGCATATTCAATGTCTTTGAATATGCCGTGCAATGGTATCCGGCAGAACACCCGGCGTGTTCAGTTGTTGGTTAATTCGAAGGCCTGTGTTTATGTTGAGATCATATTGATACCTAGATGGTTTACACCCTGGATCAAGGATAATTTCATTGTAATTACCACGTAGTTTAGTTAGTTTTAATTAGGTTAGAATTACATTCAATTTCCCCCCTTGTTTAGAATAGGTTTACCGGATTAGGACTAGTTTTCTATAAGTCCCTTGGGTACGATACTCTCGGTCGTAATATATTTACACTATACTCCGACCGGGTTTTATTTTGCTACCCGTAGTAGAGTTGTAGGTTTAGATATTTGTTTATTCTTTTGTATATAGTTTATCCTAACAATTTTCCTTTTAGCAGGTTACTAATACTCAAGCTCTTGTAGTTCTCGAGACACTACAGGTCTCCTACGTCACGCTGGTTTCTCTTAATACTTTCTTAAGCCAAAACACATGGCTCTCGAGCATAGTCTTACTTCCCCGGTTTCGACCCTACTCTGGGTCTAGCATGGTGGAAAGGTTCAACTAGCTCCCGGAACTCTCTCTCTTCGTTTCTCCTACTTTCTCATAGGTCCGACTACTCTCGGACTTCTCACATTCCTATACACTCCTCTCTCGAATTTATAATATAATTATGTATATTATTCTAGAAGCATCACTCCCTATGATTCTAATGACTTTGGGAACATTACCTAAGTTCGGGTAATCTTAGGTTTAAAGGTTACCCTTACATTTCGTATACTTATACTTTCGGTTATTTTCTCATACCAGGTCGAATCCTCATATAGGAGGTCGACCATGTCTCAAGGGAGTTAAATGGTCCCTTAGGTCTCTTTTTAATTTTCTTACAAGTTCACATCTTTGAACTATCTATAATCCTCTAGATGGAGGTTCATATACCTTTCCACATGTATTTATTTCGTGGATTGTTTTAATTTGGTTTTCTACCATTACCGGGTGTTTACTAAACCCGTACAACTCCCTCACATGCTAGTGAGTTCACAAGTTTACAATATCGTTGTTCTTAAATCGATAGTTTGTGTTTGCACATTTTTGTTATTTTACAATACGACCCGATCTACGAGTCTCTAGCCAATCATCACTCATCAATGAGTCAGTCTATACACTAAGTTAGACCACACCGGGATTCAAGTACGTTAGTTCATACATTACACCACAAGACACACATAATAAGCAATAGTTCAATTTCATGCTTTAGTCTTCATTAAGCCGGCACACAAACACACAAATCAACGTAACACGGTTAGCATACGGGGCATGAGAAAATCATACCTTACACCTTGGTTTCACTTTTACTTTGTCATCTTATGTTCCTTGCTTCACACTTGTTCCACTGATAACATTCAAATGTTTTTATTAACATTGAGGTGTTGCGGTACGTAAATAAATACTACTCCCGTACTTACCCCGTTATCCTGTTATCTCGGTTTTACTCTTGTTAATTCAAGTTCTTACTTCTAGCACTTGTTTACACTTCTTAGGACATTTATATGTCACCAAACAAGTCCTAAACAACATCTAAAACCAATACCCATCAATCCCCCACCTTTAGAGGGCTTAAAAACACTCACGGATGAATTTTTCACTTGGTCCGGGACATGGTCCGGGTCCCTAGTCATGGACTAACGCCAGAACGTACTCTCGAGTGATTTTTTTCCCTGGTCTGGGACATGGTCCAGGTCCATAGTCCCGGACCACTTCATTTTTCAACTTTTGGGGCTTATTTTGGTGCGGTTCGGGACTTGGTTCCTATCCTAAGTCCCGGACCCTGCTAAAAACTGTTACATAAGTGATTTTTCACCTCCAAATCAACCCTTAATTCATACTCAATCTCTCCCAAATATTTTCACATGTTGTCTACATGTTTAATCACCTTAAAACATGCTATAAACCTCTTCAAAACATACATTTAGTCCTTTCTCAAATTCACAAGTTTTCTATTCTCATTCCAACACTTTGCACACTTGTGCATTTTCTAACTTCTCTTGGCAATTTGCATTTTGTTCTCACTCCACGTGACCATTCCAAATACTCTAAGACAATGCACTTCTCTTGCCAAGGTTCATGCCTCACTCTTAAAGCCTTAAATTCTCATTCTCGCTAAAATTCTCAAGGCACCTCAACCATTCCTTTTGCTACAGATTTTTGCACAAATATCCTATCCTTGAACAAGCATTCCCAATGTGGTTTACTAACTCAAATCAACCTCCATTCATACCTAGCTAACCCTAGGTTATTCTTCACTCAAAACATCACTTAAATCACTTAGATTTCTACTGGAATTTCGCCATAGTCCGACTACTTTCTAACATTGCCCAAAGCTCATACCATCATTTAATTCAACCTAAAACTAGCCATACCCACAAGGGTTCTAGCAGCACACGTAAATAAATCAAAACTCACCAAATTTCATCAAGCACCACATAAAGCAATAACTTAAACACTTGGCACTTAGGCCCTTAAATCATCCCACAAGTTCTCATTACACTAGCATAATCACAATTCCTCCTCTCACAATCAAATACATATTCCAACACAATTTGGATTCATTCTTTAATTACCCTTCCCAAGTTCTTAAGCATTTAGATAATTTCAAGGTAGATTTCTTACCTTTAGCTTTCAAGGGTTTCTTTTTCACTTCTCCTCTTTTCTTTTCCATCTCTCTTGCTCAATTCTCTTGACTCCCAAATTCGGCCAAGGCAAACCACTTGCCCAATACTCTAGCCAACATTCAAGGATGGAATGGGACTAAGTCAAGACACTTAGACTCATAAAATAGCCCTAGAATTTAAGGAGGGAGCTTAGAACATATAATTAGGTCGTTACCTTTGAAGCTCTAAGATGGATCTTCATCCATGAATTAAACGAGGGCACTCCACCACAATTGGAGAATTGGAATATATCTCAAGAAGGAAATAA
>CM041776.1:205239657-205513763 GCA_023374045.1 Limonium bicolor
TTTTTGTTACATTTTTCTTACTTCCCAAGCTCTTCTTTCTCTAAGGGGTTGTAACTTTTTTCAAGGCTCTTTGCGAAAAAAGTAATACAGTATACCAGTATTACTTTGATTTCAGCACTGAATTAATCGTTTCAAATTTGTCTAAAACAACATATTAAGCTAGTTTTTTTCAGGATTTTTTAATTAATAGTCTTTTTTTTGCAGGAATTATGTAAAATTATAATAGTCAACAACATATATACATATGAATTCAAACTTTTTCATGTCAACAACGACTTATATATGGTTTATGATATTGGTATCATGTAGTCATTATGTAATGAATTCAACGTATAACGTTTAGATCTAATTAGTTTAGTAACAAAATTCATATACAATAAATCTATAAAACTTGTTTTGAATTTCAAACTTGTTTATTGGATCTATATAATGAAAAGTTAAAACTTATAGTGTGGAAAAAATTATAAATTATAAATGGTATATATACTTGAACTAAGTTATTTTATAGTAGATGTTATATGCGTTATTTGTATATTGATTTGCAATAGATATTTTTTAATATCTTTCATAGTTTCATAGTCATGTTTAAAATTCTAGTTCTATATTTATATATTAATTTATCATCCGTATCATTAACCCCGTTTTATCCGTATCCGTACTTCCGTATCGCATACTTCAAATGACCCGTACTAAACTCCAGTACTGTTTTTTACAACTTTGGGTTGTATGCAGAGGGCACAAACAGCAAAAATATCAACTCAGGCATTTTATCGAACACCTTATATGCACAACTATTTATACTTGTTCAATAATCTATCTATATTCAAATTATGCACACACAACTAAACTAACAATCAATAACTATATTACAACTAGTTATTCAATCAACAAGACAATAATTAACATATTTCGAAGTTCAAATTAGGAATTCAAACCTAGGGTTCCCGCAGCTATATCGATCGACGCCTGCGACCTCCTGGCGGAACGATTGGCGACGGCAATGGCGGCGAAGAACGGTGGCGCAACGAGGAAGAAGACGGTGGCGGTGGTGGAGCAATCGCAGGCGTCGGAGCTGTGGAATCACCGTCGATATCGCCGTCGCTCTACTTCGTTCTCTCGAGTTTACAGAAGAGAATGAAGAGGAGAATGACGGAGTGCTCAATTTGGGAAAAAAAAAAAGACCCTATCGCAGTGGTTCCTACTAAGAACCGCTGAGATAGGTCAGTTAAAAAGACCTATCTCAGCGGTTCTTAGTAGGAACCGCTGCGATAGAGTTTTTTTTTAAATGACCCTACCGCAGCGGTTGTAAGTAACACCGCTGAGATAGGTTTGTGAGATTTTTAAAAACGGCCTATCTCAGCGGTTGTTTTTACAACCGCTGCGGTAGGGGCGCTGCGATAGACCATTTCTGTACTAGTGTTATTTTTTGATTGGAGCTTGGAGTTGGCTAGAGCATGAGGAGAAAGAGGAGAAGCCATGGATGGGGCTTCAAAATCGTTCCAGCACAGAGAGGGAAGGAGGCTGCTGGGTGGGGAAGAAGAAAAAGGAAAGAGAGAGAGAGAGAGAGAGAGAGAGAGAGAAGAGAAATGAGGGAGGAGAGAGAGGGGAAAGTGTTTTTTTTTCACTTTTTATTTTTTTTGCTTTTTGACCACTCTTAATCAAGCTAGTCTAGTGTGTGTGAGAGAGATGATTTTTTCCCTCTAAAACTGGCTCCATCTGTACATGTAAGCTGGAGCGTTTTTTGTCTTTTACAAGAAACGCTCGTTAAATTACCCAGGTTTGCACTATTCACTAACTGGGCCTGTTTTCTAAAAGTTTCTTGTTTTTTTTATTTTAATGGTTTTTTAAGCTTCCATTAATATTTAATTATAGTTATATAGTCAACTACAATTTTTTTTACATGTGCGTTTGACCACTTAAATTCACGTTTTCGGGTTTTTCTCGGAAAACGTACTTTAAGACTCCGTTAGCGTTTTAACCCATTATTTGGATCCATTTTCTTTGGAAATTCCTCCCACACATTATTTAGGCATAATTAAGCCCTAATAATCTGTCTAGGACTCTAACCGAGGTCATATACCTCCTATGGTTGCGTAACGCTCGTTTTTACAATTTACGCTTTTTAAGTATTTTCTCTATTCTTTTGGCTTTATTTTCTTTACCAATATTCTTTAGGCACTATTAGGCGCTAAATACCATATTAGAATAATTTAATTACCATACTTAAGTTTGGGGTATTTCAATCTACCCTCTTAAAGAACTTTGCCCTCAAAGTTGGTGAATCTAATACCATTACTCACATAGGTACTCTATGCTAAGGTCATAACCTCTATATAACCTCACAGACTCCAAGGTATGATTCGATGTATACCACACATCCAAACAACATGTCACTGCATGCATAGCAATCGAAAATACTTTTTTTCCTCCTCTCCATAGGGTTCATCCGCAGATAAGGAAGGTACCATCCTCTCCCATGTCGAGTGATCCCTCAAGTACCGGTCACATTTGAACACTTACGCTTTCTGCTTCACATCCGTCATGACTTTGGGCACTTACTCTTTCTGGCCCTACTGTCCTTTGGTTCTGATCAAATTCATTTACACATCTAGATATCCTTAGGCACTCACCGGTCATCCACACTGACACAGGACTACTCATATCCCGCTGCCCTTGGAAAAATATAAAACACACACTACCAACGTCCTACCAGTCACTTAGTACCGTTGCTCGTCCGTTGTAGTGGTTTCAAAACTAATCATCACTCCCACCGGCTCACACACTAGCCTTACTTCCCGGGTTTCGACCCGATACCGGCGCCTAGCCATGGGAAGGTCCAACTAGCACCCGTGGGAGTGGTTTCAAAACTGGTCCTCATTCTCAAGTTTGAAGAAAATTTTTTTTTCCAAAAATCAGTTGGAAATTTATTTTGAAAACTCAATGCAACTCCAAATTCCAATTTGGTAATTACATATATTACTAGTGTTATTACTTGTGACCACTTTTAGGGAGCTTCTAGAGTCATTCAACCCCGATGTGATCAGCATCAGTGTTGAACTATCCTTCCACCCCAATTTGTGTTCGATTTCCCTTGATCGCTAGCAAATCAAGTTCCACCTCCCACCTCAATTCACACAATCAAATAGTCAATCATTATTTCATTTTCTATCTTTTTACTCTTTCTACTCATAATCACAAAGCAATACCTTTTCAATTTATAGGATTCATTTCCTCACTTATTACTCATCTAATTAACTATTACTCAATTTGTCTCCAATTAATTTACCTAAGAAATTCCATAGTATAATTCCGATTAATTCTCTATCCTCCAATCATTCACAAGTCAAATCAAATCAAATCACCTAGGGAACTCAATTCCCACTAGGCTCAACATCGGTTTCATACTGATTTATACTCATCATATTTCACAACACTCTCATTTCTCAATGTCGGTTTCATACCGACTCATATCTCATACTATTACTATGTCTAATCTCACATAGACATATACCATCGGGGTTCTCATTCCTCTAGAGTTTCTCTACTCCTTTCCACTTCTAATCTCACAAATAACCATGATTACACTATGAATGGATACATATGTTTATGTAACATAGTACCAATTATCAAAACAAATCCGTGTTGCGCTATGCGCTTTGTAGTTTACACACTTATTACGTAAAACATATACTTTACGGTTTTCGCTACCCCCCTAAAAAGGATTACACCCACATAATCTACCATGTGTCCACATTGAGCATTGGTCTAAGGCGTTCAGCCGTCGTGGAGTGTTTAACTTCCATGCGGTTTATTATACATGTTCTTTGGTTAAAGGGTCTTAACCATATTGTTGGCTAGTCCCTAACCAAGAATTCTCATTGGAGGTTATTTTACTCTGAATCGGGTTCGGTTCTAGCCTCATAGGCTTCAAGGCATTGATAATTAGCCATTCGCTCTTATTTGTTAGGTATGTTCACCATTAAAATTCTGGGCCCACTAGCTTCTACTGTGTGACCCTGATAACTTTGGGTTTGTTCGCCCTTCTCGTTATGTTTAATGTGTTATACATCACCTTTTTATCCCTTTTTATCTTGGGAATGAGGTTTCTCAATCAACGAGTGATATTTCTCACTATACGTGAACTCAATGAGCTCCAGATTTTCTATCTAGCTCTTTGGAAATCTATTATACATACTATTGTATCCTTTCGTGAATACTCACTTGGTTCTTTTGACATATTGTCGTTTGAGGTTGAGCCACTACTTGGCATGTAGTGCTTCCTCTATAATTAGTGGGTTCTGAATTATGCCCACTTATCTTATTCTGTACCAGTGTTCTTTTACTTGTATGACCTTGCATTTTCTATGCGTCGGTACTCTAAATGTTTACAGGTTTCCTACCGCTTTTATTCCCGTGGAATTCATAACTTGTGACTATTGGTGTGTTCCACACCCTTCGTGCTTCTTTGGCTTTAGGCCGCACGGTTTGTTTCTACGCTTTCGCTTAACTGGCTTGTGCTGTTCATTGATGTGTTTGTACACCTTCCGTATCCAATACGGTTGATTATTTATCAATTGGGTACTCCTGTCCTGAAGTTTATTACTTCACCTCTCAATTTGATTCATCAAGGATTTGCTTCCAGTTCTTTATGCAATTGCAATAGGAGTGAGCATTGTCTCCTCTGTGAGGTCTTTCATCACATGGTACAGACTTCTGGCTTGTTGCTCGTCTGTTTACCATCTCTTATTTAAGTTCTCCGTGTCAATGTGTGATTGCTCATATACCTTGGTCGGTTGCTGCGCACCATGTTTACTGATTCTACAGTATTGGGTTACATGGCATCCACGGTTACTAGCCTCCGCTCATGTACTTCCACCATATATACTATGGTTTCGCCATTTATTTAACTGTTTATAGAATATGCTATTCTTTTATTCTTTTTGCTCCTTGGGTGTTATTTGCTTTATAACTCTCCTTGCACACATGTTGTTCCTTCTAAACCGACTACTCTTTCGTTTTTTTATTCGTTCAACTTATGGCTTGGCCACGACTATATGCTCAAGCTTCACTACCTTAGTAGTTCTGAAAGAGATGTATTTTCATACTTCCACTGATGACATCCTCTTCTTTGGAATATGTTCACCGCTCTCGCGGTCTCACAATAACGAGTGGTATCCTCACTTGTTAGTTATTAACAGTCTTACTGGTGCCATTCTTGGAAACTCTCCAAATGATTCTCAGTAGATTTGCAACCGTTGTATCTACGTATTGTAGTAGATTCATGGCTTATAGTCCATGTTGCATAGAGTTCTTCTCATCATAGGCTGTTCACACGTATGTCACTTCTCTGTATACCATCAATGGCTTGGAGGTATACTGGGCTCCATGATAAGATCGTCGCGCATCACGCTCCGTTCATTGGAAGCCCTTTAGGTATCTTATTATTGATATGTACCATTAATTAACTTAGGGTATCCCTTGGTAGTTGGATCCCTCGGTGTTCTAACCGAGTGTTTGTTTTAATTCTTGTGCTCCCATCACGATACCTCGTTCAACTGTTGTTGATTGGTCACCTTGAAGGGTTGCTCCTGGGTGTTGCTAAATGATGCCATTACATCTGGCCAACATTTATGGGTATGTTCAGTTTATTTCCCCGCCTTGCAATTCTGGATCTGAATTCTCCCGTTGAGGGTTATAACGTCTCCCTTCTTAGGGTAGACCTTCCTTATGTCTTGACTGGTCGATATCTTCTTCGGTGAAGAATGGTATTCTCCGGTAACTTATGGGATTATTCTGGTATTTTATCTCGTTCATTGAACATTGGCGTGTTCATGTTAGGCATTTGCTTTAGTGTGTTTAGACTGGGTATCCATTTCAGCTAACATGCAATTTCTTCAAGATTCTCAAGACGTATCCAACGTCTTACTCAATTGTTAGTGCTTCTCGCACTTCTTAACTCTTAATCATCCTCCTGGAGCGAGTTCTTGACTCCTTTAGCTTGTGAGGTTACTGAGTTCTTTCTTGATCGTTCGAGGTCTCCAGCTATTTCGGTTCGAATTTACCTTGTGGTCCGTAGTACGGAGTCGACTACTTCCCGTGTTTCGTACTCTACTTGTATACATATGTGGGGTATCTTACTGATACATTACTACTTACTTGACTAACTATATATAGGTCTGTCAGGCCCACAAGCTCTTTCAGAGTGTGGTTGTCCCACATCTCATTTTGTACACTCGTAGTGCTCGTCACACGCCTAGGTAAGTATTCTATTGTCAACTCCTCTTGTATCATTCTATGATAACTTACTTTAATTCCTCTGGTTTGGTTTAAAATCTGAGGTTTAAAAGAAATATTTGGGTTTGAAAGAAAACGTTAGAGTTTGAAATAAAAAATTTCATGGTGTTACTGTGTTTGGGTCTTGACCAAGTCTAGCTTCTCGTTGACTGGTATGTTCGTTAAAACGATGGTCAGGCCGTTAGGCCTTTCCAAGGTTCCGTTCTTCAAGTGCTTAGGATTGGCGATCCTGTATTTGCTTCAACTGTCATAGTGGTACTTTAGTAGGTACTTGTTGGTCGCTAAAAGTTTGCCAAATGGCCCTGTTGTTGCTGCACTTGCCCTGGCAAGTGCGCGGGTAGGTTGGTTTTTGGGTTAGCGTATACCATTACGGTCTAGTTTTCCATCTGTATTTGGTGGTTTTATTAGATCTTCCTTGATCTTAGTGATCGATCTCCTGAGTAACTTCCCTGTGTTCTTGACATGATTGTCATTAATCCGGTGTCTCACACCTTCACTGTGGTTATTGAGACTTAACTCGTTAGGATCTGCTTTGAGTTCTATCGGGAGGTATCCCGTAGGTGTTCTCGTAGCTGTCTGAGCTATGTTATCTAGCATTACAACCTCTTGGCATTGTAGGTTTGGAGCTATTCAACCTCGACTAATTCCTTTAGTCAGTCTGTATACCATTGGCGGTATTATCAAGCGTTTGTAATCCGCAGACTCTCTTGTCTCGGATTTTGTTACTCCGTCTTTTTCGCTTCATTGCGCGGTTGTGCTTCCTTCTTGCCGGCTGCACATGGTTCTCACAACTGCAAAGCATGTCGCCCTATGGTGCCGTGAATTCCATTATCCTATGGTCAAGATTCTCAGTCTACCGCTAATAAGTGCAGTTATCGTCGTTCAAGCTGAACCATCTCCGGGATTCCCGGTTCTTGGAATCTACCGTATGACCGGTTTCTTTCTTTTACAAGGTTTATTACTACGGCCAGATCGGGTTTTCCCGAGTATGAGTGGTCTTTCCATCTCTCTGGCGTTCTTATCCCAACTTTATCACGGGGGATGTAGAGGGCGGGTATGGTATTATAGGTTTCTGGTTCACCGGAAGTTCCTATCTAGCATACCTCTCACGCTATCACTCAACCCTAAGTCTCTAATTCCTAACTCGGTATTTCCTAAACTCGGTATTTTGAGTCATCAGACCGATACTTCGCTCTGATACCACTTTTTGTAACAACCCCTACCACTAATCCAGTCATTATCTCCTAACCCGTCTCAATTACCATTAATAAGCAGCGGAACTCTTACTCCAACGGGGTGATACAATGGGGTTAGTCGCCCACGTGACTAACAAGGCAAGTTCAAATAACATATCGATCTGATGAACTAGTATACCGAGTACTCTATACCAATCAATACATTTCATCCCTTAATCGAATCACAATACAAATACAAATCTCAAATCAATTCTATACCGAGTCTCTACAATTCTCAAACTTGCCGACAACATTTCGGCCATACAGTACAACTTTACAAAATTATACAACTTCCTTAATCAACTACCCATGCTAGTAGTAACCCCGTCCTACTCTCGAACATATTCGGTCCAAAGTACCTGTATATAAAAACGGTGCCCCGAGGGCTCAGCAAATTGCTGGTATGAAATTCCGCATACCCCACATGCTAACGGCGTACGCCGACTACTTTGTCGAGAGCATGAGATTCATTTTATTCAGTAATCATGCTCACATACAAGGTATTCAAACAAGGAATACAATAACCACTAACACAACAAGATTTTAGTTAGTATTAACTTACTCTTAGGCCTTAGGGTTTTACCTTACTAATGCCATAGTCACTTTATTCGTTATTCTCCTATTCCCTTGGGATACTCATACTCGATCTCTCTTAGGTTCATAGATGCTACTAGTCTCCATCTCGATTCTCAATTCTTAATTCTCCACTTTGATACTCAATTCTCATTTCAATACTTAATTTTACAATTCTCAATTTCAATACTTAATCTCAATTCTCAATTTCATACTCTACTGGATATCTTTTAAGTCATTACCCATGACCCCGGGCAAAGTCGTACACAAGACTCACCACCGGGCTTACAAGTACTCGTCTTACTTTCCCAGCTACGACCCTACACCGGGTCTAGGATAGTGGGAAGGCTCGACTATCCAACGGAACTATACACTTAGTTGCTCAAATACTCAAACGTCCATATCTCTACCGGACTACTCAATTTTCTAAGGACTCCTCTCTCGAAGTTAAATTATAATCATAAAGATCAGCCTAGAAGTATCTCTCTCGATATCATCCAATAGCTTAGGGAATTATTTCAATTTCTAGTATTCTCAGATTTAAGGGTTTCCCTAACGTTTCGAATACTTTTATGTTCGAGACATTTTCTCATACTAGGTCTGATCCTCATATTGTAGGTCGACTATTTTCTAAGGGAGTTTGGTGGTCCCTTATCATTCCCTTACTTCTCTCAAAGGTTCATATCTTTGAACTATCATTATCCTCTAAATAGAGCTTCATTATTTCGTTCCACTATTATTTGTTTCGTGGATTATTTCAATTCAGTTCTCTAACCATTATCGGGAGTTTACTAATCCCGTACAACTCTCTGACATTTTAGTGAGTTCATAGGTTTTCCTTATCGTACTTTCGATCGATATTTTGTGTGCTTTCACGTTTTCTTTAATTTACGAAACAACTCTTCCTACGAGTCACTAATCAAACAATACTCATCTATGATTCGGTCTATACCACTAAGTTAGACCACACAATCATTCAAGTATGGTTAGCTCATACATCATGCATCAAGACATACATATCAAATGCAATAAATCATTTTCATGCTTTTATCTTGATTAGGTCGACACACAAGCAAACAGCACACAAATCAGTGTAATCCGGTTAGCATACAGGGCATGAGAAAATCATACCTTACACTATAGGTTACTTTACCATGTCACCTTATGTTCCTCGGTTCACACTTGATCCACTGATAACATTCCAAGGGTTATATTAACATTAAGATCATGCGGTGTATAAACCACTAATACTCCCGTAGTTAACCCCGTTATCCTGTTAATCTTAGGCTTACTCAAGTGTACTTAAGTTCTTACTTCTCACTCACTTCAAGCACTCGTTTACTTAGGCTCTTAGGGGCAAATTCTTCTTACCATCATTACTCAACCAATGGTTTACTACTCATGCCCTTTTTTTACCCGACGGACCTTGCTAGGGTCGGTCCCAAGGTCGGTCGAAGTCAGTAGGTTACGGGTTTACAAAATTTAAGTCCGACCGACCCTACCAAGGTCGGTCCTAAGGTCGGTCTTAAGGTCGGTCGAGCCCAGTTTCAATTTTAATTACTCACTTTGAACTCCAAAATCACCTTAATTCTTACCCAATCCTTTCCTAATCATTCCACATGTTTTCTAACATGTTTAAACACCTTAAAGAACTCTTAACAACTCCTTAAATCATTGGTCAAATTCTTACCTCAATACTTGCTTAATTCTACAAATTCCAAATTCCCATTTTCAACACTTATGCACACTAGTGCATTACCAACCTTTCTCTATGTAGTTTACCATATCCTCAACTCATTTGACCATTCCAACTCCTTTCTAACCATTTACAAATTTCTTACTCAAGTTCATCCTCCATTTCCGTGGTTATGCACACTAAGCTTTTTTCCTAGAAATCCATTGCACTACAACCCTCATTTGGTACAGATTTTTACCCTTCCTTTTCTAACTCTTATATCCACATTCAAGGGTGGTTAACTAATCCAAATAAATCTCTTACAACACCTAGTTAATTCCCTAGGTTGTTCTCACCCATAACAACACCTAAAACACTTTATTTCTACTAAATTTTTTCCATAACTTACCTACAAATCTAACATTGCTCAAATGCACAATTTTCACCTAAGCCAACTCAAAACTAGCCACACCCATAAAGGGTCTTACCAGCACACAAACTTCATCAAAATTTACCAACCAACAATATATACATATATTCAAATCACTTGGCTCTAAGCCCCTTAATTCAAATAACAACTTCACAAATTCCTCCTCTAACTACCAAAGCACAATTTCCATTTAGTTTTGGTTTATTCTTTTCATTGTCCATCCCAATATCCTAATACATATAGAATATACATTAAGGTAGGTTTCTTACCTTGAATTCTCAAATTCTGTTTTCAATTCTCTTCTCCACTTCTCTTTTTCCAAACTCGGTCAAGGGCAAATCACTTGCCCCATTCTCTAGACCACATCCACAAAGAATTGGGACTAAGCAAAGCTACTTAGGCACATTAATTATTCTAGAACAAGGAAAGGTGCTTAAAGCACTAATTTAGGGATTACTTTTTGAAACCCTAGAATTGGTTTTGCTCATGAATCAAAGCAGGGTTCCAATCCACCATTGTTGGCTTGAAAACTATCTCAAACATGGAAGGAAAACAAGGTATTAAAAGGGGGCAAAATCGGCCAAGACCAAGGATGGAGAAAAAAATGAGATTTTCCTTGGAACTTTTACCTTAAATGAAAGAGGATGCCCCAAGCTTCAAAAAACTCCAACTTTCTCTTCAAATGGGCTATACCCATGGAGATGAACTTCAAGCTTTTAAGATTTTGAAAAGAGAGGGACGAAGCTCTTGATTTGGGGAGTTCAAATATACAATTTATTTTTGATTTGGAGCTTGGAGTTAGCTAGAGCATGAGGAGAAAGAGGAGAAGCCATGGATGGGGGCTTCAAAATCGTTCCAGCACAGAGAGGGAAGGAGGCTGCCGGCTGAGGAAGAAGAAAAAGGAAAGAGAGAGAGAAAAGAGAAATGAGGGGGAGAGAGAGGGGAAAGTGTTTTTATTCACTTTTTGCTTTTTGCTTTTTAACCACTCTTAATCAAGCTAGTCTAGTGTATATGAGAGGGCTGATTTTTCCCTCTTAAAAATGGCCCCATCTTTACATGTAAGCTGGAGCCTTTTTCATCTTTTACAAGAAACGCTCATTAAATTACCCGGTTTTGCACTATTCACTAACCGGGCCCGTTTTCCGGATTTTTCTCGTTTCTTTGATTTTAATGGTTCTTAAGCTTTCATTAATATTTAATTATAGTTACATAGTCAACTATAATTTTTTTTACGGGTCCGTTTGACCACTTAAATTCACGTTTTCGGGTTTTCTCGAAAGACATGCTTTAAGACTCCGTTAGCGTTTTAACCCATTATTTTGATCCGTTTTCTTCGGGAATTGCTCCCACACATTATTTAGGCGTAATTAAGCCCTAAGAATCTGTCTAGGACTCTAACCGAGGTCATATACCTTCTATGGTTGCGTAACGCTCGTTTTTACAATTTACACTTTTTAAGCGTTTTCTCTTCTCTTTTGGCTTTATTTTCTTCACCAATATTATTTAGGCACTATTAGGCCCTTAAATACCATATTATAATAATTTAATCACTATACTTAAGTTTGGGGTATTTCATATTCAGTACAAAATTCTGTCACTTCTTCGGTTATTGTCCCTTCTATGATACTGCCTTCAGGTCGATATCTATTCTTCATCCTTCCCTTCAATATTCCCATGTATCTCTCAAATGGATACATGTATCTTAAATATATGGGACCATATAATTTGGTTTCCCTTACAATGTGAACAACTAAGTGGACCATGATGTCAAAAAATGAGGGTGGAAAATACATTTCAAGTTAACATATGGTAACAACAGCATCACGTTGCAGACTGTCTAGTGTATCAACATCCATGACTTTATTGCACACTTCATTTTAAAATAAAAATAGTCTTGTATTTGCATTTCGCACATCTTTCGGCAATGTACCTCGAATGGCAATAGGAAGTAGATGCAACATCAGAATGTGATAATCATGAGCAGCTGGAACTCACACCTAAGTTCTTGACTATAGGACTAAATTCGTATAATTCCCATATAGGTATAACTCACTAAGGATTTCCAATCATCTAACGTTCATTCAATAAATCCTTCAATATTAGGAATTTTCTCTGAATCACAAAATTCATCACAAAGTCTCTTGAGAACCGTAGGCTATCAATGTATTCATCAACCTCATCAACTTTCACTCATATCCATAATCATCTCTTATGCCTTTGTGGCAACATTTATCTCAATCAATACTTCAACATCATTCATAAAAAGATTCAATGATCAACACACGTCATATAACAAGAAAGTTCATTAAACGTGAAGAAAGCATGACACAAAATAAAATAGTTTCCCCATAAGAAAGCTTGTCCAAATTTTAATCCTAAGATAAATTATTCTTTTTTTAATCTTTCTTGACCTATTTTCTATTCGGTTTTGATCTAATATCATTTGTAACATCCCATATGGGTAATTGTCCAACAACTAAGCTCCCACACCATTCAAGCTTGAAAACTAGCCACCTTAAGCCCTTTATCCTCACTTGGGCCTAAAAGTAGGACTTTTTGTTGTAGTCATACCATATGTATCCTTACAGATCAATCACATTACTACTCATATCCCGAAGTGGGACGAGGGTATTTGAAATACCCCAAACCTTAATTACCCTAATTAACAAGGGATTAATTAATGAGGATATTACTTAATGATTGGTCACCAAAGAATAATGATTAATGAGTAATATTCACTAAGGGATATTACAACCTATAACATATATATATATATATATATATATATATATATATATATATATATATATATACAAACATAAATATGTATAGTCCAAAATGGACACCAAACCACACATAAAATCATGGACTAAAGAGGTTACATTATTAAAGGAGAAAATAACTCCTAAAGTTAATACTGCATGTAACGCATTGATACATGTCCTAATATCACAAACAATGTGATAGGATTATATAAATTAATTTATATAGTCAAACCAAATTATAAGTGCAATAATCACTTATATATACACTTAAGGACAAGGAAATAACATGTGTCACTGATAAGTGTGAAACATATAGGCTTTTTAGGGTTTAAATACCTTATAATTTGTAACGATTCAGGCAATGTTTCCCACTTATTATGTGTTTTTCCTAAGATTGATGTTTTGATAAGAACTGATGTGTTATATATGCTAAATGCAGGAAAACCCAGGAAATAAAGATTATACATCATAAGGATTACAACACAACAAACAGGGAACAAATCAGGAGAAGAGACAAAAATTGGTCTTGTCCGGATCAGTTTGGCCGGACACAAAGACGGACATCTCTTGTCCGGATCAGTTTGGCCGGACACAAAGCCGGACGTCTCTTGTTCGGATCTGTTTGGCCGGACAAGAGCCGGACGTGACTAAAATTCCAGATCCGAGAGTTCGCATTCCAGATCTAAAACTCTGTGTCACGTCCGGATCCGGACACGATCCGGACGTCACACAGAATTGAAAAATAAAAATGCACGCACTGATAATTAGCCTTTCAGCTAATTATCGAGCAGCGCATTAACAGACAGTCGGCATGGAAACAGGGGAGCGGCGCACTGCAGCATTAATTGACGAGGCTCCACGCTCCCTCAATCAAACTATCCACCATACCAAACTTCCACTGACCCTTGTTTCCTCCTCTAACCCTATATAAACCCAGCACAGCCATCATTCCAAGCCGTACCTCACTTCACACCTCTCCTCTCCTCTCTATTAATCCTCCCATTCACTACATCCATCTCCATTCATCAACCCTTCCTCCATAAACCTGCATCTTTCACTCACATTCCATCTTCGTCCATTTCACCAAATTCCTCCGCAAACTTCCGCTCACGCCAACACACATATCCCGCATCCATTCACCAGATTTTAGCCGTGTCCGACCCTTGTCCGGATCCGGACACACCCCATTCCACCCACGTCCGGATCGCGTCCGACCCAGACAGATCCGGACATCTCACGTCCGACCTTGTCCACCCTCTCCCGGACACCTCACAAAATCCAAAAATTCCACTTTCGCCCCATTTCACCCAGTTCACTCCATTATCACCAAGACCAACCTTCAAGCCAGCACAGGCAAGGACAAAGGACGGAGCGAGCAAGAAGATCTTCGTAACAGATGATTTCTTCTAACTCTCTCTCATTTATTATTATAATCGCTATGTCTAGCTAAAGGATTTACTCTAGGGGAAGGGATGTTGTAATTAGTTAAACTCTGCATTATTTTGCTGCTTGTTGAGACAATTTGGATTGTTCAGGTTAATGCTTTTAAGTGCTTTTAATAAACGTCATGAATTTATTATAAGCCCTCGAATCATGTTATGATCAGATAAGGTGATTAGCATTGACGGTCCTATTAACCTGTTACCTGTGATAATTGCAATCGGATAGATTACTTTAGTCACTAGGAGCTTTAGTCCGGATTAAAACCAGACTAGTAATTCTGTGCATAAAACCATCTAGATATACTTGCTAGGTCTAGACTAGAACTACATGCCCTGTCTAGATGAGCTATCTGGAATTAAGACTTAATACAGAATAGATAATTGAGAATTACAAGCCGATCCAAGTCTCCACTTAAGCAGTAGAATATGCAGAACCTAGCTAGTGAAACAACTCCCTGAACCTAGAGTACCGTTCACACTCCCAAACTATCACTTTTTATCTGCTATTTACTTTCTTGTTATATTTGTGAAACCCAAAACCAAAACAAAACCCCTTTTTGAGTTAACCATTACCTAAGGCTAGACTTACCATCAGTCCCGTGGATTGACACCCCGGGTCGCTTCATTGAATTACTATACTATTTCGACCGGGATTTTTGCAACCTGACGATCTATTGAATTATTGAATTCTAGGATTATTTCTAGGCTTTTAATATACCAAATAAATCGTTTGCAAAATGGCGCCGTTGCCGGGGACTTGACTTTTGTCTAGTCCCTAGCCTTGGTTAATTCGTTACTTTATTGCAACACACTGTTTATAATTGTTTGTTTTGTAATATATTTTGATTTTAATTTATTTTGTGTGCCATTTTATACAATTGTTTTTCATTACTTTAAAACTCACTCATTTTGTTCCTTTCTCTCGGGCTGATTATAAGCACCTAGTGGATGCGAGAACACGCTCAACTGGTCCCCCGGATACAGACTTCGATCCTGAAATCGAAAGAGTACCTCCAAGCTTTGAGAACAAGAAGGCAGCTTGACTTCAATGGCAGGAAATCATGACCAAATTGGAGCAGGTGCAGTGGCCCAATACACGATGGGAAGGATAAACAGACCACCAGCCACACCAAGACGAGGGCCAGTGGTTCTACCCAATCTACTGCAGAACTTATAGCCGATTGGCAAAAGGTAAAACCTTCTCACCAATCCAATGCTGTTAGAAATCACCCTGCAGGTACTTTTTCAGGTGCAGACCCATCGGATGCATTAGACCATGTACATCGCTTTCTTGCACTTGGACTCTCTTGGCTTATCTCAAGGATTGGAGGAGTACGCCAGATTGAGCCTGTTCCAGCACAGCTTATCAGGAGAAGCCTCGAAATGGTTCCACAGACTACCACCAGGCATCATTACCACCTGGGAGCAGATGATGGACAAATTCTACGAGAAGTACATTCCCATCTCCCGGACACGACAAATGATTGCCGACCTGATGGCATTCAGACAGAAGGGTAGTGAGACAGTCTGTGAGGCGTGGGACCGATTCAAAGAGCTACTCCGCCAGTGCCCTCACCATGGTCAGGACATCACTTCACTAGCTCAGGGATTCTTCCAGGGGTTAAAAGACGAACACAGAGGCGAGATAAGATCCGCCCTAGGAGGAAACCTGCTAGCAAAGTGGGGAGGATTTCATGGCATCTATGGAGTCCTACTGTGAGGAGCTTCGCCAATGGAGCAGCAGTGGAGGACGAGTATTCTCATAGGTCAGAGTTCTTCCAGAGCTCCAGACCCGATGATGGAACAACTAGCCTCCGAGCAAGCACAGATGAGGACCACGATGGGAAGCATGGCGAAAATGCTTGAACAGCTCACCATGGGGCAACCACCAGGCAATCCGCCAAGAAAATCTCTACAAACGAAGCTTGCTGCTCTCAGTGTGGGATGCACACGACTATGAGGACTGCCCACTAGTAGCCGAGATGAGGCAAACCGAGGAGGCCAATGTAATAGGCCAGTTCAACAACAGGCAACCCTGGGTGCAGAATCAGCACCAAAATCTGAGGTACGGAAATCCTAACAATGCACTTAATTCACATCAAATGCAGCCTCAGAGGACGAATCAGGGGGGACCACCCGGTTTTTCAAGGCCTCAATATAATCAATTCCGGCCACAGCAACCTCAAGCTCAGCAACCATCTTTGAGCTCAAACAATGCCAGTCTAAAGGAGATGGTGGATAAGCTGATGGCTTCTCAAGAACAGCAAACGGTAATCAACCAGAAACTAGAGAACGCCATGGTGGAGATGCAAGGAACAATGAGTCAGTTGACTCAATTCCTCATGCAGAGACCTTCTGGATCATTGCCTTCCCAACCAGAAACCAATCCAAAGGAGCAGTTGAAGGCAGTGTCGGTCTCAGACGAAGACTGCGAGGATTCTGAAGAAGCAGCAGCAGTTACCCTGAGAAGTGGAGGAACTTAAACAAAGACAAGTGACAGGAGCCGTACTGATGAAGAGACCGAGCCTCTTTCTAATACCGCCGGTGCACCATCAGGGCATCCTGCCCCTCCTGAGGTAGTTTCTGAGGAGACCCAGGCTCCTATTCCTTCTTCCTCTCTTTCTACTCTGCTGTTAAAAATAAAAAGGGAAAAATATCTGCAAAGGAACTTCCATTTCCAAACCGTCTCAAAGAGCGAGAGCTCGATGAGCAATTTGGAAGATTTTTAGATGTTTTTAGAAAGCTGACTATCAATATCCCTCTTATTGATGCATTAAGCAGATGCCAATTATGCTAAATTTGTGAAGGATCTGATTTCGAATAAGAGGAAATATAAAGAGAAGGACACCATCCAGCTGACCGAAACTTGTTCAGCAGCTCTCCGACAGATGCTGCCTCCAAAGCGTGGTGATCCTGGTCAGCCCATCATCCCCTGTTCAATTGGAGACATGGATTGCGGATACGGTCTCTGCGATCTAGGAGCGAGCATCAACCTGATGCCATACACCATGTTTAAAAAGCTTCATGCGGGTGAGCTCGTTCCCATTCATTTCAGACTCCAGTTAGCTGATAGATCATCGATCACACCAAAGGTATGGTTGAAAATGTAGTTGTTAGTGTGGGTAAATTTTTCTTCCCCGCTGATTTTGTGATCCTTGACATGGATGAAGATGTTGAGGTACCTCTGATTCTTGGTAGACCTTTCCTCAGAACTGCAAAGACTGTTATTGATGTTGACAAGGGGAAGATTACCTTGAAATTTCATGATGAAGAATTAAGCTTTGATATAAATAAGATGATGCAGAAAAACACTTCTTCTCAAGCTGTTTTCTCTGCTGATTTAATTGATAATTCTTATGATCTTGATGATGACTACACCTATAGGAGTATTGATTCTTTTAATTCTTTGTTTAAGTTTTCTGATACTTTAGAGCAGGTAATAAGTCGATCCATTGAGGATGACAAAGACAGCTTTGAGATGGCCTCGGTCGTCCAGCAGCTAATCAAGGGAAATCATACTTTCGTTCCTCCTCTCCTCCTGTAAAAAGTTGGATCGATCCATCCAAAGACCCATACCTTCAATAGAGAAGCCTCCTACCTTGGAACTTAAATCTCTCCCCCCCATCTCAAATATGTTTTCTTGGCAGAGGGTAACACCCTGCCTGTTATTATCTCTGCATCTTTGTCTATTTTGCAGGAATCTAGACTTCTGGAGGTGCTAAAGAAACATAAAAGTGCCATGGGTTGGACAGTTGCTGACATCAAGGGGATCAATCCGGGTTTCTGCACACCGGATTCATATGGAGGAGAATTACAAGGCAGTGAGACAGCCCAGAGAAGGTTGAATCCAAATCTAAAGGAGGTGGTCAAGGCCGAGTACTAAAGCTTCTTGATGCAGGTATTATCTACCCTATTTCTGACAGCCAGTGGGTGTCTCCAGTCCAGGTTGTTCCAAAGAAAGGGGGGATAGTTGCAGTGCCAATGAGAAAGGTGAATTGGTACCCCAGAGGCAAACCACAGGTTGGAGGATGTGCATCGATTACCGGCGCTTGAATGAGGCCACAAGGAAGGACCATTTCCCACTACCATGTTTTTGATCAAATGTTGGAGCGGTTAGCTGGGAAGGAGTTCTACTGCTTCCTTGATGGGTACAGTGGTTATTTCCAGATTCCCATTGCGCCAGAAGATCAGGAGAAGACTACCTTCACCTGTCCTTATGGTACTTTTGCTACAGGAGGATGCCCTTTGGTCTCTGCAATGCTCCAGCCACATTTCAGCGATGTATGATGGCATTTTTAATGAGTTTATTGAGAAAAGTATTGAAGTGTTCATGGACGACTTCTCTGTCTATGGACAAAGCTTCGATGTTTGTCTGGAGCAATTAGACCAGATCTTGGCTCGCTGTGAGGACACGAACCTTGTGCTGAATTGGGAGAAGTGCCATTTCATGGTACAAGAAGGAATTGTGCTTGGGCATAAGGTGTCAAGAGAAGGCCTCCAGGTGGACAAGGCCAAGATAGAGGTAATAGAAAAACTGCCCCCACCAACTTCAGTTAAAGATGTAAGATCTTTCCTTGGTCATGCAGGGTTTTACAGGAGGTTTATACAGGACTTCTCAAAAATTGCTAAACCCCTGTCAGACTGCTAGAAGGATATCAAGTTTCAGTTCACAGAGGAGTGCTTGACAGCATTTCAGACTATCAAAGAGAAGCTCTGCTCAGCACCAATTGTGGTCCCACCAGATTGGTCTGAACCATTTGAGATCATGACGGATGCAAGCGACTATGCTGTGGGCGCTGCACTGTGTCAGAAGAAAGATAAGATGCTGAGGGTAATCACCTATGCTAGCAAGACCTTAATTGACGCACAGAAAAATTATACTACTACAGAGAAGGAGTTGCTAGCTGTGGTGTTTGCTCTGGACAAGTTTCGACCATATCTGCTTGGTAGCAAGGTGATAGTCCACACCGATCATTCAGCCCTCAAGTATCTCTTTCAGAAGAATGAATCGAAACCAAGACTTCTGAGGTGGATCCTACTTCTCCAGGAATTTAATTTAGAAGTTGTGGATAAAAAGGGGAAGCTGAATGGAGTTGCTGATCACCTATCTAGGCTTGATATCCCTGATGATGGAATCCCATCAACGAATTCTTCCCTGATGAGACGGTGTTCAAAATTGGAAAAGTAGATGAACCATGGTATGCTGACCTAGTCAATTATCTGCTACTGGTTTAATTCCTCATGACTACAGCTATAACAGAGGAAAAATTCTTGTCAGAAACCCGCCATTATATCTGGGAGGATCCATATCTGTTTAGGATCTGTGCTGATGGCTTGATGAGGCGATGTCTTCCAGATAAGGAGATCCAGAGTGTAATCGAATTCTGTCATGCTAAAGAGCAGGTGGCCATCATGGTTATACAAGAACAGCTGCAAAGATATTGGAGTGTGGATTCTATGGCCTACTCTACATAAAGATGTCCACCATTTCTGTTCCCATTGTGACCCCTGTCAGAGGATGGGAAACATCTCCAGAAAGCATGAGATGCCTCAGAAAGGTATTCTTGAGGTAGAACTTTTTGATGTTTGGGGCATAGATTTCACAGGCCCTTTTCCTCATCTCATGGAAACAATACATCCTAGGCTGTAGATTATGTCTCAAGTGGGTAGAAGCTATTCCATGCCACAATGCTGATTCCAAGACAGTGGTGAAATTCCTGAAGAAACACATATTCACCAGATTCGGGGTGCCCAGGGCAATTATCAGTGATGGTGGCTCCCACTTCTGCAACCGAGCCTTCGACTCCTTAATGAGTAAATATGGGGTGACCCACAAGGTAGCACTACCTTACCACCCCCAAACTAATGGTCTGGCAGAAGTGACTAATCGAGAGCTGAAATGGATCCTACAGAAGACTGTAAATGCATCAAGGAAGGATTGGTCAGTTAAGCTAGATGATGCTTTGTGGGCATACCGGACTGCTTTCAAGACTCCTATAGGTATGTCTCCTTTTAAACTTGTGTATGGAAAAGCTTGCCATCTTCCAGTCGAATTAGAGCACAAAGCTTACTGGGCATTGAAAGCCCTGAATTTTGATATGCACACTGCTGGAGAGAAAAGAAAATTTCAACTATCTGAACTAGAGGAACTCAGAGAGCAAGCCTATGACAGTTCCAGAATTTATAAGGAGCGCACAAAGAGAATCCATGATCAGATGATCCATAAGAGAGAATTCAAAGTAGGGGATCTAGTGTTGCTCTATAATTCCAGGCTGCGCCTCTTTCCTGGTAAGTTGAAATCACATTGGGCAGGTCCATTCAAAGTTGTGGGGATCACTACTTATGGTGCTTATGAGCTAGAGAATAAGACAGGAGAAGTATTCAAAGTAAATGGTGCTCGATTGAAGAAGTACCTAGGCGATACCTTTTCTCAGCCTCCTGCACCAGGTATATCCTTGATTGAAAGCTCCAATTCCATAAATTCTATCTCTGCTATCTGTATTGCAGCACCACCTCCCAAAGCATCCAAGAAGCCGCGCCAGCAATGGTATTTCAGACTGAAGAAAACTATTGCTAGCTGCTGTGGCGGCCCTCCTTGACCTTCTGTAAAGTCTAGCCAGAGACTTTAACTCCGGGCAGCTTGGTGGGAGGCAACCCACCGGTTTGTATCTCTTCCTTGGTTTAGTTAATTTTTTCCTCTTTTGTTCTTATTTAGCAGAGTGTTAATCACTATTGTGCAAATCGAAAGAGCCATGGCTCTTACTTATAACTAATGGTTTTATCTGGTTCCACTTGAGTTCTTCTGGTTTTGCAGATTTAATCTTTCAGGTACTTCACTCTAATGCTAAACTGAACTCAAGTGTGAGGAAGAATCATGGCAAAGTTCACCAAGGATCAGGGAGTCCTTAAACACTCATGCTATTTAATTTCTGCATTTCGTGTGTCTTGTTTTGTGTGGTTCTTTGTGGTAATGTTTCATTTTTTTTATGAATGAAGTATTTTAGAATAGTAGATTTATCTACGCATTTCTTGTGGTTTTTTTTTTAATTTTATTATTTTAGGTAATTTGTCCTTTTTAAAAAAAAAAATTTATTTAAATTGAGGTATTTTAGATCAAGGGATTGTAAATTATTTTAGTATATTTATTTAATTAAAAAAAAATGTTTCTCACGTGTCCGGCTCAACTTAGCCGGACACAAATCCGGTCACACACACCCTAGCAAAGTCCGGATCCGGACTTCATCCGGACAAGACAAAAATCAGGCGCCGGTTTTAATTTCTCTTTTCTCCTCTTTCTTTTCTTCGTTTCTGTCTATCGTCTTCAACCTCCCAACGCACTACAAACCCAGAAAAACACCGACCCCCATCTCCTTCCACCACTTACGCCTCCACCAAACACCACCACCTTCACCGGCGCCGCAACCTCGACCACCAGAGCACCACTGCGAAACCGCCACACCACCACACCTCTCCATTCCCACCGTCGAATCCCAGACCGAAACCCCAGAAACACAACAGGTTTTTATTTCGAATTTAACCAAATTTCAGTGCAGTTTCTGTTGATTCTAGTAGTTGTTTAGAGGATTCGAATGTTAATAAACTGATTGGTGTGAGAATTGCGAATCGGGGTTACGATTTTGTGTGATTTTGTGAGAGATTTGGTAATGCGGGTTGAATTCTGTTTGCTTTCGAATTGTCTGTCGCGGCGCGACTGATTTTTAGGGTTCATTGTTGTGTCCGGACTGCGTCCGGCTAGGTTGACCCGGACGTAGGTCCGGACATGTGTAAATTTCCGAATTTTTGTGCAATTGTTTCTGTTTCTGGGATTGTTGTCCTGTTTAAATGTTATAGTGTGCAATGTTTGGCTATTTTAATGCCTTGATTCCGTAAATAAATTGTGTGACAGAATATGTTCAAATAGAACATGCTGCTCGATTGGTTTCGGGTTTTGGTGTGACTGTTACTTCTGCTTACTTACTTCCTGTGTTTTATCTGATAGATGGCTCGCACTAGAGGTGGTCCTGCACGCAGAGGGTCCTCTTCGAGGAACCCACGCCCTGACGACGAGTCAGAGCCGGCCCAGGCCCCACTACGCGAGGATGGATTCCGTTCTGCTGCCACTCGGGCTTGGTACGATCAAGGTGGAGCCTTCGTCATCGAGAGGCGCATCACAGACGAGGCAGCAGCTGAGGCCGGGCTTACAGCTATCTTCGACAGTATCGGGGCCACAGCATATTGCGCATGGGCGAGGGAGTGTTCTCACCAGAGCTGGTACGCGAGTTTTACGCCAATGCTGTGGCGTCAGACACGACACACAGCATTACTTCCTACGTACGCCAGTTCGAGGTGGAGGTAACCCCTGAGTCTTTTTCTGAGATTTTACTTCTCCCGGATAACTCGGACACACATAGAGATATTTCAGAGGATGCACTTAGGGAGAGTAAGACTAGGTGGTTAAGCGAGGTCGGGAGTACTACTCACCGACGGGGTGAGGAGCATAAGACTGTACTCCCGTATGCCATTCTTCCTTCCCTTCAGCAGAGGACCCTAGCAGAGATCCTCAGTCATCAGATCCGGCCTCAGGCTGGGAATGATGCTTCTGACGAGGATTGTGTCCTCCTAGACTACCTCATAGCCTCACCACATCCAGCAGCCCAGCAGATGTCGCTAGCCTACGTCATGTTCAGACAGCTGCATAAGGTGGTGACATATCTGTGGATGAAGAAGAAGAAGAAGATCACACCTATCTTTCCTATCTTCATCCAGCATCTTCTTATCTCTACCCTCCCCGAGGACATCTTCACTGACATGGCGATGAGGGAGGGTGAGACACCCATCTCCCTTACGACCTTCAGGAGATGGGGCTTCTTACGCCTAGATGACGGCAGCTGGGTGAAGGGCAGCTCGGGCCTAGGATCTACGGGTACATCTGCGAGCTCCAGCTCCACACCGGCCACTGCTACCATGGCGCCCCCCACGGCCCCAGTGATGAGCATCCCACCTGAGATGCAGACTCTGATGGACTCCATTCTCCAGCAGCAGTAGAGGATGGAGCAGAGATTTGGGGGTATCGAGCAGCAGTTTGGTTCTGTACAGCAGCAGGTAAGGGAGGTCCAGCAGCGCCAGGTGCGCATGGAGGGACATATCGATGAGATCCGCCAGACACAGGGCCACCTCCAGGCAGAGCAGACCTCCATCGCTGAGCGCTTAGAGCGCAGTGATGGTTTACACCGAGAGGCTGCTAGGTTCATGGCATGATCATCCACTCAGCAGGCCCAGAACTACCAGCTCATGCAGATGCTCATTGCCCAGTTGGGAGCAGGACAGCCACCACCACCACACCACCACCACGCCTCAGTGATAGCACTCTATTTTTACTGCTTTCTTTTCTTTTGTTGGTTTTTCTGTACTTTTCTTTTCTTCTTCTTAGACTTATTTTACTTTTGTTTGTTAACACTAACGGAAACATGGGACTGCAGGAGAAGTGGTATTAGATATATTCAGCAGTGTTTTAAATTCTAAATTGCTAAATTTCTTGTTTCTCTGAGCAGTGCAGCGTTCTAAAATGATTACTTTACATGTCACCTCTACTGCGAAACAAATGGCTATAAGTACAGGAAATGGAACCACACTACTTGCGAATGTCTGCTAAGCTTAAACTATGGGGATTTCTTTATCTAAATATGACTCATTCGATTCAAATATTCTCTGTAGTTCGAGTTAATGCACTTTATTCTGTGGTTGTACGTGCTAGTGAAAATTTAGCAACTCTTAATCTGCACACAACGTATACTGTCTGTGACTCATAAGGAATCTCTCCACCCCTGCCAAACTTCAAGTGTGAGGAACATCTTCCTCAATCCATAACACCAGGGGAGTCTCAGTTCATAATTTCACTTATTTGATGGTCCACATTTGTTGCGTTGAGGGTTCATTATGGCATATGCATCTATTTTAGTATAGCATGTTTTGAAAGCTCTTTCTCTCTGTTTTTTCTTCTTTGACCAATGAGGACATTGCTCATCTTAGTGTGAGGAAGGAGAGACCTTTCCCTGAAAATGCTAATTGTTCTTTAATGCCACACTTGCTTTTTTGCTTCTCTAATGCCTGTGCACACTGAGTGATGTTAAACCAAAGTGAAAACCGTAGGAATCTTTTTGCTTGATGAGGTTTGTATAAAATAGTTTAATTTAAAAATACTCTCTTTTCACTAAAAATCTGGTAGATTGGCTAGTTGTGGAAACTAGATTATTTTAGCTTGGGATTTTGGAAATAAAGTGAATGTTTGGAATGAAAAAGATAAGGCAAGGTACTCCACTGATCAAAAAATTTTCCTAACAAAAGCAGGCCTTGTCTATCCGGTTATTAAGTCTTAAGGGTGCCTTATCACCTATCTACCTAAGGTCTCGTGATCTAGGATAGTTGGCCCAACACCGTTACAAGGATAGAGAGAAAAGTCTGGGTTAAGGAACAACTCTGCAATTCACAATATTTCATTTGTTTTGTATATAATTCTTGGAAGAAGAATGTTTTTGCATGTGAAAGAAAAAAATTCATTGCAGTTTAATTTTTGTTTTTGATCACGAGTACGTGGTGTTGAAAGGTATTGCGGAATAAGGCATTACTTCACACCCCTTGTCATCCAAAGGTTAGAGGAATGAAAATGGTGGAATCCCAAGCTAAGTTAACTTGTTTTCTACAATCTAGTTTCTCTATGCTTTTACAAAATCATTCTTGCTTCACTGTTTGTGAAAAACCTACCTCTAGAGCAAGATTATTCTTTCATTTATCACTTTGTTTGATTTCGCTCTGCACTTGTTTAAAATTTGAGATTATTTGACGGTTTTAGAGATATTCTTATTCCTATTTTGCCTGAGGACAAGCAAAAGCTTAAGTGTGAGGAAGTTGATAAGTGTGAAACATATAGGCTTTTTAGGGTTTAAATACCTTATAATTTGTAACGATTCAGGCAATGTTTCCCACTTATTATGTGTTTTTCCTAAGATTGATGTTTTGATAAGAAACTGATGTGTTATATATGCTAAATGCAGGAAAAACCCAGGAAATAAAGATTATACATCATAAGGATTACAACACAACAAACGGGGAACAAATCAGGAGAAGAGACAAAAATTGGTCTTGTCCGGATCAGTTTGGCCGGACACAAAGACGGACATCTCTTGTCCGGATCAGTTTGGCCAGACACAAAGCCGGACGTCTCTTGTTCGGATCTGTTTGGCCGGACAAGAGCCGGACGTGACTAAAATTCCAGATCCGAGAGTTCGCATTCCAGATCTAAAACTCTGTGTCACGTCCAGATCCGGACACGATCCGGACGTCACACATAATTGAAAAATAAAAATGCACGCACTGATAATTAGCCTTTCGGCTAATTATCGAGCAGCGCATTAACAGACAGTCGGCATGGAAACAGGGGAGCGGCGCACTGCAGCATTAATTGACGAGGCTCCACGCTCCTCAATCAAACTATCCACCATACCAAACTTCCACTGACCCTTGTTTCCTCCTCTAACCCTATATAAACCCAGCACAGCCTTCATTCCAAACCGTACCTCACTTCACACCTCTCCTCTCCTCTCTATTAATCCTCCAATTCACTACATCCATCTCCATTCATCAACCCTTCCTCCAAAAACCTGCATCTTTCACTCACATTCCATCTTCGTCCATTTCACCAAATTCCTCCGCAAACCTCCGCTCACACCCACACACATATCCCGCATCCATTCACCAGATTTTAGCCGTGTCCGACCCTTGTCCGGATCCGGACACACCCATTCCACCCACGTCCGGATCGCGTCCGACCCAGACAGATCCGGACATCTCACGTCCGACTCTTGTCCGACCCTCTCCAGCCGGACACCTCACAAAATTCGCCAAAAATTCCACTTTCGCCCCATTTCACCCAGTTCACTCCATTATCACCAAGACCAACCTTCAAGCCAGCACAGCGCAAGGACAAAGGACGGAGCGAGCAAGAAGATCTTCGTAACAGATGATTTCTTCTAACTCTCTCTCATTTATTATTATAATCGCTATGTCTAGCTAAAAGGATTTACTCTAGGGGAAGGGATGTTGTAATTAGTTAAACTCTGCATTATTTTGCTGCTTGTTGAGACAATTTGGATTGTTCAGGTTAATGCTTTTAAGTGCTTTTAATAAACGTCATGAATTTATTATAAGCCCTCGAATCATGTTATGATCAGATAAGGTGATTAGCATTGACGGTCCTATTAACCTGTTACCTGTGATAATGGCAATCGGATAGATTACTTTAGTCACTAGGAGCTTTAGTCCGGATTAAAACCATACTAGTAATTCTATGCAATAAAACCATCTAGATATATTTGCTAGGTCTAGACTAGAACTACATGCCCTGTCTAGATGAGCTATATGGAATTAAGACTTAATACATAATAGATAATTGAGAATTACAAGCCGATCCAAGTCTCCACTTAAGCAGTAGAATATGCAGAACCTAGCTAGTGAAACAACTCCCTGAACCTAGAGTACCGTTCACACTCCCAAAACTATCACTTTAATTTATCTGCTATTTACTTTCTTGTTATCGATTTGTGAAACCTAAAACCAAAACAAAACCCCTTTTTGAGTTAACCATTATCTAAGGCAAGACTTACCACATCAAGTCCCGTGGATTGACACCCCGGTCGCTTCATTGAATTACTATACTATTTCGACCGGGATTTTTGCAACCTGACGATCTATTGAATTATTGAATTCTAGGATTATTTCTAGGCTTTTAATATACCAAATAAATCGTTTACAGTCACAACCTAACACATAAACCAAGTCATCATGTACAACTTTAAGGTGTAACAATATTAAGTCACAAAATGTTAACTTCCCCCCACCCCCCCCCCCCCCCCCCCCACCCACAAAAAAAAAGCCAAAATTGGCAGCCATGTAAATATCAGATAAGACAAAACCAAAGAGGAAAGGAGACAAGCTCACCTTACCTCCGTACACACACATTGACCTTATCCCATTTTCATTACTAATACCTCAATTTTCTCTCTTTCTCTTTGCCCATGCTAGCATTCTAGAATTCAGACCTACCTCCCCCTTTCTAGCCATCTCCAACCTCCCCCCCCCCCCCCCCGCCCATCTCCATCATCTTCTACCTTGAGCTCCATAGAACAACAATGGTGTTTTAAGCTTCTTTTCCTCTTTTAATGCCTTAAAACCTCATTCTCTTGCTAAAAAAAAACTACCACCTCTGCTAACTATGCTTGACCGAAATTATCTGAGCATGGTCCAATAATATCATGGGAAATCAGTGGAAGAAGTCTAGCTAAAGTTCAAGCAAAGACAAGGTGAGAAGGAACCCTAAAACTCTCTTTTCCTTCCATTTTCAAATTTGAAACTTTAACCACTTACTCCTATCTTTACATGTCCAAAAATGCAAGTTTGGGAATCTCAATAACACCCTCCAAAACTGTGGATATCAAGGGCTAGACAAGATCAACAAAAACAATGTAAAAATGTGCTCTAACTTCCATATCCTTGTTCTAGATTTCTTTATGGCTGAATTTTCCACCATTTTTAACACTCTTCTATTCACTTATATCCTACTGGAACATTGGTGTCTTCAACCCACATCCATGGCCGAAAATGTAGCAAGGGTTTCTCCAAAGGTAAACTCTCCAAAAGTTGAGATTAAGTGCTCAAATCTTGTTTTTTCCTTAGATCTACATATGTACTCACTTTCTAAATATTTTCCTAGTGTTTAATAACAACTTGGAAGGGAAAAATCATCTCTCTAGAGGCATAAGGTAAAACTCGACCCAAAACCCCATTTTCAAGACCTTAAACTCTAGATCTTGTTTATGAAATTTTAGATCTCTAACTTAACTTCTTCCTCCTCCTATTGAACATGGCCGAAGTAGAGTGTGAGTTGTGGGAGTCCATGGCCAAACACAAATGGGGTGAATGGTGAAGAAAGATCAACTTTGAAGGGGTAAGCTACTTAATCAAGTCTTAAGACTTTTAAACCAAGATTTAAGCTTGTGTTTAGTGTAAAATCTGACCTAGACATATTTCTAATATATTTCCAAAATTACAAGAAGATTCCAAGGAGTTTTGAAGCTTGAAAACAAGTAAGTGAGCTTAAAACACATTTTAAAGCTTTAAAGTAGATTACCTTGTCAAATTAAATAGAGCCGAGTATGTAGTGTAATATATGGGTGATTTTGACTGAAAATTGTACCTAAAAATTATGGTAATTTGTTTGGCTAAGTTACCTAGACAAGTAATGACTTATAATACCTTAAAAGTAACAAAAGGGATTAAAATGCAAGAAACTAAATGTTTCTGGTCCTAGGGGTAAAAATCCAAAAACGAAGTGTTATATTAAGCATTTTTATGTCATTAAATGCTATATTTGAAGTTTGTAATAAGGCCAAGTGTTTAGGCCATTTTAATGTACCATTTAAGGCTTTTTATTGCTTTAAAAGTTATGTATTTGTTTAGTATAATGTTGGGTGAGAAAATATGATTATTGTGGGCTGTTTGGTGAGTTTAAAACCACCTAAAATTATCAAGGAAAAGTACCTACGAATTTGAGTGGAAGTTGGTTTAAAGATAAAGTTAAAATTGGCTTTAAAAGTGTATAAACTTAAATGTTGTTCTAGTGTACAAAAATGTAAAACATGGATGGTTAAATATAAATAAACTAAATCTAGGTTGTCAAAATGATATATAGCCGAAAATTAGGCTTCATTTTTAGATGAAAAATATAAGTTTTGTTTGTGAAATCTAGGGATTAAATGGTAATTCTAGAAAAATTTGGAGTCAAAACTGTAATTATGGGAAAGTTACGGTCAAGGAAGTAGGTTGGTGGTCAACCTTGGTCATATAGGGAGTGTTGACCAAAGGGGATGAGTGAAATAATTAAATTATAAAGTTAAACAAGTTTAGAAGCTAAATGTAAGGTTTGTAAAACTATTGGGATCAAAATGTAATTTCTGAAAGTTAGGGGATGAATCGGCATTTAGAAACAGTATAGGGGATGTAGGAAATTTATTGAAATTTTTGGAGATGAATTTGGAATCTAATTAATGAAATTGTATAGTATATAATTTAAGGATGAAATTGTAAGGTTTGTAAAATAAAGGGGGTCAAATGGTAAATAAGGAAGAGTTAGAGAATAAGAAGAGTGGGCTGTAACAGCAAGGGGACTGTTTTGTTTATATAACATATGGTTGAGAACTATAGGTTAAAACTAGCTAAGCGTAGTGATGTTATAACATAAGGTATAAGGAGTAAAATTATAACATTTGAAAACTAGTGGGGAAACTTTGTAATTAATAAAAGTATACGGGCTGTTGCGAAAATGTAATAGACTAAGGGAGAATGTTTAACATATGGTTGATGGGGTTATATATGTTACAATATTTTAAAGTTCAAATGATATTAAAGGAGGAAACAAACATGGATAAGGAATTATATGGTTCACATAAAATAATGGGAATATTGTGAGAGATGAAGATTGTGGGATTACCTTAGGAAATAAATTAAAGTTAGGATACTTATTATGGTATGTCATATGACATTACAAAAGGTTGAGAATATGGTCTTGTTATTTACTTATAGAGAGTAACACAAATAAAAGGCCTAAGAGTCTTACATTAAATGATAAAGAACAATGATTATATAAGAAGACTATAATTCATATAACCCAGAATAAATATAAGGATCATGGAGGTTTATGTAATATGATGTAGCAAATATAAGAGGGGTGATGAAACATCATATAAGTGGAGGATTTAATTTATGCAACATTAGTTATATAGACTAATGTCAAATTGTAAAGAAATCACACAAACAAACGAACTATGTAATTAAAAGATTATAATAGAGACTACCTAGACTTGTTGATTTAGACACATTGACCAAGTCAACGTATATTGATCAAGTCAACCAAATTGACAATAGAGATTCAAGTTGACCAACCTGCAACTTAAAGAAGAGTTTCAAGATAAACAAATTATACAACAGTTAGAACGTACAACAATAAATTACACCGTTATGTTTACAACGGTATATAAAGGTAAATACCCGACAAGGAATAATGACCTACATCTAAGCGGGATATCCTAAGGTTTAAATAACATGATTATTGAGCTAATACCACATGCTATGTATATATACAACACGAATAAAGTACGAGCCGAAAAATCCCGAGCACACAGTAAAACCCGAATAACTATGACAACCACGTAAGGGGTTAATCACGGGGTTTGTTATAACCCAAAGTTTATTGCATTTTATTTCGTCACAAGTGGCCTTATGTGGATGTATTTTGGATTTAGGACATGGACGTCCTTCTGATTAAAGATGAGGCCGAAGGAGTCTTTTCCCTTCCTTATTTTATTTTTGGTGAGGTTAATCCCTTAATCATTTTATTTCTTTGTCCTCTTAATTATTTCATCTATTTTCTAACCACGTTCCTCACCACGCTCTCATTTTCTAATTCCCAGATCAGTTCAACTGCTGAGACGCTCTCTCTCTCTGTTCTCTCTCTCAATCTTCTCTTCACGCTTTGTTCTTCTCCATCTATCCAAGTGCTGCTGTTTGGGAATTTGAGTTTCTGCTGTGAATTCATCGTCTCCGTCGCAATTCGCATTCTGTTCAAGCGGATCTTCTCGACTCCTTCATCGGGTTCATCTCCTGTTGACATGCTCTGCAATCTGTAGACCGATTCAGAATTCGGTGGCTGTTTGGGTTGCAGTTTGGTTTGCGCTGCTGTGTTTGCGTTGGCTGGATTCTGCTGTTCAGTTAGTGGTTCGTCTGCTGTTAATTCGAGGTAGGTGGCTTTCGGATTCGATCCGTGTGTTCAGCCTTGGGGAGTTCGGATTCTGCAAATTAATTCAATGATTGCCTTGTGTTTGTGTGTGATTTGTGTCTGTTTTAATGCCATTCCAATGGATTAAACCCCCAAGGTTGTTTTGTAAATGCGTGTGTTGATTTGAGTTGGTTTTGTGCCTCTGTTCGTGTTGAATTCGCTTCTGTCTTCTGAGTTTTTCGGCATGTCCGAACTTCCGTCCGACCTTGGACGTTCGGACATGCCCTTCTGCGCTTAAACTTTCTAAAGTTTTCGCTGTGTCCGAACTTCTGTCCAAGCTTTGAAGTTCGGACACAGCCTTCTGTTTTCTCTGATTTTGGCTTCGACTTGTGTCCGAACATCTGATGTCCGGACACAAGTTCGGACTTTACACGTTCTGATTTCCGAAGAACGTCCGAACATCCGTCCGAACTTGGATGTTCGGACACCTCTGTCTCCTCTACTGTTTTAAAGTTCGACCTGTGTCCGAACTTCGTAGTTCGGACACATGTTCGGACATCTGTCTGATTTCGACTTCTGAGTCTCGACTTGTGTCCGAACATTGATGTCCGGACACAAGTTCGGACATGCCTCTGTTTTGACAATAACTTGCTCGTTGAGCTCCGTTTTGACTTCCGTTTGCGGGGTTGGATTCCCCTTCTGATTTCCAAGCCATCTATGTGCTTTCTGGTGCCTTTGGTGCACATATGCTTATCTGTATTTAAGCTTCTGTTTTGGGACCTAGTTATCTCTGTGTCTGAGCCTTTGGATGGCTGGTTACGCTATCTCGTAGCGCGCTATGTAGGATCCTTCTGTTCACGGGTGATGTTCCCCGTTCTGTTCACGGGTGTTTACACCTATTCTGTTTATGAGTGAGGTTTCCTCGTTCTCGTCACAAGCTGGTTGCTCGTTCTGTCTGTATGCTGTGATCGCTAGTGTCCCACTCTGTTTTCTGCTTCTGTCTGCTTCTGACTCTGTTTAGTCCTCCATTGTATGGACTTCTATTCTGTCTTCTGACCTATTTATGGATTCCTTTGACTCCTTCTGATTTGTCAATATTCTGTAAAATGTTTTGAGCATGCTTGTTGATGAAGTTGGTCATCTACTGGGCATAGTTGTGTGCTCATTCCCCTACTTTATCTAACATTGCAGATTGATCAGTGAGAATTACTTTGCTCAGCTCTGGAGTTTAGTTTATTTGTTACTTCGTTCGTTTGAGACTTTGTATTTGAATTTGAGCCTTTGGGCCTCTTCTGTTAGCTTTTGCTTTGATATTCGTTTTGGTGGGTTCTGTAATACTTTTGGGATGTTACGACATCATTTGTTTATACTTTATTTAAGTATTTCGTTTGGGCCTTATTTGTTTATCTGTTTAAGTTTGCTTATTAGAGCCTTGCGTTATTATGTAATAATACGCGGCGTGTAATACCCCTAACTCCTAGGCCAGTGTTTGGGGGTGTTACATTTAGTGGTATCAGAGCTCTGGGTTCTAATCTACTGGGATTTTAAGTTAGCCAGTCAGTCAGAAATGTCAGTGCTAGTATCTGAGTTTAACTGCTTGCTGTTGGACTTTCAGAATGCCGCCAAGAAGAGCAAATAACCCTCCAGGAAATGTGGCTGATGCTGTTCAGCAGTTTATGACGCAGCTCATGCAGACCATGGCTGCAGGAGGCGGACCAGCTGGAGGAGGACCAGCTGGCGGAGCAGGCCCAGCTGGGGCAGATGCTGGAGGGAGGAACGTGAAGGCGCTTCAGGAGTTCATGAAGCTGAAGCCGCCGTCGTTCGATGGGGCAGGAGACCCCCAGGAGGCCAGTCATTGGCTGTCGGAGGTGGAGGACTTGCTACGAGTCATGGGCTCAGAGGAGGAGCAGAAGGTGGACTTCGCCACCTTTCTGTTCAAGGCCGAAGCCAAGGAGTGGTGGAGGTCAGTTATGGGGAGATTCCCACAGCCTTGGACGTAGGAGCAGTTCACTGGGGAGTTCAACAAACAGTTCTACCCCGATGTTTATAAGGACTAGCGCATTCTGGAGTATAACCGACTATGCCAGGGTCGGGACATGAGCGTTGAGGAGTACGTCCGCAAATTCATCAGTCTGTCTAAGTTTGCACCTGAGCCTGACGAGCATAGGAAGGCCAGGAAGTTTGAGAGTGGCTTGAGGCCAGACATCTGTTCTGCTATGACGCCCCTGCGTCACAAGACCTTTAGGGACGTTGCTGATGTCGCCCTGTTGGTAGAGGCTGACTTGAGAGGTCGCCAGTCTGGAGGGAAGGACCAGAAGAGGAAGCAGAGGTCCGATGAGAGTGACAGGAGGGATCAGTCTGCTTCTCAGAAGAAGTAGTCTACTGGAGACCGAGCTGGAGACCGCTCTGAAGACCGTTTGCGAGATAGAGGTGGTTCGTCTTCGTCAGCCCCTGCTCCGAAGTGCCAGGTCTGTGGCAAGTTTCACAGAGGTCAGGACTGCTACAGGAAGTCTGGAGCCTGCTTCAAGTGTGGGTCCTTGGAGCATAGGATTGCTGACTGCCCTCAGGCCGAGAGGAGCAGAGGTAGCTCTGGAGTTTAGTTTATTTGTTACTTCGTTCGTTTGAGACTTTGTATTTGAATTTGAGCCTTTGGGCCTCTTCTGTTAGCTTTTGCTTTGATATTCGTTTTGGTGGGTTCTGTAATACTTTTGGGATGTTACGACATCATTTGTTTATACTTTATTTAAGTATTTCGTTTGGGCCTTATTTGTTTATCTGTTTAAGTTTGCTTATTAGAGCCTTGCGTTATTATGTAATAATACGCGGCGTGTAATACCCCTAACTCCTAGGCCAGTGTTTCAGGGTCCAGAGATCGAGACCGGGCTGAGCAGAAGAAGCCCCAGGGCCAGGCCAGAGTGTACGTGATGGCTGGAGAGAGAGACCGATCGACTGACAGAGTTGTCACAGGTATTCTCCAGCTGTCTTCTCATTCTGTCTTCTGTTTGTTTGACTCTGGAGCCACCCACTCTTTTATTTCTGCTGAGTTAGTGGGTGAGCTCGGTTAGCCTGTTGTGCCTCTGGGTGTTGAGCTGTGTGTGCATAGTCAGTAGTTAGGGACTCTTCTATGCTTCTGAATTCTGTTTGTAGAGATAGTCCTGTGCTAGTCAGAGATAGGACTCTGTTTGCTAACCTCATCCCGATGGAGATGACTAGTTTTGATGTGATCCTGGGCATGGATTGGCTTGCTGCGCACCATGCCCACATTGATTGTGCCGCTTCGAGAGTCACTTTTGAGGAGCCGGGCCAGCCCCGTTTGATTGTAGCAGGGAATGGACTCCCGTGCTCGCCGCCAGTCATATCAGCGATGCAGGCGTTCCGCTTTCTGAGGAAAGGATGTCAGGGATATCTGTGCTACATCCCTGAGGTTCGCAAGGATGCGAAGATGGAGGACATTCCAGTAGTCAGAGATTTCCCAGATGTGTTCCAGGATGATGTACCTGGGCTTCCCCCTGTCAGAGAGGTAGAGTTCTCGATCGAGCTCGCACCTGAGACCCACCCGATATCTAAGGCCCCATACCGCATGGCGCCTGCTGAGCTTAAGGAGTTGAAGGTCCAGTTACAGGAGCTGCTGGATAAGGGCTTCATCCGCCCTAGTGTGTCGCCTTGGGGAGCGCCGGTGTTATTTGTTAAGAAGAAGGACGGTAGCATGCGTTTGTGCATTGACTACAGGGAGCTCAACAAGGTTACCGTTAAGAATAGGTATCCTCTCCCGCGCATTGATGACTTGTTCGACCAGTTAGCAGGAGCTAAGGTGTTTTCGAAGATCGATCTGAGGTCCGGTTATCATCAGCTGAGGATTAAGGCAGACGATGTGCCTAAGTCCGCCTTCAGGACTCGTTATGGACATTACGAGTTCCTAGTGATGCCATTCGGTCTGACGAATGCGCCTTCTGTGTTTATGGATATGATGAACCGGGTGTTCAAACCCTTTCTGGATCAGTTCGTCGTGGTATTTATAGATGACATCTTGGTGTATTCCAAGAGTGCTGAGGAGCACGAGGAGCATTTGAGGACCGTTCTCCAGACCCTGAGGGAGAAGGAGCTGTACGCGAAGCTGAAGAAGTGTGAGTTCTGGCTGGATCAGGTGGTATTCTTGGGGCATGTGGTCTCCAAGGACGGTATCTCCGTGGATCCGGAGAAGATTCGAGCTATTACTGAGTGGGCCAGGCCTACTAATGTTGGGGATATTCGTAGCTTCCTTGGATTGGTGGGCTATTACCGCAAGTTTGTGGAGGGCTTCTCCAAGTTGGTGATTCCGTTGACTCGTCTGCTTCAGAAGGATGTGAAGTTCAAGTGGAGCGATGCCTGTGAGCAGTGTTTTCTGGAGCTGAAGAAGAGGTTGACTACTGCGCCGATCTTGACTCTTCCAGAGGGGACCGAGGGCCTGTAGGTTTTCTGTGATGCGTCTCATAGGGGACTTGGGTGTGTTCTGATGCAGCAGGGGAAGGTGGTTGCATATGGCTCTCGTCAGCTTAAGCCATATGAGAAGAACTATCCGACCCACGACCTGGAGTTAGCTGCTGTGGTGTTTGCTCTGAAGATTTGGAGGCACTATCTGTATGGAGCAGCGTGCAAAGTTTATACGGACCACAAGAGCCTCAAGTATCTGTTCACTCAGAAGGAGTTGAACTTGAGGCAGAGGAGGTGGCTGGAGTTACCGCACGATTATGATCTGGAGATCCTCTACCATCCTGGTAGAGCGAACGTTGTGGCTGATGCGCTCAGTAGGAGGGGTCCGTCGGGGACAGTTTGTGCTGTGTCTGGTGTGCAGAGGTCTGCTCTCGAGTTGCAGCGTATGGGTGTCTGGGTCGTTCGTCCAGAGAGGTCTAGCATGTTAGCAGCGTTGCAGATTCAGCCTACCTTGATCGACAGGATCAAGGCCAGTCAGGAGCTTGATGTCAGTTTGCGTAAGATCAGAGACGAGATTGCTGCTGGTCAGGAGTCTGAGTTCCGGGTTTCAGAGGACGGCTGTCTGAGGTTCAGAGACCGTGTATGTGTGTCGGCAGACGACACTTTGAGACGTGAGATCATGCAGGAGGCTCATGGAGCTCCTTACTCGGTACACCCAGGCGGGGTGAAGATGTACCGGGATCTACGGGAGACATTCTGGGGGGGCAACATGAAGAGGGATATTTCTGACTTTGTATCCAGATGTCGGACCTGTCAGCAGGTCAAAGCCGAGCATCAGAGACCAGCTGGTTTGCTTCAGCCTCTTCCCGTTCCGGAGTGGAAGTGGGAGAGCGTTGGGATGGACTTCGTGATGGGACTGCCTAAGACTCCGAGGGGTTTTGATGCGGTTTGGGTTATCGTGGACCGGCTCACGAAGAGCGCTCACTTCTTGCCTGTCAGGAAGACTTTCAGCTTGCACCGCTTGGCTCAGTTATATGTGGATGAGATAGTGCGTCTGCACGGAGTTCCGGCTTCTATTGTGTCTGATCGAGATCCGAGGTTCGTGTCCAGATTCTGGCAGAGTTTGCATCAGGCTATGGGGACGAAGTTGTCTTTCAGTTCAGCTTATCATCCTCAGTCAGATGGTCAGACAGAGAGGACGAATCAGGTCCTTGAGGACATGCTCAGGGCATGTGTGTTGGACTTTGGGGGCAGTTGGGATCAGCATGTTGCACTGATAGAGTTTGCGTATAATAATAGCTTCCAGACCAATATCGGGATGGCTCCGTTTGAGGCCTTGTATGGCAGGAGGTGCAGATTACCCATCTGTTGGGATGATCTGAATGAGAGAGCTGTGATTGGTCCAGACTTAGTTCAGGATGCTGTGGGCAAGATTCAGTCTATCAGAGAGCGTCTGCTTGTGGCTCAGAGTCGTCAGAAGAGCTACGCCAATCAGAGGAGACGACCTCTAGAGTTTGAGGTGGGCGATCATGTGTATTTGAAGGTTTCTCCTGTACGAGGAGTCGTCCGGTTTGGGAAGAGAGGCAAGCTTAGCCCTCGTTTCGTGGGTCCTTTTGAGATCCTAGAGAGGATCGGACCGGTTGCCTATCGTTTGGCTCTGCCTCCGTCTTTAGCAGCAGTGCACAGTGTGTTCCACGTTTCTATGCTGAGGAAGTATATTCCGGACCCGTCGTATGTGATCGACTTCAGTCCGCTTCAGTTGAGGGAGGACTTCACGTTTGAGGCAGTTCCTTTGAGGATTTTAGCGCGGGATGTCCGCAAGCTCAGGAGTAAGACCATGCCCTTGGTGAAGGTGCAGTGGTCGGGTCAGTCCGAGGAAGAGGCGACCTGGGAGGTCGAAAGTGAAGTACGTTCTAAGTTCCCCGCCCTTTTCGAGCAGTAGGTATGTTTTAATTTCAAGGACGAAATTCTTTTAAGGGGGAGGTGATGTTATAACCCAAAGTTTATTGCATTTTATTTCGTCACAAGTGGCCTTATGTGGATGTATTTTGGATTTAGGACATGGACGTCCTTCTGATTAAAGATGAGGCCGAATGAGTCTTTTCCCTTCCTTATTTTATTTTTGGTGAGGTTAATCCCTTAATCATTTTATTTCTTTGTCCTCTTAATTATTTCATCTATTTTCTAACCACGTTCCTCACCACGCTCTCATTTTCTAATTCCCCGATCAATTCAACTACTGAGACGCTCTCTCTCTCTCTGTTCTCTCTCTCAATCTTCTCTTCACGCTTTGTTCTTCTCCATCTGTCCAAGTGCTGCTGTTTGGGGATTCGAGTTTCTGCTGTGAATTCATCGTCTCCGTCGCAATTCGCATTCTGTTCAAGCGGATCTTCTCGACTCCTTCATCGGGTTCATCTCCTGTTGACGTGCTCTGCAATCTGTAGACCGATTCAGAATTCGTGGCTGTTTGGGTTGCAGTTTGGTTTGCGCTGCTGTGTTTGCGTTGGCTGGATTCTGCTGTTCAGTTAGTGGTTCGTTGCTGTGTTAATTCGAGGTAGGTGGCTTTCGGATTCGATCCGTGTGTTCAGCCTTGGGGAGTTCGGATTCTGCAAATTAATTCAATGATTGCCTTGTGTTTGTGTGTGATTTGTGTCTGTTTTAATGCCATTCCAATGGATTAAACCCCCAAGGTTGTTTTGTAAATGCGTGTGTTGATTTGAGTTGGTTTTGTGCCTCTGTTCGTGTTGAATTCGCTTTTGTCTTCTGAGTTTTTCGGCATGTCCGAACTTTCGTCCGACCTTGGACGTTCGGACATGCCCTTCTGCGCTTAAACTTTCTAAAGTTTTCGCTGTGTCCGAACTTCTGTCCGAGCTTTGAAGTTCGGACACAGCCTTCTATTTTCTCTGATTTTGGCTTCGACTTGTGTCCGAACATCTGATGTCCGGACACAAGTTCAGACTTTACATGTTCTGATTTCCGATGAACGTCTGAACATCCGTCCGAACTTGGATGTTCGGACACCTCTGTCTCCTCTACTGTTTTAAAGTTCGACCTGTGTCCGAACTTCGTAGTTCGGACACATGTTCGGACATCTGTCTGATTTCGACTTCTGAGTCTCGACTTGTGTCCGAACATTGATGTCCGGACACAAGTTCGGACATGCCTCTGTTTTGACAATAACTTGCTCGTTTGAGCTCCGTTTTGACTTCCGTTTGCGGGGTTGGATTCCCCTTCTGATTTCCAAGCCATCTATGTGCTTTCTGGTACCTTTGGTGCACATATGCTTATCTGTATTTAAGCTTCTGTTTTGGGACCTCATTATCTCTGTGTCTGAGCCTTTGGATGGCTGGTTACGCTGTCTCGTAGCGCGCTATATAGGATCCTTCCGTTCACGGGTGATGTTCCCCGTTCTGTTCACGGGTGTTTACACCTGTTCTGTTTACGAGTGAGGTTTCCTCGTTCTGTTCACGAGCTGGTTGCTCGTTCTGTCTGTATGCTGTGATCGCTAGTGTCCCACTCTGTTTTCTGCTTCTGACTCTGTTTAGTCCTCCATTGTATGGAATTCTGTTCTGTCTTCTGACCTATTTATGGATTCCTTTGACTCCTTCTGATTTGTCAATATTCTGTAAAATGTTTTGAGCATGCTGGTTGATGAAGTTGGTCATCTACTGGGCATAGTTGTGTGCTCATTCCCCTACTTTATCTAACATTGCAGATTGATCAGCGAGGATTACTTTGCTCAGCTCTGGAGTTTAGTTTATTTGTTACTTCGTTCGTTTGAGACTTTGTATTTGAATTTGAGCCTTTGGGCCTCTTCTGTTAGCTTTTGCTTTGATATTCGTTTTGGTGGGTTTTGTAATACTTTTGGGATGTTACGACATCATTTGTTTATACTTTATTTAAGTATTTCGTTTGGGCCTTATTTGTTTATCTGTTTAAGTTTGCTTATTAGAGTCTTGCGTTATTATGTAATAATACGCGGCGTGTAATACCCCTAACTCCTAGGCCAGTGTTTGGGGGTGTTACAGGGTTAATACCGAAAGGGCTAGCAATTATTAGAATACCGACTCGATCGAACCACATGAATTAATACCTAGTGATATGTTCCAGAGATACGCACTAGGAGTTACGAGCGGTACAAGCATAGAGGATAAGGGTGATACGTCAAGCTAGCATTGTTCAGCGGTGAACGATATGTTATTGTGTGATCTGATTGTGCCTGAGGACGTCCTCAGGTTTGGATGTATGGAATGCTTGCTAAGATGATATGCATGCTTTGAATGGAATTATGTTATATGATTTATCTGTCAAATGTGTGTGCCATTATTTGTACGCGGTAGTTAAACGAACTTAGACGGATACCTAACTTATATTAGTAGTGATAGAGAAACATCACTCAAGAGGAAATGAACTCAAGTACAAACTTATACTAGATGACTTCCAAGAATACATTGAAGACCTACGGTCCACATACACTCAAGAAGTTAATCACTCAAGAACTTAAACGATTCATTGGGAGGTTGGCTATGGTGGAAGCATTGAAGATGGTGAGAAATCCAGGACTGCTTGGTTGCGCATTGTGATCACGAGAGGACGACTAACAATAGGTCCGCTCAAGGAAGCTCCAAGTACCGTATAGCTACTTGGTCGGAGACACCGCTGTTGGTGGAATAGGCAATTGGGCCCCAGTAACATTACATCCTACAACTTCAAGATGTGGATTCCAACAAATGCACACTTTGTTGGATGGAGGCACCGCAGCTAGTGTAAGGGCATTTGGGCCCAGGATTTATAAGCGAAGTGAGATTATGGTGAAAAGTGGAAGGTTTAAGAAGTGGAATGGAACAAGGATTAAGTTGAAAACTTGACTACAAGTAAAGAACGAACAATGGCCTAGAGGCCCGACACGAGGATTCATGAGACTAACTCCCGTTGTGTTACTTTACCTTCTTGTATATTGGATGCTTATATGCTTGTTGCTGAATGGAATGAATTGTGTGATTGTTGGATGAACTATTGTTGCTTTACTATGGCTTTTACTGTTGTTATGTCATAAAACGGAATAGCATGAAACCAAAACTGCATGTTAACAATTGGGCTAATTAATCTGAGTAGTTCGAAGGTCCAAGAGGACCATATAGTAGCATATTCAGCATTTCACTGAGCCTATACGGCAACACATTACAGGACTGTAGATGATTGAAGACCGATGCGCGAGAGCAGGCTATGGGATAGTTAGACTTTTGTTCAAGCTTCACCTGAACCCTATGATAGTAGTTTAGTAGACAATTCACCTTTCTTTTGGATTATTGTAAAGTTTGGATTGTAATTGTCTCATGTCATCATTGCGGATTTTTGGGATTGAATTGTTGGTAACGCTTCATTACTCACATGGGTGAGTAATGGTGAGTAACACCCGGATTAAGTTATTATCGATTTTAATTCTGCTGCTACTGGATTAATTAATTATGTTAGGCGTGTTAGATTTACTGGATTTGCAAGTAGGGTTGTTACAGTATTATATACTGGCACCTGCTGAGGAGGTCCATGGGACTTGGATGTTAGGCTTAAGACGAGGACGTCACATTTGTGAATGAGGAAAAGTATGTAATACCCCAATCCCATCGGGATATGAGTAGTAATGTGAGTGATTTATAAGGATACATATGATATGACTACAACAACAATGCCTTCCACTTTTAGGCCCAAGTGAGGACAAAATACTTAAGCTGTATAGTTTTCAAGCTCGACTGACTTGTGAGCTAGGTTGTTGGACAATTACCCATATGGGGTGTTACAGTTAGTGTATGAAAACCTACAACTAGTATTAGTTCACATTACTCAAATATGTAATAACCACATTCATCGCAGTACTAGTCTAATGATCTTGGTCTGATTATAAATTTGAAGATAAGAACGAAAACTACAAAAATGATAGTGCTATTGTGGCAATAACGGTAGTTATAATTTTAGTTTTGTCATAACTTCACAAGCGGTTGCTGTGAGCCTACACAATCCACTCAGCGATGATGAGGGTAAAATTACTTTTAGTTGAATAGCCTTGAGAAACTCAAATTAGTGATGATGGGGGCAAAAGTACTCTGAAGCAAAGTATTCTCGGAAAACACATTTGGTTGGCGTTGATGCCTTGTGACGATCAGTTGAGAACAAATGACAATAGTTAACACACCTATGGCAATCAGACAAGAACAAACAACATTGACAGACCTATGGTGATCAGACGAGAACGAGCACTATGAAACACACTAATAGGATTGTAGACGTTAATAATAAAGTTACTTGTATAAATCATAATGTAAATATAAACAAGTATTGACTTTATTGAAACTTTGTCTAGTTGTAATTGTTGTCATTCATCATAATATCTACTCTAATAACACATTAATATCAATTAGATTACTTTTTATTTAACTTTAAGTTTTCACTCATCTAGATGACATTTGATCAATGCAAATAAAAATAAAGGGGAAACAAGTAGATGAGGGTGATAACAGTTGGGGTAATGTCAGTTAGGACAATGATCGAACTAGTTATGTTATTAAGTTAATGGGTACACACATGTGCACTCCCTTGGAAAAAATGACAAGGTTGTCAACATAAATGTGTGTTGGAACAAAGTGGTTGAGAAGTTCAACAAGCTTTGTGATACAAACTACACATACAACAACTTCAAGTCAAACAGGGACGTGCTTAGAAAGCAATGACAAGATTGGAAAAGGCTTACAAAAGGTACTATTGGCCTAAAGTGCAATAACCAAAAATAGATTATTGATGCTGACAAGGAGTGGTGGGCAGCAAAACTAGCGGTTATGAAACAAGATTAATTAGCATTGTTATTAGGTTTTTTTTTCTTTGAGAATAACTAATAGTTTGACACTTTTAGGTCGACATATCGTTTCAGTGCTTCAGGACTTGTAGTGTCATCCCGAATGAAGAAGATCATCTTTAGCTTGTGTTTGGTGACGCTGAACCCAAAGGAACAAGAAAGTTTTGTTCTTCCAATACCCTCCCCACATCAGAGGTTGGCGACGCTGACAGTTCATTAAATGGTTATTGTTTGATCATCCACATTGATAGCTATAACGACAGTTAGTCCTTTGTCAATAGCATGAGAGTGATCAACCTCGAGGATGACTTAGTCCTTATGCCAACCTATGAGGAAACTGGCTCTTAAACCCCTACTTCTACCCCTATCAAGTCAGCGCGCTCCTCCCGCCTAGGAAATATATCCTTTGAGTTGGATGACTCTTCTGATTGTATGAGGATAAAGAAGCTTATGGAGAAGGAGTGAGAGATGAGACAGGTAGACGTCATTGCTTATGGATTACCAGCTACTCGTGCAGGGATTGATCAATCAAATGAGTTGTTGGAGACAATGACAAATATAGCATTAGCTAAGAGCAATGCCCAGGGAATGAGGATGATGATGTGACAGCTCTGTTAGATATACCGAAGGTGACGTTTGACCCTCTACTACTTTAAGATGCCATAGTAATCATGAAGAACTTGAGCCATAGAAACTTGTTCAGAAGCGTGTTGAAGCAAGCAGAAAAAGATGCAGATCTAGGAACATCACTACTATTGTTTAGAGCCAGCATTCTACGATAGGAGCTAGTTATTTAGTTGTATTTCTATTAGCTGATTGATTGTGTTTGAGTTATAACTGAAACTGTAGCAGTAGTTGTGTAACTTTCCTTATTGGTATGCACCTCATTTTATGTACTTTTTGTATAACTATATGTGTTTGTCATTTTGGCGCTGACTTGTTTACGAGGACTATTTCAAATTCTAATGTATGGAACAAATTATGCCATATTGTCTGTAACATTAACTGTTTAGAAAATACATACTGTGTGAACAATGGTTGATGAAGATTTCATTGACCATCTGATGAGTGATCCCTAAACTTTCTAACAATTTTCTATTGCAATTAAAGAAAATCTAGACCATGCTCGTACCTATGTTGATGTTGTTGCATTACTAATGACATATTGTTGGCACAATATTCTGATAGTGAATTCAATGGGAAAATGTGGGTGAATGTGCTATTAAAAGCCATCCGAGAAGAATTCATAACGCGTTAAGAATGGAAAAGAAAGTGTTCTTCAATTTGTGTAAGTAGTTGGAAGTCAGATACAGGTCGACACGTACTCAAAACGTGAGCGTACAGGTTGATGTTGCAATGTTCTTGTACATACTAGGTGTAGACACCAAAAATTCTCACCCCATAAAGCAAATTCCAAAATAATAAATAAAAAGAGGGTCATCACCTTTCTTTTTAAAACTTGTTCATGTGCATACCAAGATGAAGCTGTCATTTTATCACGAATTTTCTAAACCAATTTTCAAAACATCCGTTTTCAAACTCGTCTTTTTTTTTGTTCATGCTTTTTGTTCCTTGTTTACTTTATCTCACTTTATTTCATTGGTACTTTTACTTGTATTTCCCTATTAGTACTTGTTTTTATTATGTCTTTATCATTATTATTATTATTTTGTTAAATTAATTTCATTATTTTATGTACATTTCGTTTTGTTGCCAATTCGATTAAATCCCTTCTCATCACATTTTATTTTGATATTTCTCTTTTCCATCTTATTTACATGCTACTTGTACATATGTAATTCAACTTCTATTTTTATTGCGTTCATTTGTATTTTAACCACCACTTCAGTAATACTATTTCATTATTTCATGTATTTATTATTATGTTATTTCGTTTATTTTATACTTTATTATGTTTACATATTTTTACATTCCATGATTTCATGACTATTTAAAAGAAAAGAATTCACTTTTATTGATATAACCCTTTCATCTTACTCTATGTCTCCATTTAAGATGTTAACATTATTAAGTAACCCATTCGATTCTAGTTAGAGTTTTTTATTAATACTCACATCTTCATTTCAAGTTCTGTCATTGGCATAGTTGGTTAGCATGTAGGTGAAAGAGCCCAACAATTCCTGGTTCAAATCAGGGAATGATGAACAAATGTTGCCTTTTATTTTCACTGCTACACTGTTGAACAAGCCATGCAGGCCACTGCTTGGTCAATCGAACCCAGCCCACCATGCCAAGCCTTGTTGACCCATGGTCAAAGCCCACTACCCTAGCAAAACCCTAACCATCTTCTCTATTATATAACACTGGGAGATACTGTAGCCATCAAGGGGGGATCCCAATGTTTTCTTCAACACAGTAAAAAAAAAAGTTCTCAATATACTATGCTTTTTACATGGTTGTAACTTGGCAATATCACTGTAACACCCCTACCATTAATACAATGCTTACCGTCCAATCTCCTTACACATCAGATACACGCAGCGGATACATACTTACATACAGTGGGTGATACAATGTCGTTAGTCACCCACGTGACTAACAAGGCTACTACTTCTACATACAGCATCGGTCTGATGGACCGGAATCCCGAGTACTACACATCTATAATACATACTCCATTCATCAATCAAATACAACAATGCTCCATTCAATACTTACTCCTCCATAGTCCATACAATACAATATACTTAACCGAGTCTACTAGGATCCTTATACAATTATAATATCTCTTCCAAGTTCATACATACTCACTAAGAGTCTACATCTACCCATTCCTCACCACTACTTACTTTCTAAGTACCAGGGTGTGTCGCCGGTCTCTTACCTTGACCACATCCGCTTCGGGTACCTGCACACTAAAAACGTTCCCCCTAGGGGGTCAGCTTTCGCTGCGCATGATAACCGCATACCCCGCGTACTAGTGAGGGTACGTCGACCACTTGGTCGAATACATGCAGTTGATTTCATTCAAACATATATGCATACATGCTCTTATACATAATATTACAATACATTACGCAAGACATACACACATACATACACTTCATTACATACAAGAAGTACAACATAAACCATCCAATACATACTTACCTTTTTCCGAATTACACATACACAATATACAATACTTGTTAGCTTCATTGGTCCACCCGGGTTAATCGGGTGGAGATTACTCTTTTACTCGTTACTCCATACATACGCATACATACTCATACTCATACTCATACATACTTACTTACTCTTACTCTTACTCATGTTAAGTCGTCGGGACCTCCGGCCCTGGGGACTACTCCGTCCCACCTCCGGGATTTACTTGACTCACCAATCCGGGATGCTACCCATTTAAGGGATTTGGGCCGCGGACCAGTTTAAGAGTCAGGAATTGCAGCCAACCTCTTGTGACTCCGCATCCTCACGCGTGGCCGAAACTATATCGGACTTCTACTCATTCCAATTTACTCACTTAAGTTAGGAGTTAGGTAGTTAGGAATTAGTAGAAGTCAACATCCAACCACATACACAATACATTATTCATATACGCATCCATACAAATACAATACAATATACAGGTACACTGCAAGGCACAATTACACATCATCATCATTCATATATTTCATGAATTATACAAACTATTGTTCAAGACAAATGTCGAGAACAACGTAAACAAGCACAAGTAAGTGCAATATAATCCGATTCATGCATTTATCTTATTAGGTGGTCAAATAAGCACACAAATCGGGGTAACCAGATTAGGATACAGGGCATGAAGAAATCATACCGTTCACCGTTGTACGTGTTTCTGAACGTCCTCCGGTGTCACAAATCAAATCCTATGATATACATACAACTGAATGATTAATCTAACTATTATTAATCTTAACTCAACTACTTTTGTGTTTACTAATCCATACTTACTAAGTCTTTACATTCCTTACACTTATATTTCATTTTGCTTTCTTCTCATTACTTGTCCATGGTTTACATACATATATATATATATATATATATATATACTGGTTATAAGCTTACTGTTTTTTTTTAAGTATTGGGCCGTCCGACCCACCGTCCGACCCAAACCCTGGGTTGGACCATTCCAGTAGAGTTCGCCCTCTGAAATTCACCCTGTCCGACCCAGCACTATTCCGTCCGACCCATACCCTCTGGGTCGGACCATTCCAGAAGGTTTCGGTTCCGTCGTCCAAGTCCTGTCCGACCCACGTCCGACTCACCCTCTGGGTCGGACGGAGTCAGAAACTTTGACGACGGAAAATTTTGCCTGTCCGACCCATGTCCAACTCACGGCCCTGGGTCGAACCATTCTAGAATGTTTTACGTTCTGTTATTTAGGCCATGTCCAACCCACGTCCGACTCACGGCCCTGGGTCGGACCATTCCAGAAAGATTGATTTTCGTTTCTCAAGCCCCGTCCGACTCACCGTCTGGGTCGGACGAAGTCAGGACCTTGCTACAGATTTTATTTTTCTTTCCCACATTTCACCCATTGCTTCCCCAATCTGCCTATATGCAATCCCACATGCTTTAGTGCCATTTAGGCTTCCTAAAATACCTCATTTCATTCACCAACCCCATTACTAAATCCATCAACCAATTTATACAATTTCCTCCCTTCCTTTTAACACTTGTAGCAGTTTTTGTTATACTTATGCTACGGATTTTAAAACTCATTCCTCACATCCAATACTTCTACTACCAATACCATTACTAGCATCCCAAATGCATTTCCAAGCCATTACATTACCTATACCCAAGTCCAACTCTCTCTTTACCGATTCTTACACACTAATTTTTCCTAACTTCTTCAATGCATCTTTATACACTTTGCTACAGATTTTAGTTCCTACCTCCTCCATACATAATTTACTCTCCTAATGCCATTTTCAAGGCCTACAATGCATTGCCTCTCCCCTTCAAGTCCAACACTCACTCCCTAGGTCATGTACATAAGTTCTCCTAGTTTCTTCAACATCATTCAACAACTCTTGCTACAGATTTTTCATTCTCTTACCACAACTACTACTCATAGTTATTAGACATCTCTACTTACTCCAATACACCCTTGGTTTTCCCATTCACCAAGTCATCCATACATGTACATATTCCTACTAAAATTTCACCATAGTTCGCCTACTTTTCTTACTTATCCACACACATACTTCCTCATCAAATTCATCCCTACACTAGCCAACCCACAAGGGTTCTACCAGCACACATACAAATATAAAATCCTCAATACTTTCTCAATCCACAATTCCAATACACATACACATCCTATTTGGCTCCAAAGCCTACAATTCAAATACTTGCTCTTAAATACTCAAATTTCACAATCCCCCATACTAGTACAAGGTTTTGGGTTCTTTAAATATTTTACCCATTCCCATTACTCTAATGTAATAGAATTTAACATTAGGAAGGAGCTCTTACCTTGAGCTTATACTTCCTTCTTTCTTTCTCATTTTTCCTCTTTCTTCCTTTCTTGCCTCAAAATCGGTTATGTGGGGAATGGAGTTGCCAAACTCCATTCCCATCACCAAATGAACACAAAACAATTACAATTAATATACTAACCCTTAAATTAATGCTAGTTCAATGAAACGTTTAAAGCAAGATTTCTAGGGTTTACCTTTGGAGTGTTTTAGAAGGGGTTTTAGCCTTTGGTCCAAGAAGGTGAATCCACCACCATTGCAAGGTTGATATTATGCTCCAAAGATAGAGAGAAAATAGAGCATTACAAATGGGGCAAAAATCGGTTATGAAGGAAGGTGAAGAAAACATGAGTTTTTCATGTAGATTTTTACCTCAATGGAGAGAGGAGACTCCAAGCTACCCATTGGTGCTATTTTCTCTTTGAATGGGGAAAACCCATGGAGATGAAACTCATCCTTTTCGAATTTTGAAAAGAGGGAATGATAGAGGAGGATGAGGGGATTACAATATGTGATTATTTTGAGTTTGGAGCTTACATGAGGGTGGAGCATGAGGTTGAAGGAGGGAAGCCATTAGAGCTTCTTGTGGAGCTCCAAATCGCAGCAGCCAGAAGGGAGAGGGAGAGAGAAATCGATGGGGGAGAAGAGGGTAGGAGAGAGATGAGGGAAATGAGAGAATGAGAGGTGAGAGAGTGTTATTTACCTTTTTGTACTTTTACTTTTTACTTTATGATTTACTTATTTGTTAACTAGTTACATGTGTGTGTGAGGGGTTATTTAACTCATTAAAAACCGGCCCCTACAGTTGCACTAGTTGGAGCGTTTTTCGTCTTTTACAGAAAACGCTCGTTATTTTACCCGGTTTGGGTACTATTCACTAATCGGGCCCGTTTTCCAGAATTTTCTTGTTTCTTTATTTTTATTGGTTATTAAGCTTCCATAAATGCTTAATAACATTTATTTAATGATTTATAATTTTTACGGGTCCGTTTGACCACTCAAAGTCACGTTTTCGGGTTTTCTCGAAAAACGTGCTCTAAAGCTCTATTAGCGTTTTAATTCATTATTTGGATCCGTTTTCTTCGGGAGTTGTTCCCATATATTTAGGTCTTATTAAACCTTTAGAATCCATATAATACTCTAACCGAGGTCTCATACCTCCTATGGTTATTTAGCGCTTATTTAGTGTTTCCCGCTTTTTAAGAGTTTACTTATTCTTTTGGATTTATTTTTCCTTACTAGTATTAATTAGGTACCATTAGGCCCTTAGATACGTATTAGATTAATTTTAATCCCTAGATTTAAGTTCGGGGTATTTCAATCTACCCCCCTTAAGAACTTTGTCCTCAAAGTTGTTCGAGGTTATAGGTTTACAATGCTTACTCATTCTTACGTGTCTAATACCAAAGCCATACCTTCTTCCTCCTTACAATTCCCAAATCCATTACTCAGGGTCTCTACATACCATACCAATGTACTATAATTACTCCAATCCGCATTACTACCAACCATTCGGTTCCTTATTACAAAATTTATACATACATACAATGCAAAGCTATTCCCAAAGCAATGCAATACACATACAATCCCGCAGACACTCAGGTCATCTAGACACAGGACTCATCTATGTCCCGCTGCCCTTGGAATAATACAACCTGCTACACTACTATCTTCTCCGGTATAAGCTTCTAACCAAGTCCTTATTCTCAGTCTAAGGAAAATCCTTCCCAACAGCTAATTAGAAATCTTTCTAAAGCATCCAGCTCTAAGTTCCAATTTATATTCATTACTTCTATCCTATGTGTGATTCTTGTGACCACTTGAGGGGAGCTTCAAGAATCATTCGACCCTGATGTGATCAGCATCAGTGTTGAACTATCTTTCCACCCCAATTTGTGTTCGGTCTCCCTCAATCTGATCAGGATCAAGTTCGACTTCCCACATCAGTTTCAAACAAACAAATAATTTAATTGTTCCCATTTTCTATCTTTTTACCCTGTCTAGTCGTGATACGGATTCATACATCTCCAAAGGATGGAATCAGTCCATCAATCATCCTCACTCTACTTCCTAAATGCTTTACTCCGTGGTTCAATGCCTACTACCTCATTTCATTGACTTTCGCTACTTTCCTCCATTACTCTCCATCATTTCAATTATTCTAACTAGGGATTACCATACTTGTAAAATTTAGTTGTCCTCAATTTACTTCCAATAATTTACCTAGGTATTCACTACCCCTAGACTTCATTCGTCTACTACTCTCATTCATTTCGTACTACTTCTTCAAAGGCTACAATACTTGTGGAGCTCCGTCCACTACTCATTATTACTAATACTCTTACATGGGGTTACACGATGGGTATTTTCATCCTATGGTATTTGCATCTCTCATGCCTAGTTACCATAATTACAATATGAATGAATACTTATGTTTATTTAACATAGCATCAATCATCCATTTGGTTTCATTTGTGCTATGCACATTATGGTTTATGTGTTTATTCACAAAACTTGCATTAAGCGGTTTTCGCTCTACCCCCTTAAAAGGGATTACACCACGTAATCTACCATATGTTATTATTATTAAACATTGGTTACTAAGTTCAGGAACTCTGAAGCGTTTAGTGGAACTTACAAACTATTACATATATACCTTGTCAAAGGGTCTAATCATAACAATGTTTTAGTCTTTTGCACCAAGGGTTCCTATAGGAGTTTATTTTAACTCATAATTAATTCGGTTCCAGCTATTAGGCTTTCAAGGCATTAATAGCCATTTTATATGCTTACTAGGTATATTATAGCCTAGCTAGGGCCACTAGCTTTCTGCTGCGCGACCCTGATAAATTGGGTATTAACCCTTCTTGTTATCCTTAATGTGCTATACATCACCTCTTTATCCAGTCTATTATGGGAATAAGGTTTACTAACCAAGTGCGGTATTTCACGTCTGTTGGACTCAATAAGTTTAAGATTTATAACCAGCTCCCTGGTAATCTTCTGCACATGCTATTCGTGCTTCTACGATTTTTCGTTAAGTTCCTCCGACTTATTGTCAGGCGAGGTTAAGTCACCACTTAACTGTAGTGCTTCCTCTATTGTCACTAGCTTCTAAATTATACCAGTTCTTCTGGTTCAGTACAAGTGTTCTTTACTTGTATGACCTTGCATTTCTATGCGTCGGTCCTAGTGACTTTGATATGTCTCCTTTCACCTTTTACTCCAATGGAATTCACATCTTGTGATTGTTAGTGTGTTGTACACTCTTCGTGCTTCTTTGGCCTTAGGCCGCACGGTTTGTTGCTAAGCTTTCTTAGCTGGCTTATGCCATGTTTGTTGGTGAGAAGAAAGATTTACTACGGTTTACATTCTCCATATCCCTAGCCATCGCATTAGATCGTTAGCTGCACAAGTGCAATACCAAAACACTCAGTCATACAGAGTGCAGAGGCGTAAACGCTTGACAGTAAGTCACTTATGTGATAGGAAAGAATATTTCTTCCTGTCATTTCATACTTATACTCCGTGTTGTTATCTGCTACTTCCTCATGGCGGTCGCTTGTTGCGTATCGTATTCTTACTCATTGTACAACATTGTTTTTACTGTTTCTGTTACTCCGGTAGTTCCTCTTTACTTATTGCCATTATCATTGGCACCATTTCCTTATGGTGTACATACAGTAGGAGGTTCCTAGTTCATATGTATGACGGTTGTCGTAGTATACCGCAATACTATTATCTTCCCATTGTGGAGATGTTCTTCCATTCTAGGTTTCGTGTGTAGGTTAGATACCTCAGATTCCATCATCATTTATGATACAACTCACCAAGTATCTTGGTTGACCGAGGATGAAGTGGTTTATCGGGTTACAAGCTCTCTTGAGCGTTGGTCATTCATGGTGTGTAGTGTGCATGCACATTGATTGTTTTTGACAGTTATTGTCTCCATAGTGCTGAGCATTGGTTATAGGCTCTAGCTGTGTAGTTCTACTCGTATGTACATCACCGGGATATCCCAAGAAACTTCGAGGGTTTTCGGGTCCCGTTCTCTAATTGAAGGGTATTCTATCACTGATAAATGGAAGTTCTTGTAGAGAGGATTTATTTCCACTCATAGGTCTCATGACAAGGTTTGCTATGTTGGTGTTTACACAATGGTCCACCACATGTTTGGGTGCTTATGGAGTATGCTTACTCCTTTAAGTCGTAATGGTTTGGAAATCTCATTTCCTTATTCCATCGCCCCTTGGCAATATCTATTGCGTGGGCTTAATTGTTAGTAGATGGAAGCCTTTTCTAAGGTTCACATCATCACCGCGTTGGTGGTCTTCGGTTAACGAGGGGTACCTTCCCTTGGGTTTCTCGTAGTGTCCAAGTGTGGACTAGGCCAATGTTGGCATTATCATGATTCTTATGCCTCTGTGCTACCATTGCTACAGAAGGCATGGCGGTAATTAAAAGCTTGTCGACTGTATACTAGACTAATGCTCTAGTAATAGTGACACTGAGTTGGCCATTACTCCAAGCCACTCAGGATGTTGGGTTTGAATTGATGGTCCAGTTGTTGATTTCTTGTCGTATGAGACAATATCTCTTGCAAGTCTTGCTAACCAATGATGCCGGTTTTGCAACCGTTTAAGTTGTATAACGTATTTGGTTCACGGCTTCTGAGCCTTATTGCTGCGAGCTATGCTCCTTGCAAGCTGCTTATACACGTTTCCATTCCATGTATACCGTCATAGGTTGGAGATATTATTGGGCTCCATGGTAAGTCGTGGCATCACGCTTCCGTTCATAGGAGACTCTTAGGCAATCTGGTGCTGATCAGTGCCTTCAGGTAATTTAGGGTATTTCCTGTTAAGTGAAATCCCTTCGGTATCCTAGCCGAATGTTCGTTCTAGCTCGTGTGCTTTCATCATGACGCTTGTTCACTTGTTGTTATCTCAGACACCCTTCGAGGATTGCTCCTAAGTGCTGTTGAATCATGCTGTTACATCCGGCTAACGTTTATGATATGTTGTCCACTGTACCGTCTGGTGGCATCGTACTTGAGTCGTCCCTCTTTTGGGTTATAACGTCTCTCGTTCTTGGGTAGACTGTTTACACTTGCTCCTAGTGCTTAAGACTAGGTTTGACATCCCCTTCAATGATGGATTATACTTGTGGTAATCTTGGGGTTGCTCTTGGGAACTCCGCTCCGTTTATTGAGCGTTGTTAGGTTCACGTTAGGCATTCGCCTTACTATGTTTAGGCTGGGTATGCCATCCAGCTATCAGATAGTTGCTTGGATTATTTGAGACATATCCAATGTCTATACTTACTAGTATGTGCTCCTTGTCCTAGTTCTTATTCCTCGTCTTCAGATGGATTCTCTGAGTTCCTTGATACGTGATCGTCTGAGGTGTCCCACTGTTCTGATTTGAACTCACTCATGGTCCGTAGAACGGAGTTGACTACTTCCCGTGTGTCGCACGCTACATGCATACATACGTGGGGTACCTTGTTGATACGTTACCACTTACCTAACTATATGTCAGGCCCGCAAGCTCCTTCGGAGTGCGGTTGTCCCACATCCCGTAATTGGGTACACTCGTAGTGTTCGTCACACGCCTAGGTGAAGTATTCTGTTGCCAACTCCTCTTGTATCATTCTATGATACTCACCGTAATTATGTTGGTTCGGTTTTTGAAATCCAAGGTTTTAAAAGAAGGTTTGTGGTTTGAAAGAAAACTTGGTTTGAAAATAATGGTTCGGTGTTAAAAGATGTTCTGCATGGCATAGCCATGTTGGGGTCTTGACCAAGTCTAGCTTCTCGCTGACTGGCACGTACTAAGTACAGTGGTTGGGCCGTTAGGCCTTTCCAAGGTTCCATTCCTTCAGTTTCAGGATTTGTGATCCCATAGTTGCATCATTGTAGTCACGGTGCATTTCTATGCACCTGTGGTGTGTTAGGGTTTCTTTACGTATCTCTATCCTTACTGCACTTGCCGTGGCAAGTGCGTGGTACTGGTGGTTTTTGGGTAAACCTACACCGGTCACGGTATGGTTTTCACTGGTATCTGTTAGTCTTGTTGACTCTTCCCTCGATCTTATCGATCTATAAGTGGTATACTCGATTCCTTAGGTAGCTTCTTGGTGGTCTAGACATGGCAGTCGTAGATCTGGGTACTTCTCCAATCCTTGGAGATTCCCACTCTATTTGGTTTATTGTCGTTCCTTGTGGCTCGTCCCCACACATCTGTGGTGGTTACTGAGCCTTCCTTGTTTAGGCACTACTCTCGTAGTCCTATTGGATTATATCCCATGGTTGTTCTTGTAGTCGTCTGAGCTATATTGGCCAGGTATTGCAACCTTAATGGCGTCGTAGTTTGGAGTTAACCGCTTCCGACTATGTCCTTCGTCAGCTAGCATACCGTTGGTGGTATTATTCAAGTATTACTATCCCGTAGACTTGTGTCTCGGGTTCCGTTATTGCTCCCTTTTTCATTCCGTTGCACGGTTAGTGCTTCTTTTCTTGCTGCTGATTGGTTAGCTAGGTTCGCGACTGCTAAGCAGGTCGCCCCATGTTGTTGCATGTTGTAGTCTCCTTATGGTTGGAGTTCTCATTCTACCGCCACTAAGTGCGGGTATTGTTGTTCAACCGGGATCCATCTCCGGGTCTTCCAATCCTTGGAATTTACTATATGTCGGTTCTTTTCCTCTTGTAGGAATATCTCATTACTGCTAGATCGGGTTTTCCCGAGTGTGAGAGGACTTTCCTTCTCTCTGGCATTTCTTCCTAAATTATACAGTGGGGTTTGCGGTGGGCGGGACTGGTATTGTAGGTATCCGGTACTCACCGGGAGTTCCTAACTAGCATCTCTCTAATGCTAACACTCAGCCCTTAGCCCTAAGCTTCTAATTCCTAACTCGGTATTTCCTAAGCTCGGTATTTCCAGTCATCAGAGCGATACTTCGCTCTGATACCACTTTTTGTAACACCCCTACCATTAATACAATGCTTACCGTCCAATCTCCTTACACATCAGATACACGCAGCGGATACATACTTACATACAGTGGGTGATACAATGCCGTTAGTCACCCACGTGACTAACAAGGCTAATACTTCTACATACAGCATCGGTCTGATGGACCGGAATCCTGAGTACTACACATCTATAATACATACTCCATTCATCAATCAAATACAACAATGCTCCATTCAATACTTACTCCTCCATAGTCCATACAATACAATATACTTAACCGAGTCTACTAGGATCCTTATACAAATTATCTCTTCCAAGTTCATACATACTCACTAAGAGTCTACTACCCATTCCTCACCACTACTACTTTCTAAGTACCAGGGTGTGCCGCCGGTCTCTTACCTTGACCACATCCGCTTCGGGTACCTGCACACTAAAAAACGTTCCCCTAGGGGTTCAGCTTTCGCTGCGCATGATAACCGCATACCCCGCGTACTAGTGAGGGTACGCCGACCACTTGGTCGAATACATGCGGTTGATTTCATTCAAACATACATGCATACATGCTCTTATACATAATATTACAATACATTACGCAAGACTACACACATACATACACTTCATTACATACAAGAAGTACAACATAAACCATCCATACATACTTACCTTTTTCCGAATTACACATACACATTACATACACAATATACAATACTTGTTAGCTTCATTGGTCCACCCGGGTTAATCGGGTGGAGATTACTCTTTTACTCGTTACTCCATACATACATACTCATACTCATACTCATACATACTTACTTACTCTTACTCTTACTCATGTTAAGTCGTCGGGACCTCCGGCCCTGGGGACTACTCCGTCCCACCTCCGGGATTTACTTGACTCACCAATCCGGGATGCTACCCATTTAAGGGATTTGGGCCGTGGACCAGTTTAAGAGTCAGGAATTGCAGCCAACCTCTTGTGACTCCGCATCCTCATGCGTGGTCGAAACTATATCGGACTTCTACTCATTCCAATTTACTCACTTAAGTTAGGAGTTAGGTAGTTAGGAATTAGTAGAAGTCAACATCCAACCACATACACAATACATTATTCATATACGCATCCATACAAATACAATACAATATACAGGTACACTGCAAGGCACAATTACACATCATCATCATTCATATATTTCATGAATTATACAAACTATTGTTCAAGACAAATGTCGAGAACAACGTAAACAAGCACAAGTAAGTGCAATATAATCCGATTCATGCATTTATCTTATTAGGTGGTCAAATAAGCACACAAATCGGGGTAACCAGATTAGGATACAGGGCATGAAGAAATCATACCCGTTCACCGTTGTACGTGTTTCCGAACGTCCTCCGGTGTCACAAATCAAATCCTATGATATACATACAACTGAATGATTAATCTAACTATTATTAATCTTAACTCAACTACTTTGTGTTTACTAATCCATACTTACTAAGTCTTTACATTCCTTACACTTATATTTCATTTTACTTTCTTCCCATTACTTGTCCATGGTTTACATACATATATATACATATATATATATATATATATATATATATATATATATATATATATATATATATATATATATATATATATATATATATACTGGTTATAAGCTTACTGTTTTTTTTTTGTAAGTATTGGGCCGTCCGACCCACCGTCCGACCCCAAACCCTGGGTCGGACCATTCCAGTAGAGTTCGCCCTCTGAAATTCACCCTGTCCGACCCAGCACTATTCCGTCCGACCCATACCCTCTGGGTCGGACCATTCGAGAATGTTTCGGTTCCGTCGTCCAAGTCCTATCCGACCCACGTCCGACTCACCCTCTGGGTCGGACGGAGTCAGAAACTTTGACGACGGAAAATTTTGCCTGTCCGACCCATGTCCGACTCACGGCCCTGGGTCGGACCATTCCAGAATGTTTACGTTCTGTTATTTAGGCCATGTCCGACCCACGTCCGACTCACGGCCCTGGGTCGGACCATTCCAGAAAGATTGATTTTCGTTTCTCAAGCCCCATCCGACTCACCGTCTGGGTCGGACGAAGTCAGGACCTTGCTACAGATTTTATTTTTCTTTCCCAATTTCACCCATTGCTTCCCCAATCTGCCTATATGCAATCCCACATGCTTTAGTGCCATTTAGGCTTCCTAAAATACCTCAATTCATTCACCAACCCCATTACTAAATACATCAACCAATTTATACAATTTCCTCCCTTCCTTTTAACACTTGTAGCAGTTTTTGTTATACTTATGCTACGGATTTTAAAACTCATTCCTCACATCCAATACTTCTACTACCAATACCATTACTAGCATCCCAAATGCATTTCCAAGCCATTACATTACCTATACCCAAGTCCAACTCTCTCTTTACCGATTCTTACACACTAATTTTTCCTAACTTCTTCAATGCATCTTTATACACTTTGCTACAGATTTTAGTTCCTACCTCCTCCTCCTAATTTACTCTCCTAATGCCATTTTCAAGGCCTACAATGCATTGCCTCTCCCCTTCAAGTCCAACACTCACTCCCTAGGTCATGTACATAAGTTCTCCTAGTTTCTCCAACATCATTCAACAACTCTTGCTACAGATTTTTCATTCTTTCATTCTCTTACCACAACTACTACTCATAGTTATTAGACATCTCTACTTACTCCAATACACCCTTGGTTTTCCCATTCACCAAGTCATCCATACATGTACATATTCCTACTAAAATTTCGCCATAGTTCACCTACTTTTCTTACTTATCCACACACATACTTCCTCATCAAATTCATCCCTACACTAGCCAACCCACAAGGGTTCTACCAGCACACATACAAATATAAAATTCTCAATACTTTCTCAATCCACAATTCCAATACACATACACATCCTATTTGGCTCCAAAGCCTACAATTCAAATACTTGCTCTTAAATACTCAAATTTCACAATCCCCCATACTAGTACAAGGTTTTGGGTTCTTTAAATATTTTACCCATTCCCATTACTCTAATGCAATAGAATTTAACATTAGGAAGGAGCTCTTACCTTGAGCTTATACTTCCTTCTTTCTTTCTCATTTTTCCTCTTTCTTCCTTTCTTGCCTCAAAATCGGTTATGTGGGGAATGGAGTCCCATCACCAAATGAACACAAAACAATTACAATTAATATACTAACCCTTAAATTAATGCTAGTTCAATGAAACGTTTAAAGCAAGATTTCTAGGGTTTACCTTTGGAGTGTTTTAGAAGGGGTTTTAGCCCTTGGTTCAAGAAGGTGAATCCACCACCATTGCAAGGTTGATATTATGCTCCAAAGAGAGAGAGAAAATAGAGCATTACAAATGGGGCAAAAATCGGTTATGAAGGAAGGTGAAGAAAACATGAGTTTTTCATGTAGATTTTTACCTCAATGGAGAGAGGAGACTCCAAGCTACCCATTGGTGCTATTTTCTCTTTGAATGGGGAAACCCCATGGAGATGAAACTCATCCTTTTCGAATTTTGAAAAGAGGGAATGATAGAGGAGGATGAGGGGATTACAAATATGTGATTATTTTTTAGTTTGGAGCTTACATGAGGGTGGAGCATGAGGTTGAAGGAGAGAAGCCATTAGAGCTTCTTGTGGAGCTCCAAAATTGCAGCAGCCAGAAGGGAGAGGGAGAGAGAAATCGATGGGGGAGAAGAGGGTAGGAGAGAGATGAGGGAAATGAGAGAATGAGAGGTGAGAGAGTGTTATTTACCTTTTTGTACTTTTACTTTTTGCTTTATGATTTACTTATTTGTTAACTAGTTACATGTGTGTGTGAGGGGTTATTTAACTCATTAAAAACCGGCCCCCTACAGTTGCACTAGTTGGAGTGTTTTTCGTCTTTTACAGAAAACGCTCGTTATTTTACCCGGTTTGGGTACTATTCACTAATCGGGCCCGTTTTCCAGAATTTTCTCGTTTCTTTATTTTTATTGGTTATTAAGCTTCCATAAATGCTTAATAACATTTATTTAATGATTTATAATTTTTACGGGTCCGTTTGACCACTCAAAGTCACGTTTTCGGGTTTTCTCGAAAAACGTGCTCTAAAGCTCTATTAGCATTTTAATTCATTATTTGGATCCGTTTTCTTCGGGAGTTGTTCCCATATATTATTTAGGTCTTATTAAACCTTTAGAATCCATATAATACTCTAACTGAGGTCTCATACCTCCTATGGTTATTTAACGCTTATTTAGCGTTTCCCGCTTTTTAAGAGTTTACTTATTCTTTTGGATTTATTTTTCCTTACTAGTATTAATTAGGTACCATTAGGCCCTTAGATACGTATTAGATTAATTTTAATCCCTATATTTAAGTTCAGGGTATTTCAATCACCGATAATATAACCTCTGTCTTCGTTCTCTTCACTGGAAAACAAGGAATCCAAGTCTGCCCTCTCTTCTCCTTCACTCACGGCAATATTTGCAACCCAAACTGGTTAAAAGTAAAACCACATACACATACTCCTCACCTCTTCATCCTTTCACCATCGACGATTTTGCATCTCAAGCCTGGGAACAAGGAACATGCCTGCACCATCTGGTTCTCTTCACATAAGCTGGTGAGCAGCATACAAGCTCGGCCTCCTTCTTTTCTCTTTACCTGGCAAGACAAGCAGCACAGAAGCTCTGCGCCTCCTTCATTCTCTTCACCCGATTCGAAGCGAAGAGCACACAAGCTCTGCACCTTCTCATTCTTCTCCTACGAACAAGGAACATATTGCTCCTGTGCCTTCCTTTTCCCTCGATTGAAGAACAAGGAAACTCCCGCACTGTCTTCATCTCCTTCAACTGAAGAACAAGGAGCAAGCAAGCTCATGATGTCTTGATTCCCTTCAACTGGCGACAAGGAACACTTATGCTTTGTGCCTTCCTCATATTATTCATGACATCTCTTTACTCTCATAGTTCTGCAACCAAGCTTGAGGGCAAGGAACGTACAACTCAACCACATCCTTCATTCTCTTCATTTGAATGGTAACTTTGCAACCAAACTGAAGAGCAAGGAACGTACAGCTCAGCCACACCCTTCATTCTCTTCACGAACGGCGAACGAAGGACATAGGCTCTGCGTCGTCTTCATTCTTTTCTCCCGGTGAACCAGGAACCCAGAGGCTCAGCGCCGTCTTCATGCTCTTCTCACGCGAACAAGGAACATATAAGCTCTGTGTTTCATGCCCTTCATCTAACGAACGAAGAATACACAAGCTCTATGCCTTGTTCATCATCTTCCCGTCGGTTTTTTACAACTCTGACGGCGACAAGGAACAAATAGTCTGCGCCTGCTTCATCTCTTCCTCATGGTGGCGAAGGGTTTTGCAACTCCCTGGCGTACAATCTCTTCACAGCGGTAATTTTGCAACCCAGCCAGCGACGGGAGCATACATCTCTACGGTCCTTCATTTTTTCTTCATTCACGGAAGCCTCGGTTGTTCCCCTTCCGAGATTTTGTCGCTCCTCTGACCGGTATTTCATCCACTTACATTTTAGTCTATAGTCTTATTTGTTTGATTGTGTGAGTTGCCCACATCCATGGTGTATTGTGTGTGCTTCGTTTGCCGATTTCTTGCTGGCATGTTTTACTTTTCTGCTACTGTTTCCTTCTTATATTACAATGTATTTAATAATGATTAATTGTAAATTCCTTGTGATCTCGGTTTGTATCACTAAATATACATAAATACCTTGTGTGACTGGATTAATGATTGTTAAACAATTTTGGCTTAATAAACCCGTCATGGCATAGTTACTTCACGTCTAATTTGTTAAGGAAATAATTTATATATAAGTTAGGATAGTTTTTACAACGAAGTGCTATTCTATTCTGATATATACATTCATCATTTGACTAGCTCATTAGATTGGAGAATTCACCAACATGTTAATAAATGAGGCTTAGTAATTTTAGATTTGGACACGATCTTTTTTCTATTGGTTTGTGACTTTGTTTGACCATTATATATATATATATATATATATATATATATATATATATATATATATATATATATATATATATATAAGGGGGTCAATATTTAAATCGATTAGCAACCCGCAAATTAGGGCTCACCATTTTTTAACTTTGTACATATCCTTAAGGCTTTTGCTTCAGAGGAAATAGGCATATTAATTGTGTCATTTTATGCTTCGAAATTCTTGCCTGTGTAGTGTTTATTTGGATGGCCTTTCGAAAGTCATGCCTACATATTGCTAGTTTATTTTGATAGCTTATTACTTGTTCAAGATCTTCCAAATATATATGGGTTGGGCCTGTTTGGGCCTTTGTAAATTCTTAGCCCAAATCTCGTTTTGGGTCCAATTCATCACTAGCCAAACGGGCTAGAACAGGTGGCCCTAGATAGCCTTTAGGTCTACCCACTTATTTCTGGACATTTCGAGTCCAGTTTAGAAAAGCGTCTAGGTTCAGGGATGTTCCTTGCTCAAACAGGCCGTAGAGTCTGGTCAGTGGGGAACACCCTTCCTTTATAAAATTTTTCAAACAATCCATATTTGTCAGAATAAAACTCACAATCAATGATTCATTTCAATCAATGACAATTCAATTCAAGACCCAAAATTCAATTCCAAAATCAACTTGATTTCAATTCCAAAATAAATCCATTCCAATTCCAAAATCACCCCTGATTCAAATATTAGGAAAAATCAAATCAATTCAATAATCATTCATTTCCAATTCGATTCAAAATTTATTCATTCCCAATTCCATAAAATTCATTCAATTCCCAATTCAATTCAAATTCATTCAATTCCAATTAATTCAATTCAATCATTTCAACTTCGAAAATCATCTTCCAAAAAAAAAATCCAATTCAAAATCTTCTCTAAATTTCAAGCCACATAAATTCCAAGTCCAACCTAATTCCACTTCAAAAATAAGCCCGACCCAAATCCCCTTCACATCCAAATCAACACAATTTCAAACCCAAAGCCAATTTCAAGGCCCAACCCTGAAGACCATTTTAAGAACCAAACCCGGCCCAATTCCGGCCCTCATTTCAAGGCCCAAATCCGGCCCATATTTCATGGCCCAAACCCGGCCCAAATCCGGCCCTCATTTCAAGGCCCAAATCCTACCCATTACCTTAATTCGATCCCGATTTAGATTCAAATCCAATTTAACTTCAATTCCAATTCAATCCAATTTAACTTCAATTCAATTCTGACTTCCATTCCAGTTCGATTTCAATTCCAATTCCAATAAAAAATCAATCCAATTTCAATTCAACTCCAATTCGATCTCAATCTCAATTCAATTCCAATTCAAATCAAAATTCATTCAACTCCAATTCAACTTTGACCTCAATTCAATTTCAATTCCATTCCAATTTCCTCTACACTCTAAATGTCTCACAGACTTGAGTGTCTCATAGACTTTGTCCTCCCAATGATTCGAATGTCTCACAGACCCAAGCGTCTCACAGACCTGAGCGTCTCACAGACTTTGACATCTCAAGGTTTCAAATGTCTCATAGATCCGAGCGTCTCACAGACTAACATCTCAAACCTAAAACTCCTCGAAATTCCTAACTCTAAATCTCAAACACCTTAAAAACCTCAAAGTCTTCAAAACCCTAAAAATCTTGAACTACGTAAGGTCTGATCTCAACAGGGAGTTGAGTACGTAGGCAGCCCATATAGGGTGCGACCCCATTCCAATCAAAAACCCCCTTTTCCCACTCTAAGGTGGTGTTCATGTCTGTCAAACATTCAAATCCCCTCCGACTCTCACAAACCCTCGACTTCTTCAACTCTCAAAATCAGACTCCTAATCTTTCATTCCATACTCATTCGAATTCATCAATTCTTCTTCATGGTGCTGGCTTGGCAGAAAAGCTCGCCTCATCCACTCGTTTTCTCACATCTTGTCCTGATCCTATCCTTGGATTTTAAATGAATCTCTCTTAAAGGTTTTGAAAGAAGGCAATCCTGACAATTGGAGACCGAGGTTTCCTCGGGCACCAATCCGAAGTTGTGGTCATTGCCACTTTCAAGGGGTGTAACCCAGTGCGAACCCACAACAGAATTTCTGACATGACCAGATAAGTCCTATCCATAGACAATAATCTCAGAGTCAATTAACGGTTCTTAGAACCTTGTTCCTTTCCTTCCAAGTTCATTTAGGTCAAACTAGGGGGCGACTATAGTCAATTCCGCCTTATAGAGGCATAAGTCCGTGTGAGGCCCATCGAGAGCGAGTGTAGTGTTCACTCACACTCCCCTTATGCTTTCTGGGAAAGACGGACAATTTAGTAGGTATTTGAGGGCTGCCAGAATAACGGGTTTTCACCCTCCACAGAATGGCATTTTCTAGGACCTAGACTTTTCAGTCTGACCATTTAGATAGACCCCCTCATACTGAAAAATCACCCTCCACACTAGGGAACAAAACGTCGAATAGAGAAACTTATGAGAAATTCTACCTAAGTCTTTAGTCACCACTTTAAGAAGGCCTTAAGATTGATGTGGGTGTTTGTCCATGACTACGTAAAAACGAATCGATAATAATGGGTGGAGATTCAACCAAAGCTTGTTGGTGACCTCTTGTTATGACCTGTACTTCAAGTTCAAGGTATCGAACTCCTCACCTCATTGTGTTAGATGTTTTGTTTTAATCATCAATTAAATGTAATATGTTAGTGTTTATTCATTTTGTAGGACGTCATTTGAGCATTGAATGACACACACATTGTTGTCATTATTCCCGGACCACTACAGTTGGAGTACCGTGGTAGGAGCGGTACCCCTACAATGAACATACTAGGGGTGTATGACTTCAACATGTTATTCACGTATATGCTTACCAAATGTGAGGGATCAATGCATGATGCACACGTCCTTCACGACGCACGAGCTGATCTCGGGCTGAACTTCCTTGAGCCACCACCAAGTATAATAGTTTTAAACGTAATTGAATGTAAGTACAATATGTCTTTAGTACTTTTGTTTATTAATGATTGACAATAACTACCGATAATAGGAAAGTATTACCTGGTGACAAGGGATACACAAACCGTAATGGTATGACGACACCATACTTCATTAACACGTACCACCCCATAAAGTTTAGGGGGAGTGCCACCTACGGCCCAATAAGAGTATTTCGACCGAGCACACTCGTCACTAAGGAGCATCATTAAGAGATGTTATGAAGCGTTGAAGAAAAAATGGTACCGCCCTACCATGTGAATGACCAAAGTTAGATTATTAGTGTGTATTTCGTGTTGCACAACCACATGATGTTTAACAAAACAAACTCAAGCAGCTCCCCATGTTTTGATGAAGTAGAAGTCTGAGGAGGAAGAGGAGCCAGTTCTACTGATACTAAAGAAGAGGAGCACATCTCGCAAGACGACCGGGATGAGCTTGCAGATCCATTGAGCATGACTAATATGCGTGACCAGATTGCTTATGCTATTACTACTAATATTAGATGTTGAATTCTGATCAAACAATAGTTTATATTATTTTAACTATTATGGTATTGTGTTTATCAAGATTTGGGCATGTATGAACATTTGCACTAACAAATAACTTTTCTTATAACATTTGTCAGTACTTTATTTATTTTTAGCAAAGTATTGCTCTAACTTGTAAATTGATAGTTATAGTAATGGTAAACACACTACACGTAACTAATTTATATTACAAAAATACCACAACACCAAACAACAATTTTCAAAATAACTATAAATATGCTAACACAAAACAATCATTAAATTATACTGCAATGTGCCAACACAAATAAAAAAACCATACCAAACAAAACAACCATCAAATCATACTTTAAATATACCAACTCAAACAAAACAATTAAAAAAAGGGAAAATTCACGAGATGCCCCTGTTTTCTTTCGTAATTCACAATATACCCCTGTGATTTTCGTAATTCAACTTTAAACATGCTTAAATGTTGTCCAAAATTGATGAAACTTTACATGGACGATGCTAAAGTGTTATATTTTGGTTCAATATCAAATTTGAAGTTTTTTAAGCTCACATGTGACCTATGGGACCCAATGTGAAATACCCCTAAATTAATTTAAATTAATTTAGGGGATTTCTTTTATTAAACCATAAATAATACTGTTAATATTAAATTATGGTATGGAATTATGAATATTAAATTATTATATGGAATTGTGAAATTTATTTAGGGGTTTTCTCCTATTTAACCCTAATTATTATACATTATTATATAGTATTATGAATTTAATAATAAGATTTATAAGCCAATAAATCTTGGGAAAATTTCTAAACACTCCAAATATATTATAAAGATTTTAGGAAGTGTTGGAACATTGTTTTGAAACATAAAAGTCAATATAAAATTCTAGAAACCTTAGAGCTTATTAAGCCTTGCTAGAGTTGACTTTTTGAGAATGGTCAAACCAGGCCATGAAACCTATACCAATAAATAGGTTATGAAAAACCATGAAGATCGATAAAAAGAACGTTAAAAATGGATCATCCTAGCCAAAGTTATGATAAATTGAAGTTTAGAGCCAAAATTTTGAAGGATGCTGACGTGTCCAGGACACGTGTCGTGCCCAGTCAGCCCGATTTAACTTAGTCTTTTCAGATTTCCTTCAGTTATGGCATGCCAAGGGTCGATCTTTAGACACCTATATCTTTTTCCCTACTCCACCATTTGGTATGCCGTTTGTTTCATTCGATTCTCCTATCTTTCCTCTTTCCAACCATTACTCACACATCATCTAACTCCTTCTACATCGACGGGAAAATCGATCTAAAGTTGCTTCCTTACGAATTCGTAACCCAGAATTCCAGTTTTTTCTGAAATCGAGTAAACTTCGTCACGCCATAACTTCTTCATTTCTCATCCAAATTTCGTGTTCTTTAGCTTGTTTTGAAGATCTCTAATCCCTCTACAACTTTCATGTTGATGGCCAAGGCTGATTCGCACTGGTTTGGGAGATAAATCAGTCTAAAGTAGCCTACTCGATCACGGTCGGAAATCTGCCCAGTTCATCCCGAAACCAACTAGGTAAACACCGATCTTGTGAGATCTGTAACTTTCTCCCTAGTTCATCAAAATCAATGATTCTTCCACTAGAATCTAGAGTTACATGTCTAGTTTGGATTGTGATAGGTTTCATGAATCAAATCTCTCTCAGTTGATGCGAGTTGATTCGAGAAGAGGCATACCTGAACCGCACATAAAATACCGATTTCCAGAATTCCCGATTTTGATTCACCCCGTTAATGCAATTCCGGTGAGTTTCCGATCAAATTTCTCCATGGTTTCCATTCGAAATATCATCCTCGATCAAACCCACATCCCAATTTAGTCTATTATGCATTACAATAGGAGAATTTGCTGAATTCAAATCGAAAACCAAATAAGAACCCTAACTTCGAACCCAGATTCGAATTGATTCAATTCTGCATGATAATTGGGGAAATTGGTACCATTAGAACCGGAATTTAATTTCGAGTCGATAGGAACAAGAATCATCGAATTTCGTTCTGTGGATTGTGAGAAAACATCGGATTAGTACTCGGGTGCGAATTGGGGGTTCCTGATGAACTCGAGAGTTCTGGGCCGTCCGATCTCAGTTAATAAATATGGACGGCCGAGATTAGATCGTGGGGATTTAAGTTGTAATAAGTTAGTATATTTTCCAGAATAAAGTCCTAACTTGCTTGATTTATTAATGGCCTTCCCGAATGTATTTTGACTTGAAATTTTAACCATAGATTCCTTATTTAATCTAGTTTATTTTGATGTAAATTAATATGGGTTTTGAGTTTTTAAACATAAGTTATGATTTTTGCAAGTTACGAGTATTATGGAATTATTTGGATAATTTAAAATAATTTTTTTTATGAAATAAAAATTTTATAATATGTCTAAAATGTTATAGTTACTATATATTTAATTTGGGGATTTTTGGACAATTGTAAATGGGTTTAAAAATTGTGTTTATGAGTTTTTCATAAGAATGACTTATAATATTTGGTTTTTAATGTAATCAAAAATTAAAGTATAGTTGATTAATGAACTTTATAGGTTGGGGAAAATATAATAAGACTGATTAACATTTAATACAGTATGTTTATAAATATTTTGGGTACTAACTTTAAGTGAAGTAAAAATTGTTACATATATTTATATGAGGGAAATAAATAGAAACTTATATTTAATCAAGGAATTTAACTAAACTACATTTTATTTATTATACATAATATGGAAGCTAATATGTTTAACGAAAACTAAGGGAAAATACTTTATTTTATAAACCATATATTGGATGTAGCTATGTGTAAAAGTTAGTATAAATAATTAAGTGCAATAAAACTACACAAGGAATGTCTTGAATAAATCCTAAATATATACACATAAAAAAAACTACATAAATAAAGAAATAAAATGCCTTATAGAAAATATAATATGAAGGAATTAATGAGATAAACTAAACCTCTACATAATACTAATAAAAGAATATTATATGAGGCGGTATTAAATTAAGATTATTAACTTAAGGAGTTATCTTTGAATTTCTAAGATTTATATAAACCGTATTAAAATACATGTATAGTATTAGTCAACGACCATAATGTAATCTATAATTGGGTTAAGTAATTAATAAGTTAAAACTTAGGAAAAATTGTGATTAGATTACATAAAATGTTACACAAATAGATCTTATTCTATAATTAATGATAAATAAATGTAATACTTTACATCTAAATGTTCTTAATATATAAACATAATAGAGTAAATAAAATACTTTACATATGAATGTGAGGTGGATTAGTAAGTTCTAGATTAATCATTTCTTAACATTTAAGGTATTGAAATATAACTTAATGTTTTAAGATAAAATCATTAAAAGGATTATGATATAAAAACTACATTAAACTATGATTTGGAAATTTATCTAAATAATAATCCTTAAGTTTCTTGGCATTAGATAAGCCATATGAAATACATTTATAACATTAATTACCAATACTTAGGATGTGAGTCTACAATTAAGTGAGGTAACTAGTGGTTAGAATTTATAGAAAGGTTTTATAAATAGGAATTTGATACTTGAAACCTTTGAACCTTTTATTAGATAAAACTAAGTTACATAAGAGATTATATTGATCTACTTTAGACGCTAAAAAAATATTAATGTGTCATTTGAGTATAAGGTATGGGGATTTTTCAGAACATATTATCTTATTAAGTAATTGACAATTTCACTTGTGAATGAGAGTTTAATTCTTAGATAAATTCTACCTTATGTTAATATATAATGTTCATCCTAAAACGAAATAAAGGAGATTAATTTATTAAGTAATTCCTTTGAAACCTTAGGTTTTGTAAACAATATGAAAAATGTTTTAAGACGTAAGTTTATTAAAATTTAGTATAAAGGATTATACATAGTCTATAGGGGAATGTGTGTAAAAATAAAACATTTGGGAAATTAAATGTAAGCAAGGATAAATAAAAGGTTATCTTAAGTGCCTTATTATATAGTTAATGATAAAGTAAATAATATACCTTGGAAAATACTAAATGTAAGAGTTCGAAAATCTAAGTTAACTATAATAGTTATTCAAGATGAGAAGCAATTTAACATCTTATGATAAGATTATTAGATGGTTGTAATAAAAGTCATCCTAAAACTAAACATATGATAAATGAGTGTAGTAACTCAATTAGGTTATCATACAAGCATCTATAACACCATGTTTCCAATATACAGGATGTAGATCTTAATTAAGTTGAGGGGAAAAACTTAATCATAATGGATTATTTGGTAATATGATAAAATACATAATCATTACATTGTGAAACAATAGTATAATATTCTAGATAAACCTATCATAGGTCATAACCCGATATTTATTCTAAATTAAGAATAAAAGTATTAAGCTTAAGAATTATTATTGAGATTCTAAGATTAGATGAATAATATAATATGCACTTATGATATAAGGGTCTCAAACTCTTGCAATGTGGGAATTATGGTTAAGTATGGTAAGTGGATAAGAGTGGAACAATTAGCTAGTGTCAATAAAAATACATTCCCTGGTCTTACAACCTTGGGTTATACAACATTCTAATATAAGTCAAAGGTTTATACATAACACTTTAAGCGGAGGGCTTAAAGGACAATTGAGACTTAGAAATAAGAGTGAGGAATTTGTTTAAGTTAAATCTAGGCTAACAAGTTATGATGTGGTAGACTACCTTTAATAGTCCTCAGAGTATGTTGATTATTTGCACAGTCGACTAGAACTGCTACAGCGATATACCGTAACGAGGTTTCTCGTACTCAGCTTGATGTTGTTATGGGACTTGATGGAATGGTGTTTGTACGAATTTCGTACTCAGATGCTTTTGGGATGAGATTTATGGAAGTTTTGAGAAACGCTAAATGAGTATGAACTTATCTTGAAGAAAGAAATTGTTTGTGTGGCTGGACTCGAGCGCTGTGTGACTAACTGAGCTTGGATGTTACAACTCACATGATCATTGGTTCCTTTATTGGTTATCTCATTAGATATGATGTTAGGGTTTACGCCTCTGCCACTCTGTCGGAACTGAGGGTTTTGTTATAATGCAATTGTACAGTTAATAAGTCTAGTGGGAATGTGGGAAATGACAATCTTGGTATTGGATATGGATTATTTCTATTAAGTGGTGCACTCACTTTTCACCGATGACCGAGAAGGGCGGTCGTGGCAGCGCGGGTCTGCTATACCTCGCCCTTTGTGGCAACTGACAGCGGAGGTCTGTTTACCTCGCCCTTGTGGCAACTGACTGGCGTTGGTGGGGCCTCTCTCCCAATTGGTTTTATTCCACTCTTGAGTTATGGTGTTCTTGGATATCTTCTTTCATTCCTAGTCCTTGTGACTACTTGGGTCTTTCTAATCCTAATTGGAACTGTATCTACTTAAACAATGGTTGTTCACTAACACATGGTGTGATTTTGATTGACTAACGTTACCTTTCTGTTATTTATTTTACTCCTCATCTTGTTACCTTTGACTTGGTGATTTTGATGTGTCTTGTTCTTCTGATTTGTTTTGAGCATTTGACTTCAAGTTATTGTTATTTTAAGAGTTATGTTTTTCTTTTAAAACTGTTGTTTTGGAGAGTTGTACCAGTTCCATTCCAGGGAACTGACTCACCCCTCCTGGGGTGGCTGCTTGGTTTCATCTTGCAGGTACGAATTGCTATACAGGTAGCCACGAAGAGTATGAGTGTATGGGATGGGAATTAGGAACTTTGGAGAGCTATTGTATTTTGTTATTATTCTTTTATGTTATGTTTTCTCGAGTTCAGACCGTAGCATTTGTAATTCATAAGTTGTAATTGGTGAGGTTTGGGCCGGGTGTTTGGAACCGATGATCTGTAATCGCCTTAGTATTTTATTTCCGCTGCATTTATGATAAGTAGGGGCGTTACAGAAAGTGGTATCAGAGCGTAGTTACGCTCTGAGCCCGAGAAAACAAGCCGAGTGAAATAGTTAGAATATAGGTGCCCTTAAAACTGGGGAATTGGGGTAGAATTGGGAAGTGAGGATTCCAGTAAGGCACGACTCCTAACCCTTCTTGGATTAGTGAATGATTTCTTTATACACTTTTTGTATGAATGTCTGTTAGGAATAGTGTGTTGTCATACCGTTTGATCATTAAACTATAAAAAAATAAAATAATAATAATAATAATAAGTCTGGAACATTATCAATTGGGTATGATAAGATCTTGGTTGGAATAAATCATACATTGAACTACTTTCAAAAGCATACGTATGGAAAATACATGGCTAAGAAAGCAATGCTTTAAAAGCTTGTACACATGTTCCCAGAATTTTAAAGAATACTTTTGGTTGGAAATAGTATACAAGTGGAGCTTTGAATAATTAAGTGATATATACTTCAACTCCTTTAAAGCTTGAAATAAATTCAAGAACTACTTGGTACAAATTATTACCTAAAGATCATGTTTAAGATAAATCTTAAGTCTAGAAAATTATTAAACTAACAAGAACTAGTAACTCATCAGAAAAGATCAACATCCAAACCTGTAATCCACACTAAAACTCTATGTTAACTTCAGAAAGAAAATACATAAACCTAACACCCTACGGGAAGTGCCTGGTGCGACGAACTCCTAGGCTGAAAGTAGTGGGGGTGCACACTCACTTCTGGAAGTCTAGGGGCTAGACAAGCCTTGTCATCTAACCGTAAATAATCTTCTACGCAAGTGATGGATTGTGTTGAACTTGAGGAGGATTGGTGGTAAGACGTTACCATCATGAAATCTTGAGCTAGGCATATTTCATTACTAGCCACAATGAACAATTCAAAATTTGTATCTTAAGATTCAGTATTAAAATTCATACATGTAAAGGGTTTATTGAGTTAAATATTTGGTGAAAAATACCTATACATGGAGGAAGGGGATTTAAATTTGGGTACTCCAAGGTACAACATCTACCCCTTATTAAATTAAAAAAAATATATATTAAAGGAAGTGACTTAAAGATTGAGTGAAGGGAAGAGTAATACTAAACTAAATATCACTGATTCTTAAATACTTGGAGTAATGAGCATCTAGTAAAAAAAAATGAGAGTTACTTAATTATTGGAAATTCTCATGTTTATTTGGAAGTTTAACATTATACATATGCAAAATTTTAGAAGTCACAGAAGGTGTATTTTTATAAAGGAATATAATACAAATTTTAATGTATGGTTGGCTAATAAAGCTTTGAATATAATTTTGAAAGACTATCTAGACTTATTATATGATCTAAAATATTATTTAAACTACTCAAACATGTTACACCTGATTTATAGCTTGTTAATATATTGATATGTGAAAATAACATAAATGGCATATTTACGTATTTTAGGTTATAAATTCGGTACAAGGTTTCATGAAAGATTTAATTGCATTGAAAAAAAAAAGTTTTAATATATAGTATGATACTATTTTAAATAAGTTCATGAATTTTTAAGCCATGACAATTAAGAAACTTTAGGTTATAAAATGCTTCTAGAGAAATGTTGTAGTAAGGATGGCATTTAAATAATTACATTACATTATAATGGAATTTTTCTTTTATGAATTAATAGTTTCCAAATCACATGATTAAGATTTTGATACCTACACCCAATATAAATAAAGAAAGAGTGAACTAAAATGTTATTATAGTAATATCTAAGTATAACCTATGTTCCGTTCTCAAAATTAACACTACTATATGAATGATGAATTCTAAACTTTGTTCTTGCCAATGACCGTAAGAGAGGCGAAATGAGTTAGGAAAGCATGTTGGGAACACTAAAAGATTTAATTATAATCAAGCTAGAATAACAACGAGTGATATTGTGCATCAAAAATGAACTGCATCCTTGAAGGAGGAATCTCCATAGGAGATGTAAAATATAGTGCTCCTTAAAAGTGAGTTTAAATTCCACTTCATTATTACGAGACGGATATGGGTCGTACCCTATTTTAAGGGGGGGTACGACATCTTCATAAAATAAACATACAATATAAAATGAACATATAATGGACATATCATTCGTACTGGTCATAAAATGAATAGGTAAGGATCATAAAATAAAATTTTATAATAATCAAGAAAATACAAATACATAACAATCAGGGGGTACAAATAAATATCGATCATAGATAAATTCAACAGTGCCATAAAATTTACAACAAAGCTTGATAATAAGGTGCTGAATTCTTTGAATGTAGTGTTTGATAACGGAAACAAATGTTTGGGAATTGTTATTGGATGAATACCCTTGAGTGGTTGATTGTTTGGTATACATTTTAAAGCTTGTAGTACAACTTGATATTTAGTTTACCCACACACCGGAAGGGGTGTGAGTAGTTGGTAGATAAATCTTAAACTTCGGGACGAAGTTCTCTTTTAAGGGGGGGTAGAGCATAATCTTCTTCGCTACCTCATCCAGATTATGCCCTGTTGCGTGATTAGCAGAGTAAGAGGTGTATGTGTGTACTTGGTTTTTACATTATGACACCGCATGTGACTTTTTATTTTTATCATGAAATATCTCGGTATATCTTGGTTCAGTTTGAGTTTGAGTAATCTCGAGTGGAATGTGGAATGGGAATGGATGGAAATAAAGGATTGGATTGGTATGGAATTTCGTTGGAATTATTATTGTTAGCACACCCGAAGTGGTGTGAGTGCTTATTAGTTGATTTTTAAACTTCGAGGCGAAGTTTCTGTTAAGGGGGATATACTGAAATACCCCTAAATTAATTTAAATTAATTTAGGGGATTTCTTTTATTAAACCATAAATAATACTATTAATATTAAATTATGGTATGGAATTATGAATATTAAATTATATGGAATTGTGAAATTTATTTAGGGGTTTTCTCCTATTTAACCCTAATTATTATACATTATTATATAGTATTATGAATTTAATAATAAGATTTATAAGTCAATAAATCTTGGGAAAATTTCTAAACACTCCAAATATATTATAAAGATTTTAGGAAGTGTTGGAACATTGTTTTGAAACATAAAAGTCAATATAAAATTCTAGAAACCTTAGAGCTTATTAAGCCTTGCTAGAGTTGACTTTTTGAGAATGGTCAAACCAGGCCATGAAACCTATACCAATAAATAGGTTATGAAAAACCATGAAGATCGATAAAAAGAACGTTAAAAACGGATCATCCTAGCCAAAGTTATGATAAATTGAAGTTTAGAGCCAAAATTTTGAAGGATGCTGACGTGTCCAGGACACGTGTCGCCCAGTCAGCCCGATTTAACTTAGTCTTTTCAGATTTCCTTCAGTTATGGCATGCCAAGGGTCGATCTTTAGACACCTATATCTTTTTCCCTACTCCACCATTTGGTATGCCGTTTGTTTCATTCGATTCTCCTATCTTTCCTCTTTCCAACCATTACTCACACATCATCTAACTCTTCTACATCGACGGGAAAATCGATCTAAAGTTGCTCCTGCGATTCGTAACCCAGAATTCCAGTTTTTTCTGAAATCGGGTAAACTTCGTCACGCCATAACTTCTTCATTTCTCATCCAAATTTCGTGTTCTTTAGCTTGTTTTGAAGATCTCTAATCCCTCTACAACTTTCATGTTGATGGCCAAGGCTGATTCGCACTGGTTTGGGAGATAAATCAGTCTAAAGTAGCCTACTCGATCACGGTCGGAAATCTGCCCAGTTCATCCCGAAACCAACTAGGTAAACACCGATCTTGTGAGATCTGCAACTTTCTCCCTAGTTCATCAAAATCAATGATTGTTCCACTAGCATCTAGAGTTACATGTCTAGTTTGGATTGTGATAGGTTCCATGAATCAAATCTCTCTCAGTTGATGCGAGTTGATTCGAGAAGAGGCATACCTGAACCGCACATAAAATACCGATTTCCAGAATTCCCGATTTTGATTCACCCCGTTAATGCAATTCCGGTGAGTTTCCGATCAAATTTCTCCATGGTTTCCATTCGAAATATCATCCTCGATCAAACCCACATACCAATTTAGTCTATTATGCATTACAATAGGAGAATTTGCTGAATTCAAATCGAAAACCAAATAAGAACCCTAACTTCGAACCCAGATTCGAATTGATTCAATTCTGCATGATAATTGGGGAAATTGGTACCATTAGAACCGGAATTTAATTTCGAGTCGATAGGAACAAGAATCATCGAATTTCGTTCTGTGGATTGTGAGAAACATCGGATTAGTACTCTCGGTGCGAATTGGGGGTTCCTGATGAACTCGAGAGTTCTGGGCCGTCCGATCTCAGTTAATAAATATGGACGGCCGAGATTAGATCGTGGGGATTTAAGTTGTAATAAGTTAGTATATTTTCCAGAATAAAGTCCTAACTTGCTTGATTTATTTAATGGCCTTCCCGAATGTATTTTGACTTGAAATTTAACCATAGATTCCTTATTTAATCTAGTTTATTTTTGATGTAAATTAATATGGGTTTTGAGTTTTTAAACATAAGTTATGATTTTTGCAAGTTACGAGTATTATGGAATTATTTGGATAATTTAAAATAATTTTTTATGAAATAAAAATTTTATAATATGTCTAAAATGTTATAGTTACTTATATTTATTTGGGGATTTTTGGACAATTGTAAATGGGTTTAAAAATTGTGTTTATGAGTTTTTCATAAGAATAACTTATAATATATGGTTTTTAATGTAATCAAAAATTAAAGTATAGTTGATTAATGAACTTTATAGGTTGGGGAAAATATAATAAGACTGATTAACATTTAATACAGTATGTTTATAAATATTTTGGGTACTAACTTTAAGTGAAGTAAAAATTGTTACATATATTTATATGGAGAAATAAATAGAAACTTATATTAAATCAAGGAATTTAACTAAACTACATTTTATTTATTATATAATATGGAAGCTAATATGTTTAACGAAAACTAAGGGAAAATACTTTATTTTATAAACCATATATTGGATGTAGCTATGTGTAAAAGTTAGTATAAATAATTAAGTGCAATAAAACTACACAAGGAATGTCTTGAATAAATCCTAATATATATACACATAAAAAAAACTACATAAATAAAGAAATAAAATGCCTTATAGAAAATATAATATGAAGGAATTAATGAGATAAACTAAACCTCTACATAATACTAATAAAAGAATATTATATGAGGCGGTATTAAATTAAGATTATTAAACTTAAGGAGTTATCTTTGAATTTCTAAGATTTATATAAACCGTATTAAAATACATGTATAGTATTAGTCAACGACCATAATGTAAGTCTATAATTGGGTTAAGTAATTAATAAGTTAAAACTTAGGAAAAATTGTGATTAGATTACATAAAATGTTACACAAATAGATCTTATTCTATAATTAATGATAAATAAATGTAATACTTTTACATCTAAATGTTCTTAATATATAAACAATAATAAGTAAATAAAATACTTTTACATATGAATGTGAGGTGGATTAGTAAGTTAGATTTAATCATTTCTTAACATTTAAGGTATTGAAATATAACTTAATGTTTTAAGTTAAAATCATTAAAAGGATTATGATATAAAACTACATTAAACTATGATTTGGAAATTTATCTAAATAATAATCCTTAAGTTTCTTGGCATTAGATAAGCCATATGAAATACATTTATAACATTAATTACCAATACTTAGGATGTGAGTCTACAATTAAGTGAGGTACTAGTGGTTAGAATTTATAGAAAGGTTTATAAATAGGAATTTGATACTTAAAACCTTTGAACCTTTTATTAGATAAAACTAAGTTACATAAGAGATTATATTGATCTACTTTACGACGCTAAAAAAAAATATTAATGTGTCATTTGAGTATAAGGTATGAGGATTTTTCAGAACATATTATCTTATTAAGTAATTGACAATTTCACTTGTGAATGAGAGTTTAATTCTTAGATAAATTCTACCTTATGTTAAGATATAATGTTCATCCTAAAACGTAATAAAGGAGATTAATTTATTAAGTATTCCTTTGAAACCTTAGGTTTTGTAAACAATATGAAAAATGTATTTTAAGACGTAAGTTTATTAAAATTTAGTATAAAAGGATTATACATAGTCTATAGCGGGAATGTGTGTAAAAATAAAACATTTGGGAAATTAAATGTAAGCAAGGATAAATAAAAGGTTATCTTAAAGTGCCTTATTATATAGTTAATGATAAAGTAAATAATATACCTTGGAAATACTAAATGTAAGAGTTCGATAAATCTAAGTTAACTATAATATAGTTATTCAAGATGAGAAGCAATTTAACATCTTATGATAAGATTATTAGATGGTTGTAATAAAAGTCATCCTAAACTAAACATATGATAAATGAGTGTAGTAACTCAATTAGGTTATCATACAATGCATCTATAACACCATGTTTCCAATATACAGGATGTAGATCTTAATTAAGTTGAGGGGAAAACTTAATCATAATGGATTATTTGGTAATACTGATAAAATACATAATCATTACATTGTGAAAAAATAGTATAATATTCTAAGATAAACCTATCATAGGTCATAACCCGATATTTATTCTAAATTAAGAATAAAAGTATTAAGCTTAAGAATTATTATTGAGATTCTAAGATTAGATGAATAATATAATATGCACTTATGATATAAGGGTCTCAAACTCTTGAATTGGGAATTATGGTTAAGTATGATAAAGTGGATAAGAGTGGAACAATTAGCAAGTGTAATAAAAATACATTCCCTGGTCTTACAACCTTGGGTTATACAACATTCTAATATAAGTCAAAGGTTATACATAACATTTAAGCGAGGGCTTAAAGGACAATTGAGACTTAGAAATAAGAGTGAGGAATTTGTTTAAGTTAAACTTAGGCTACAAGTTATTGATGTTAGACTACCTTTAATATTCCTCAGAGTATTGTTGATTATTTGCACAAGTCGACTAGAACTGCTACAGCGATTACCAGGTACGATTTCTCGTACTCAGCTTGATGTGTTATGGACTTGATGGAATGTTTTGTACGATTTCTCGTACTCAGATGCTTTTGGTGATGAATTTTATGGAACGTTTTGAGAAACGCTAAATGAGTATGAATGTATCTTGAAAAGAAATTGTTTGTGTGGCTGACTCAGCCTGTTGTGACTAACTGAGCCTTGGATGTACAACTCACATGATCATTGGTTCCTTTTATCTGGTTATCTCATTAGATATTGACTGTTAAGGGTTTACGCCTCTGCACTCTGTAGGACTGAGTGTTTTGGTAATGCACTTGTACAGTTAATAGTCTAGTGGGAATGTGGGAAATGACAATCTTGGTATTGGATATGGATTATTTCTATTAAGTGGTGCACTCACTTTTCACCGATGACCGAGAACGGGTCGGTGGCAGCGGAGGTCTGCTATACCTCGCCCTTTGTGGCAACTGACAGCGGAGGTCTGTTTACCTCGCCCTTGTGGCAACTGACTGGCGGTGGGGGCCATCTCTCCCAATTGGTTTTATTCCACTCTTGAGTTATGGGTTTTGGATATCTTCTTTCATTCCTAGTCCTTGTGACTACTTGGGTCTTTCTAATCCTAATTGGAACTGTATCTGACTTAAACAATGGTTGTTCACTAACACATGGTGTGATTTTGATTGACTAACGTTACCTTTCTGTTATTTATTTTTACTCCTCATCTTGTTACCTTTGACTTGGTGATTTTGATGTGTCTTGTTCTTCTGATTTGTTTTGAGCATTTGACTTCAAGTTATTGTTATTTTAAGAGTTATGTTTTTCTTTTAATACTGTTGTTTTGGAGAGTTGTACCAGTTCCATTCCAGGGAACTGACTCACCCCTCCTGGGGTGGGCTGCTTGGTTTCATCTTGCAGGTACGAATTGCTATACAGGTAGCCACGAAGAGTATGAGTGTATGGGATGGGAATTAGGAACTTTGGAGAGCTATTGTATTTTGTTATTATTCTTTTATGTTATGTTTTCTCGAGTTCAGACCGTAGCATTTGTAATGTCATAAGTTGTAATTGGTGAGGTTTGGGCCGGGTGTTTGGAACCCGATGATCTGTAATCGCCTTAGTATTTTATTTCCGCTGCATTTATGATAAGTAGGGGCGTTACACAATGAATATATGAACATTTAAGCATGTTTACAGTTGAATTATGAAAATCACAGGGATATATTGTGAATTACGAAAGAAAACAGGGGTATCTCGTGAATTTTTCCTTAAAAAAACCATGCCCAACCCTATAATATAATAATCATCATCATCAATTAGAGTTCTTGTTTAGTGCGTCGCGGCTCATGAGATTCCTCGTATACTTGTACGCCACGCCTGATCTTTTTTTTTGATAATTGGCTGGTTGCCCAGCTTACATAGCAGTACTGAGGCATGAATACCTTTCCCGTATGCCACGCCTGATCTGTCTCAGAATTCAATACTATATTGATTCCCTTTTGTATACACCTATCCATATCTGATATCCCCACTTCCCCATACGAGAACAACATCACGCTTTTTGATATCGCGCGGATTCTTTTCTATTTCTTCGCTTGCCACCCCATTCTTTCCCTCTCCATAACTCTTTGAATGCCCTAGCCTCTCATATTTTTCAGCCCGCTTCATCTCCCCAGCGCCACAACGCTTCACTCGATCCGCTTACTCTTACCTGAGTAAGGCTTCAAAGGGAGCGCATTTGCTCCTTCAACCTTCCTTTCACTTCTAGCCCATCTCTGATCATTCTCTCTTGTCTACTTCAGCTGACAAGGTATGATCTATCCAAATTGTTGTTACGCCCTGACATTTTTTTTTCTGCTTACAACAGTCTAAAGGTAGTAGAGTAGGTTTTGTGCATTCTGCTGGCGGGGTTTTCTTACGAAACTGTTTGCTTCAATCGTTCCTTGCTGTGCTTGAAATTTTAGTCTGCATTGGATCACGGTCAGTCCAACCCCCCGGCCCCCATGTTTCTTGGATTTTTACTCACCGTGTTTGACTGATGGCGTCACTATATATCTCTGTTCAAGTGCTTCCTTTTTCGTTCCGGGCTTATTACACCATTCTTAACCGTCCAGTTAGAAATGAAAAATGAGTTTCGTGTTCAGCGCTTCCAGAATTATGTGTTGTGTTTTACTTACCTTGAATATTCTATATATGCAGTCTGTGATAACAGTTGCTCATTATAGTTAATGGCTTATTGCCTATGTTATATCCAGACATGGCCACGCAAGAAAATGATGTTTCGCCACAGTTTAGTCCAGAAGACGTCGCCAATGCCTTTGTTCGCCAATATTATGATATTCTTCATCTATCTCCCGAGCATGTTCACAAATTTTATAAAGACACCAGCACTATGGCCCGCTTTGGACCCGATGGTTTGATTACTGTAACAACCATGGCCGTAAGTTTATCCATGGTTTTTTACACTAGATTCAACTTGTAGGCTCCATCGAACATTTTCTTTTACAATGTATGGAATGGTAGGATTTATCTTTGTAAGTTATTCATCCATTCGTTTGTTTTTGGAGAGTCTTCTACAGCATATCTTTGTGGATAATGTATAAATCTGTCAAGGCATTGCTGCGTCAACGTTTCTCTGGGAAGTTAACTCATTACCTTTTCTCATGCAAGAGGTTCCGAGGTTTCAATTGATGTGGATCCCTGTCAAATATTCACATTTATTTACCATACATACAAGAGACGGGAACCACTCTTTTTGATGGGTGTCGCTTTATTTGCAATATTTTATCTATTATTTTGAGTAGTTATAATCGTTTTGTTTTACCATTACAATATCTGAATATACACCACAAAATTTCAAACTCTGGATTCTGGATTGTGTTCAACAGCATTTTGGTGGAAGTTGGACAACGTTGTATAATATAATACATCCATTATCGTTTGCCGGATTCTACTCAGAATGCAGTTGTCCTGTTCTCGTCGCTGCTCCTAAGGTTTTCTTCAGTTAGTAGATCGGGAGCCCTTTTAATAAAGATGATGCTGTTCTTTTTCCCTTGATCATCATCTTGAATTATGTCCTTGTCATAGCTTCTTATGAAAACTTTTTTTAGCATCGTTGCTCAAAATCAGTTCCCGCACTATAATTTAGGCAAGTCCATTTGCATGGCATGACCTGTAAGATTTGTGTGTGTGGAGTAATGTGACCAAAAGGTGGACTGGCACTAAAACTTTGCCAACTCTTTTGCTGAAGCTCTTCTAGCATGCTCTAATTTCTGCATTAAGTTTCATAATGAATACGTTTAGAGTTGTTCATTGTTATGTCCTTTCCCTGTGAGGAATTAGGGAATACCTTTAGTGGAAGATACCTTACGTTGTCTAGATGTGTCCAGTGGTTCTTTTATAGATCTCTCTTTTCTTGTTTCTCTTGGCAGCACATCAAAGATCTGGTAGCATCTCTAGCTTGCCATGAGTACAGGACAGAGATAATGACTGCAGATGGTCAGGCTTCTTATAAGGGTGGAGTCATAGTTTTAGTCACTGGTTGTCTAACTGACAAAGACAATCTAAGACAGAAATTCACTGAGACATTCTTTTTAGCACCGCAAGAAAATGGATATTACGTTCACAATGATGTATTTAGGTTTATTGATGAAGACAAAGCTGCAGGAGTCAATAATCTGAGTGATTTCCTGCCTAGCACCTGTAACAATGTGGCTCCTGAAGCAGGTTTGTTCTGTTGTGTATTAGCATTTTCCTGTGGAGGAATTTAATTTTGTACTTGCTGTAACGAATAATATTGGAACCTGTTTCTGACACTTAAGTATTATCTGCGCAGAGACTACTGAGGTGTGTGAAATCTCTTCTACAGAGATCCCTGCATCTGCTGAGGTTGTTTTGAATGGTAATTTGGAAGTGGATGAGCCATCTGTTGAGATCTCTGCCGTCAAAGAATCAGTTTTTTGCTGCTGAACCCCGAGAAAAAGTGGTACTGAATCAAAAGGATGACCAACCTGTTGCAGATATGGTTTCGGATGTATCAGAGGATGCCCCAAAGAAATCTTATGCTTCAATAGTGTGTTTATGGAACTATAACCTTAAAGCATGCTTATTATTTGTTCTCCCTGTTGCTGTTAGCTTAGTGCCTGGTCTACTCTCGTGCAGCTTAAGATCCAGAAAGAAAGCCAGAGTGACTCAGTTTGGGTAGTTCCAAAAAATCTGAAGCCTTCTCCAGTCACCAATGGGACCCAATTACCAGCTGGTAAATCATCTGGCGAATTACCGTCAAATGGAGCTTCACATGCGCCTGTGCTTACAGGTCAACATTCCGCTGCAGCTGGTGATCCTGTAGCTGTTTGTGAATCATCCACTTCCAATGGGGATTGCGGAAACGGAAGTAACAGAACTGATCAAGAAGAAGGTAATCCGTCATTAGATATCATAGCATGTTGTGATACATCCTATAGTTAAGCTTTTATACTGCCTTCTGAGCTGTCAGTCTTATCAATCAGATAGTTGTAAGCTCGTGGTGATGTTATGATTTCTTATGTCTTTGATGCAGGTAAAGGCTACTCCATCTATATTGGAAATCTGCCTTACAACGCTTCAGTCAGCTTTGTTGAAAATGAATTTAAAACGTTCGGGCCTATCAGGCCTGGCGGTGTTCAAGTCCGATGTAACCAGGTTCTGTCTAGATTACAAGTATTACTTCTATCTAGTATTTATCTGCATCATGCTTTACGTCATCATAACTGTTCCTTGTTTTTATACAGGGTTTCTGGTTTGGGTTTGTTGAGTTTTGAATCTCTGGAATCCATGCAGAAAGCTATTCAGGTATGGGCTTTTCATTCTCGTGACTGCATGGTGATACTACCTTTAATGCTGCATCTGTCACCTTTGGAACTTTGCCTGGATCTTTGTTCCGTCATAATTTAGGGAACGTTCCCTTTTGGTGGGCTTTGATAGTTCTGCCTTTCAAAAAACTTCAGCTGTTTCATTCATTTTTTATTGTTGCATGGACATCATCTCTTTGCTGTTGGATGTTTCAGTCTACTGGCTGAGTAGTAGTTGTATTGAATTTCTCTTTTTGTGCATGCATGTTTCTTTTAAATAATATGTTTTTCCTATTTCTTGAAATGGTTGTGCTACATAAGTTTTTCTGTTGGAATAGATGGGGGTCGTGAATTAATCTTTTGGGGTTCCCTGTTCGGCAGGCATCCAAGCTTTATATTGGAGGAAATGATGCTTTTATTCAGAAGAAAACCAGCACTAGAGGTAAGTATAGAAGGTGGTATATATGACTAGCGATTATTGTTATGCAGTGCTGGTTTCCATTCTTCCTCTTAGGAGATAAGTGTGCCAAGTGTCTCAAAGGTGTTGGCCTTTTTCTAGGATTGGAAAACTTGTCACAATAAAGTTGGAGAAACAAGATCTTTGCTAACTCTCTGTACCATGACTGAACGATAGCTCTCACTTTGGTAAACTAATTGAAGCTGATAGGTGTTTTGATGAGAGATAGGAGGCAAATTGATGTCGATGAATTGATAAGTGGTTAAGAGGAGATAATCTAGTTTCTCTAGCTGGCAAGTTAATTTACCAGATACCTACACCTTCAGGTTTGGATAGTGTGGAAGTTTTGTATCCACTGTCTTCATATCAATCTCTGACTTTTTAAAGCTTTCTTGCAGGTGGTAATGGTAGAAACTCTTTTTCGTCTGGTGGTGGATGTGGAGGAGGATACAGGGACAATGATGGGTTCAGGGACCGGGGGAACTTCTCTGGTGGAGCTGGTGGCAGCCGTGGTGGTTCTGGTGGGAGAAATGATAACTATGAAAGTGGTGGTTTTGGTGGGAGAAACAATGACTATGCACGTGGGGGTTTTGGTGGGAGAAACAATGGCTATGGAAATGGTGGTGGCGGTTACGGTGGGAGAAACAATGACTATGAAAATGGTGGTGGCGGTTATGGTGGGAGAAACAACGCCTATGGAAGACGGGATGAGAACTATTACCACAATGGGCCTCAGGGTAAAGCTGATGGAAGTAGGGGTGGTGGTCGTGGCGGTGGTGGCTACATGAATGACAGAGTTTACCAGAATAGTGGAAGCAAAAGATTTTGACAGATGAGTGGTGGCAGGTAGAGTGAACTTTCTTAGAACTGTGGCGGAGTAACGGAATCAGTGATGCTCGCATCACCAGGTATTTTTTTGGTAGTTTTAACCTTTGAAGTGGTCTACACAGTAGAAACAGAGTAGCAGTGGCCGCGCCCTTTTTTTCTGTGGATATACTCGGTTTAAATAGGAAGAACGTCTCCTTTTTGTTTGGGCTTGTGTTGAGGATATGAGACCGTAGAAACAGAGCAGTTGTGACCGCCCAAAGCCCTATTTGTGTGAATATATTCAGTTTGGAGTAGGATGATACTACTAGGAACATCTTTTTCTTTTGACTTGGGTTAAGGATATGAGGTTGTTAAGTTGTGATCGTGATCTTTGAAAGGGCCTTGGTGGTGTGTTAGCTTGAAAATGTTTATTTGTCGGGTAGGAGAATAGCGAATATATATGAATGTAAACGTTCTGATGATCCCAAACCTTGAGCTCCATATGTCGCACATGCATAGCCTTTTGTGTTTTGATCTGTTTAGCACTCCACCTCACTTCGCTTTACTGTGTTTGTGTACTTGTCCAAGTAAATCGGCGTTTTAACTTGTTGTTTACGAGGGAAATCATTTGCTTTTAGCTTACTTTTCTCCGGGAAGTGAAAGGGCTGCCACCTTTTGGTTGATTTGCTAGGTTTTTCTCATTAGTTTTCTTTGCATGTTAATCATTATCAACTTTTCTGCATGTTTCAATTTACGGGTCACTTATTGGCATGGTATACATAAAGCTTTTCTAGGGTTTCCTCTTGTTGTGCACTCTATGTTTTCCAAATTCCTCTTTCTCTTTGGTCTTTCTTCTCTTTGCATGCTTTAAAAAAATGAAAGATATTGATGATCTTGTCTCTAAGTGTGCGGGTTTGGCTATGACTGCTGAGAAGGAGGTTTGCATGGATGTTAAGGGTTTGAATGATGCGAGCTTGAGTATTAACTATAAACTGATCCTTGCTAGGAGTGTGGATGTTGGGGCGATGGAGCGCACTTTGGCAAGGGTTTGGCAGATGGAGGATACTTTAAAGGTTCGAAACTTGGGTTTGGGCTTGTTTTTGTTCGAGTTTGAAGATGAGGAGAAGAAGTTTGGTGTTATGGGTAGGGGGCTGTGGACATTTGATGGTTATTTATTGGCTTTGGTTGTTGTTGATCTCGATAAGGCCCCGTGTGATATTGTCTTTCAATGGACCCCTTTTTGGGTAAGGGTCCATGGCATCCCCTTCCTATTCTTGCATGCAGGTTTTGCGAAAAGGGTGGGTGATCAAGTAGGTCATTTTATAGAGTATCATGAGGGGAATCGGTGTGGGGGCGGGGATTACATGCGTATTAAAGTCTGGGTGGATATTACTAAGCTTATTCACCGCTACGTGATTGTTCCCCTGCATGGGGAGGTTTCTTTGCTTCGTCTCACTTATGAGAGGCTGCCAAGCATATGCTTCCATTGTGGACTTTTTCTGCATGGCTCTCGGGATTGTCCTACTCGCTCCGGCACGTCAAGTATAGAGTTTGCTTATGGTCCATGGTTAAGAGCAGGAGGTGGGGGAGGTAGCTGTTTAAAGGTTGAGTCTCTTGAGGATGCCCTTATTTTAAGATGAGCGGATCTTTCCTGTGTTTGTCCTGATAAGGATCCTTTGGGGGTTACAACGGCCGGAGTGGCATAAAAAGAGGACGTTGGTGCAGAAAGGGTTACACCAGCTGAAGGAGTGGGGGGTCCTAGTTCTGAAGCAGGTGCATTTGATGGTGTGGGCGTTGGCGACCCAGTTTTGGTTCAGATTGAACCTGTCCAGATGGATAGGAGTGGAAGGAAACGGAAGATGGCTTGGATTGAGCATGATGCTACTTTGGAGGAATTTTTGGCGAGGGAGAAGTTGGAGTTGGTTTCAAAACGTGGTTGAAATGGAGACGATGTTGTTGTTTCTGATACATCGGCGCCCCTGGAAGATGGCTAGGGCTGCCGGAAGCAATGAGTTGCTTATCTGTTAACTTTCGGGGACTTGGTTACCCCCGCGCAATTCGTTGGCTCCGGTCTTTGATCAGGGAGCAGTCACCATCATTGGTGTTCTTATCGGAAACTCGTTTAGCTGGGTCGGAAATGGGAAATGTAGTGGCGCGCTATGACAGAGTTCGATGGATTGTTGGTGATAGCCAAGGTAGGAGTGGTGGGGTGTGTTTGTTATGGCAGAAGAGTTTGGATGTCCGTTTAATATCCTTTTCCAGCAGGTGTGTAGATTGTATAGTGACAGATGATTGGGGTCGTGAGTGGCATTTTACTGGTGTCTATGGTTGGCCTATGCGGCAGGATCGCTGGCGAACCTGGTGTTTGATTGAGGATTTGTATCTTATGTGGGAGGGGCCATGGCTGGTAGGGGGAGATCTTAATGAAGTTATGTTTGCTTCGGAACAGAGGTGGATGGTGGCGCGTTGTCGGGCAAGCATGCGAGCTTTTCGTGAATGTGCCATGGCATGTGGGCTCCGGGATCTGGGTTTTGTTGGGTCTCCTTACACTTTCAACAATCGACGCTGGGGGAGAAGAAACACGATGAATAGGTTTGACCGCTTCTTGGCTAACAAAGAATGGTCAACCTTTTTTCCTGAACTTGAAGTTGTACATCACAAATACTAGATCATTCAACTTCTTTTGATGCAAACGGTTTCTTTTTTTTGTATGCACCTATTACCCAAAACATTATTATAAACAAAGTTGAAAAAATAATAGCTTACATGTAAATAACATATAATTTAAAGTGTACTTCTAAGTTGGAACTTACCGGTTCAAAGACACTCCAATTGCGTTCACAACTAGAGGAGCTACAAGTCAAACTTAAAATTCTTTTCTCAAATTCTTTCCGTTCGGGGCAATCATCTCCATAAGAATCCCACCATTCAGCTAAACACATTATAACGGTTTCCTATAACTTATGCTTTAAAAAGTGAATCATAGGAAAAGATAGTTAAAGAGGCAAAATAAGCAAACCTGGACTCTTTTTATTTCTAGTCTGAATAGCAATAGGCTTTGCAAAGAGCCCTCTTGCATTTTTGAATTCTTCCAATTGCAAATCAATGATGGTTCTTTCATTTTCATCCTCAACCATCCTTTGTAAACAATCATACAATCCATGTTTAATGTTTGCACTTGGCCGAAAGTTTGGATTGTAGTGAAATTGGGGATTAAGATAATAGGCAGCTGCATGTAATGGCCTATGTAGCTGAGAATCCCAATGCTGATCAATAATATCCAAGACAGGCTTATAACTACAAAAAAACCCCACACACAAAATATGTAAAATGCAATAATGAACTAATAATGTGGTTATCAAAGAGTTTTATTTAAAATAGAATGTAATAACTTACTTTCTTTCAACATTCTTGAAGTTCTCTTTGATTTCCGTCTTTGCTTGTTCCATTGCGTGGTAAATAAAACCCACAGCTGGTCGCTCATCTGAATCCACCATTCGAAGCACTTTAACAAGAGGCATCGATGCTTTTAAACAAGTCACAACTCCACGCCAAAATCCATTACTATCTAGAACAATACTTTGAACCCTTTTTCCTTCATCTAAAGAAACATAGCGACTTGATCTCCACTTTTCAGAAGCAAACAAGGCTAGAAGTCTAGCTTTTAGCTCATGTAAACATCTTAATGTCAGGTAGGAAATAGCAAACAGGGTCACAGCATGTCTAATTAACTCTCTTCCTTTCGTAAATTCTTTCATCCAAGCTAGTAGCAATGGTCTGGAGTATATGAATGTTGTCACCTTTCTAGCCTTTGTGATGGTTGAATTATGAATCTTGATCTTCTTATCCAAATCCTCGAGCATCAAATCAATACAATGGGCAGCACAAGGAGTCCAATACAACCTTTTTATTTTTTGCATCAACATCTCACCAGCTAATTTGTAGTTTGAGGCATTATCAGTCACCACTTGAACCACATTTTCTTCACCGACCTCTTCTACAACATCATCTAACATCTTAAAAACTTTATCTGCAGTCTTAGAGATGTCTGATGTATCCACAGATGAAAGAAACACAGTTCCTTTGGGACTATTCACCAAGAAATTGCAAATAGAGCACCTTTTTCTATCACTCCACCCATCAGACATAATAGTGCAGCCCGTTCGTTTCCACTCTTCTTTGAACTCTGCAAGCATTTTCCCAACATTTGCCACTTCCTTATTCAAAAACTTTACACTAGCTTCATGATAACTTGGTGGCTTATAACCTACCCCAAACTTTCCAACCATTTCAAGCATGCGAATAAATTCAAGATTATTCACAACATTGAACGGAACAACACTAGTGTATAAGAATCGACAAACTTGTTCAGTAACAGCTTCTCTTTCTTCCTTTTTGAAAGCTTGGTTGAGTGTGGTTTGCAATGATGATTTTTTGGCAGCCTTACTCTTTATAAGACAATCCAAAGTCCTTCTTCCTCGTGTTTGAATTTGGTTAACCTCCTCATTGTATTCTTCTGAATCTATGTCATCGAACCTCCTTTTCTTCTTATCTCTACTCTCAGCATGGAAAATCAAAATCTCTCTCATTTTTTCTTTAACATCAAGAGGGACTGCTGGACATGCTTCAACATCTATATTGGTTCCAGCGAGATGATGTTTCAGCCTATAAACACCCCCCGCGCGCACAATGTTGCAATACCGACACTTTACCTTTTTAGCAGCACGATCAACCTCAATACCATGTTCCCATCCGGGATCTGATTTATTACCTGGGGCGTTTTTCCTTCCACCTATCCCAGACCCAGAACCTCCAGGCCCAGCACCAGAACTTGACATTAGTGAACAAGATATACCTACATAAATTAATTAAGCAAAGTCAAAATCTATAGAATTCCTCTTGAACTTTCAAATACACGGTAACATAGTGAATTCTAAAATAAATAATACAGCAACTCTACAAGTTTGAGGAATTTTATATCTTGTTTTTTAACTCCATTCGATAACTTCAATTATCATTTCTCAAATCACGGCATGATATAATATTCTGTAATCTACATACTAAATCACACTACTTACGATAATACTACAATCAAAATCACAGCATTATAATATTCTATAATCTACATACTAAATCACGACAATATAATATGTCAGTGAATAAAATAATCCAAAGCACTGAGTCAGTTGCTTCCAAAACCACCAAAAGTAATTAAATAATGTAGATTATTATTATATTATAATCAATCTTAAAGTAAATTAGCTTACCGTCCGTGCTTGCTGCAAGTGCGACTTACTGTCGTTGCCCAAGGCTCTGCGATGCGGTACCACTACCAGTAATGGCTGCTTTAATCGTCGCGCAACTCGCGCTTGAGTTGTGCTGCGATTTATCAAATTTTGTACATTGAGATTTTACGAAAGAGTTGTGCAACTTGTAGAATGGAAAATATTGAGATGAGATAGGGTTGTGCTGTGCGGTGGAAGATGAGAAAGAGGTTTAGGTTTTGTGTTATGGCAGGTGAGGACCGTGAGGAAGTCAACGACAATCCGCTGGTATGCGTTTTGATAAAAAAACCATGGTTTAACTGCTTTTTTTTTGTTTTTTTTGCTGAAATTCATATATGTGGGATCACTAGATCTCTTGTGAATCGCGATTCCAGCCGATTCAAACGATCCTGAACGATTCTACACCGATTCTGATCGATTCCGAGTTTACTATCCGATCCGGATCGATAATATGTGGCTGGATCGTAGGATCGTACGATCCTGTGAACACTGGCTATGAACTTTCATCTTCCGTGGTCTCGGTCCGATCATATTCCCATTAAGCTAATTTTCGGCCCATGAGGCATCGGGGGGGAAAACCTTTTAGGTTTGAGGATTGTTAGGCCAGAGCAGTAGGGTGTCGGGCCATTGCCCAGAAGGTGTGGGGCAAGAAATGGCCTCTTAAGGTTGGCTACTAGCGTAAGGTGGAAGTTTGTGGACGAGAATTACGACGTTGGGGGCAAATGTAGTTGAAGAATGAATCGAGGCAGTTGAAGGCGGTGCAAGCGGAAATCCATTTTTTTGAGGAAAGAATGGGGATGGATGAAGGAGCACAGCGCCTGGCGCAGCTGCATAAACAGAGGGACTGGTTGCTCCTAAAAAAGGAGATGAGATGGGTCAGCGTGCTAGGTCGAAATGGTTGCGCAAAGGTGATAGAAACTCTTCTTTTTTCTTTAGTCAGTTCAAAGCCAAATCCCGTAAGAACATGATTTTTGCTCTTAAAAACTCTTCTGGATCTTTAGTTTTTGATTGGGATGTGATTGACAACTTGGCTAGGGGTTTTTTTGAAGATCTGTTTACTTCTACAAATCCAAGTTTAAATCCGCATTTTAGCGCTTGTGTTGAGAAACGTGTTCCTGATGATCTTTTTGTAGCTATGGGTGCACCTTTTACACGAGAGGAAGTGATTTTGGCTATACGGAGTATGCACCCACGGAAGGTGCCAGGCCCGGATGGGATTAATGGTACCTTTCTTTTAACCTTCTAGGACATTGTTGGGTATGATTTCATAGACCTAGTGCTTCGTTTCCTTAATTCTGACTATGTCCCACTAGCAATAAACCACACTTATATTGTTCTAGTCCCAAAGAAAAAGGGTGCCTGCTTGATGTCTGAGTTTAGGCCTATTAGTTTGTGTAACACAGTGTATAGGGTTATTGCCAAAAGTATTGTTAATCGTCTTAAGCCTGTCATGCCTTTTGTCATCTCTGCTGATCAAGGTGCTTTTGTCTCTAGCCAACAGATAACTGATAATATTATTATTGCGCATGAACTTTTGCATTGTATGCGGGGTTCAAAGGCTAGGGGGAAAGGAATGTTTGCCTATAAAATAGATATGTCTAAGGCATTTGATAGGGTGGAATGGAGTTTTGTTCTTGGAGTGTTAACAAGCATGGGTTTTCACCCTAGGTGTGTTAGTTTAATTCGTAAGTGCATTACTACTGTGACTATGTCTGTTTTGGTGAATGGTTATCCGGGTCCAGTTTTTACACCAGGGCGTGGCATTAGGCAGGGGGATCCGCTATCACCTTATCTCTTTATTTGTTGTATGGAAGCCCTTTCATCTGTGATTAGTCTGGCTGATTCAGTTAGGTTGTATAGGGGTTTTAGTTTGAGGGGTTTGGATTCCTCGGTGACAAGTTTGTTTTTTGCTGATGACTATGTTATTTTTGGGCAAGCTACAGAGAAGAATGCTAATGTGCTTAAGGGGGTCCTAGAAGATTTTCCAGAAGCCTCAGGTCAATGTGTTAATCCACAGAAATCAAGCTTGATGTTTTCCATGGGTGTCCCTCAATCTGTTCAAGATAAAGTTGTTTCTCTTTTTGGCTCTAGGGTAACTGAGGATTTTGGGTTGTACCTGGGATTCCTAAGTAAAATTGGTAGGAGTAGACGTAAGGTGTTTTACTATATTCGGGAGAGGGTGCAAAGGAAAATACAAGGATGGGGAAGGTTGGTTTCTCAACCAGGGAGAGGAATCCTCATTAAGAATGTTTTGCAGTCTATTCCTGTTTACATAATGAGTGTCATGAAACTCCCTTTGTCTTTGATTAATGAATTGCATCGTCTTATGGCGAAGTTCTGGTGGTCTGGTAATGTTTCAAGGAGAGGGCTGCATTGGAAAAGGCGGTCTTCCTTGTGCAGGCCAATGGCTTGTGGAGGGATGCGTTTTAGAGATTTGTAATACTTTAACATAGTGCTGCTTACAAGACAACTCTGGAGGGTGGTGACTAATCCCAATTCTTTACTCTCGCGAGTGCTGAAGGAAAGGTATTTCAGAGATGAACCAGTTTTAGAGGCGAAGTTAGGGAGCATACCAAGTCCGGTGAGGAGAGCTCTTTTTTCATGCTTAGGTCTGTTGGACAAGGGGACGAGAAGGATTCTAGGAGACGGGCAATCAGTGAGGATTTTATCTTTTTTTTATATATAATTCAGTGAGGATTTTATCTAATTGGTTGCCTTCTAAACCAAGGGGAAACCCTCTGCTGGGATGTTGCCTACGATAGCTAAAAATGAGGGACGGGTTTCTTGGTTATTTAATCCAATTGATGGGAATTCGAGAATCTCGTTGCTAAGGCAGTGGTTTCCAAAGGAGGATGTGCAACACATTGTTTCTATAGACTTAAGGAGTAGAGGGGAGAAAGACTCTTGGTTTTGGAAGAGAACAAAGTCAGGTGATTTCTCAGTTCGCTCAGCTTATTACTTAGCAGTTGAGCATGGGAATTCTAGTGAGGCACACGCCTCTAGTGGGGGTTCAGTGGGGCAAGTAATGAGGAAAGTGTGGAAGTGTAGTGTGCCCCATCGAGTAAAAGTGTTCTGGTGGAGGTTGGTTAATGGTTTGTTACCATGTGGGGCGGCACTCGCGCACAAGTTTAAGAGTTCAGCTCCTTTCTATGTTTCTATGGGGCAAATGAAACTTATGAGCATATTTTGCTGCATTGTAAGGGAACAAAGAGGGTCTAGGATAGTATGAACATGAGGAGACCTGTTTCTTTTGCAAATGAAGGAGATTTTTTAGACTGGCTTATGTGTCTTTGCTTGAATTTTGCTGGTATGAGTTTTGATAACTTTATTGTTTCCATTTGGAAAATATGGTTCTGTAGATGTCATGTGCGATTCGGCCATGCCAAGGATTTTGACTGCGGGTGGTTCCAAGCTGATGTCTGTCTTGCTTCTGCATGTATTGGAGAAAAGGGTGATATACAAGTTCCGGGAAGGGGAATGAGTTTGGATGATGATGCAATTGTCCTCTACGTGGATGGAAGCTACAAGGAAGGAGTTCCGACAGGGATTGGTGTGGTGGGCTACAAGCGAGGCCAAGTTTCACTGGTTGGATGTAGTGGGATGGGGTTGGATGGAGGCGTTGCGGCAGTAGTAGAGGCAAGGGCTTTGTTGCAAGCTGCAAAATGAGCGAGGCATGCTGGTTTCTCTAATGTTTGTTTTGTTTCAGATTGTAAAGGGGTTTTGGATATCTTAAATGGGTTAGGAACAATGGATGCTAGAGTATGTCTAGAAACTGATTAGATCTTGTGTTTTTGTAAAGTTTTTGATAAGGTTGTCTAGACTTATGTTGGAAGGGAGGATAATGTTGTAGCACATGTTTTGAGCTGTGAGGGGAGAGGTGGTGAATTGGATGGGTTTTGGTATGAAGAGATTCCTGACTATGTAATGACTTTTGTGATGTAAGTTAATGCATGATCTTTTGTCTTAAAAAAAAGTTTGTGGAATAATTTCTTCGGTAATTTCTCAGTAACTTGTTTTGGTAATTTATATTTTTATTTCATTTGTATTATTTTAATAATTAATGTTTGTTATTTTTAGTGGACGTTGAGTTTTTGGGGATAAGGTTGATTTCTCAGGTAAATAACTATGGTTTTTAGTGGAAAAAGAAATTCTATTTTTGATTTCAGATTAGCGTTAAGTTAGTTAAAAGAACAGGAAAATCACAGTCATAGTTTCATGCCCCCATCTGATGATGAGCTAATAAGTTTACAGAATCATGGTTGCAATATTATTGAAACAGTCGGTCGATGGTATAGGCATAGCGTGTGCTCCGAAAGATTGCTGAGAATTTTGTTGCATCGAGTGTTCTTCTAAATTCAAGTTAATTAAACAGATCAATTTTAAATTCATACATATCAATTAAACTTATTATTCACCATATAAAGTTTAAAATACACCATATAATAATAATGATATATTACAAAACAATAATTATTATTATCTGTTTCAAAATTGGTAGGGTAGAAAAATATACGATTAATCGATTGTCACTAGTGAAGAATAGCTCACCAAAGTTTGCATGTTCGAAAAATATAGTATGATTCACCACTTGTTAGTTAATGAAACATAATACCAAATTTTTATGAATCATATCATCATTTTAGTTTCTTATCATAAACATATAAAGATAAACTTTTGAAAACAATAATACACCACAAAACAATAATGATTTATTATCTGTTTTGAAATTGGTACGGTAGGAAAATAAATAATTCACCATACAAGGTTTAAAATACATCATTCAGTCATAATAATAATAATAATACAACATAAAACAATATTATTAAAAATACAAAACATTATTAACAAAAATACAAAACAAAAAATAATGATCGGTTATCAATTCTAAAATTTGCACGTCAGAAAAATATATGATTCATCATTTGTTAGTTTCTGAATCATTACCGTAAACATATAAAAATAAAACATCACAAAATAATAATAATTTATTATCAGTTCCAAAGTTTGTACATCCGAAAAATATTTGATTCAACACTTGTTAGTTATTGAATCATAATACCAATTTTAATGAATCATACCATCAATTTAGTGTATCATTATAAATATTTTTTTTTAAGTTGTCAAAGCATATCCATGAACTTATTTTAAAGAGTTTGAATTTAGTTGAAAAATTATACAAATTATTTAAATTTTAGACTTATTTTGTAGAAATTACAATCATTAAAAGTTAATATAACTAAAAGGCGGTCCTAGTCAGCCACTTTAAGTGGCCATTATTATGCGTTAGTGAAAAGAAAGATAGCACCTGACGTTGACTGTGGTGCCCGTTGAAGCCAAGTTAAAAGGTGGAGGAATGTTTCATTTTTGTTATTTTAGAAAATTTTATAATATCTCACTAACGTTTATCCAATTTTATAAAATATGCTTAACTTTTACAAAGCATTATAACATATCCCACATGTTTCTTTTACTTTACAATATATCCCTATGCAGTGTAAAAAATTATTTTTTTTACGATATATCTCTGCACTGTGTACCAATTACCTTTTCATGATATACATCTACGTAGTTAATGAATTGTTTTACATGATATACCCCTGCAAAGTGTAATGACTATTTTTTTCACGATATACCCCTATACAACACCCATGAGGCCATGACCACAATCAGTTGTGGTCGGAGTCTCGGGTGTGGCAATGATTGGACTGCATGCTCAGTGTGACAAATTTAAATTCTCAAAGCGTAAAAGGAATGTCACTTCACCTCATAACCAGACTACTCTTGTAACATCCCTTATTCCTAATTAATTGATAATACCATTAATCCTTATTAGTCTAACTAGTTATTTTCTTCGTAGCAGTGAAAATTAACCCTATGGGATGTCACCACCGTTATGCACCTGAAGTGTACAACAAGGCTAGATTAACTAACTAGAATGCACTTGATAAGTGTCCAAATGAGCATGATTCATAGGTGTATTTCATATATAATATTAGCACTTTTTCTTGCTCATTTCTCCACTTCGGTTAATTTTTCCTCTAGTTTATGTTTTATTATTATCTCACAAATTTATTGTTTAAACATGAGGAAAACCAAGCTGGGAGTAAAGTAGACAAAGAGATGAACGCATAGACGCAAACGGCTCAGAAAACGGAGTCCAAACGAAGAATCTAGAGCCGGTCAAAGTTTGTAGAAGAAAATAAGTCACGCGTAGACCACACATGCATCCGCATGGGGAGAGGCGGACAGATAGGCGGACACACACATTGTCGCGGACAACACTTGTGTCCGCATGAAATGAGGCGGACACACACGCGGACAGACAGAGACGTCCGCATGGTTTCAGGCGGACAGGGAAGCGGACAGCCACGCGGACGTGACTAAAAATCAACGCGCGCCAGTTTTCTTCTTCGCCCGTCGACTTGCTTCTGCCATATCCATCTACTCCGCACCGCCTACCTTAATTTCCTCACGCGTCTTCAGCTCTGTCCCCTGCAATTAATGAGCAATCAATGCTCTTCCACTCCAGATCTGCCTCTTCCCTTCCTCTATATAAACACACTGCACCTTCAACCAAATACACATCCACCACCCAACATCATCGATCCACTATAGACTACCATCACACGTTCATCCCATTTCTCTTCTCCCGTCTTCTCCATTTTATTTACTTTTCATTCCACCATATCCATCTCTAGTCCTACGTATACAAAATAGCAGAACAAATGCAAGAGTGACTACAGATGAATCTACTACTCTTGTTTCCGTTTATCTATTTAATATGTTAGGCTAGAATATTTATACTCTGAGAATGGTTATTATGTGTTTGTATTAATTATGCAATATGTTTACTGGTTTTATTTAAATACAGTTGTTACGATTAAAGCTTATCTCTCGCCTTTTTAATAAATGTCATGAGTTTATTAAATTGCTTGCTAAGTCTATTTTGATCAGACCGGTGATGAATAGATAGGTTAATTAAGCCGTAAATCTGGAGAAAGCTTATTATGAGTTAATAAGTTAGTATTTTCAGATGCAAATATAATTTCTCATATCTAAACCGTCCGTTTACATGTGATATGCTTGAACCTGGATTAGAACCTTGCATTTTCTGGTAAACGAGTTCTTATGAGTCTATGATTTAGTCCTTAAGATAATAAGAGAAATTTTGCCAAACAATTATAATTAAACCAGTAGACATAGCATGAAAGAGCAGATTATATTAACCTGAACCAGAGTTCCTCCATTTAATTTATCTATTAACTTAGTTTATTTTATCTTCCCTTTTTATTTATAATACAAGTCAATTAATCCCCCCCTTTTGTGACACGCTTAGGTACTATAATATGCACATTAGTCCCACGGTTCGATATCCGGTCGCTTACATTTCACTATACTACCACGACCGGGATTTGTTTGCAGCCCGACGTTTATTTTGAGTTTTAATTTCTTTTCTTTTATTTTAATTACACCAGTTTAACCACTCAGATATACACGTCTGCAAAATGGTGCCGTTGCCGGGGACTAGATTTATTCTAGTTCCTAAGCCCCGGATTATTCACCTGTTAAATATTAAATATTCTGTTCTCTTTATCCTGTTAATAATGTCCATAATATTTTGTTAATTGTTTATATTAATTATCTACTATATTTGTTTATATTATTATATTTGTTGTTTAATCTAACTCCTAACATCTAATTCTAACTACTAACATTTTAATTTTATGTACACTAATTCCTAACGTTTAATATTCTGTCAATTAATTACTAACATTTAATTTTCTGTAAATTAACTACTAACTTTTAATTTCTAGCAATCTAATTACTAACTTTTAATTTTATGTCATCTAACTACTAACTTATAATTTTATGACATATTTATTTTGTTGTTGTTTAATAAATTTAATTAAAATAAAAAAAAGAGAATCACAGGCTAAGTCCGCAAGCAGACGGAAGCTGTGTCCGCCCCATTCCATGCGGACTCCCACGCGGTCAGGTAAGCCGCGTCCGCCTAGCTCTACGCGGTCGTCCACGCGGACGTCAATGAGGACCGCGCGGGCACACTTGTCCGCCCACCTGTCTGCACCCCTCCACGCGGACGTCCAAGCGGACGTCACCAGCTAAGCTTCGCGTTTTCATTTTAGTTCTTCCCTGATTCCAAACACTCCAGCTCGACCCGAAGAGAAGAACAAGCTCGCGACTCCGGTCCATCTCCAAATTGCTCCAGCTTCTTCATCTCTCCACCGAATAACTAGTTACGTTTTATATATGAAAATCCAAAAAAAAAATATCTGTATGTGGCAAATGGAACAGGTGCTCGAAGAAGAGTTTTGCTATTCACAGTATTTATACTGCTCCGTATGTGGGGGAGCTCATGATTATGAGGATTGTCTCATATCACAAGAGCAACTCTGGTTAGAAGATCAACCAGACTACCTGGAGAGAATCGCTCAACGAGAACAGCAACCAAAGAACGAAACAGTTCATGAGGTAGAACAACACCCCACTACGGATGTAAGTTACTCTCTTCCCTCTACGGTCACCTACCGCCAGTTTCCATCCTTCTCTATGCTCTATCCAGAAGATGAGGATACTTACATCCTCGAAAATGAAGAGAAGGAATTGCCATCACCTCCTGCCAAGTTATCCAAACAAAACGCCATTATCACCTTCGAAGAATCAACTTTCTCTGAAGATGATATCGATCAGCGTTCTTTCTATGAGCCTCACCTACAAGAGGAGGATGTTTACATCCTCCAATTTGAGGAAGAAAAATCGTCACCACCGGGTCTTCTGTTAGAACTACGTTACCGGCAGTACCTCCTCAAACACCAGATTTTGTGGAGTATTCATTTTCCTATTATATTTGCCGAAGTAACATTTTGTTTTGATCCAGGTGGTTTGCTTTTAATTACTGCTAACTTCGTTATCCTGGCAAAGCTGTTGTCTACTTTTATTTTTGATCCAGGATAACGAAGCGGGCGTCTAGCCAAAGACGTTAAAGAAGGGCAGCTTCCCGGGAGGCAACCCAGATGAACTTTTATTTGCTTTTATGCTCTTTTAATTTTCAGGTTCTCTTTAAATTTTGTTTTTGCTAACTTTTAACCCCGTTTGTAGTATGGTTGCTTCTAGTGTCTTATGCAGGTGCACCTTCATATCCATACTGCAACCAAGCTACGCTACTTGAGGCTGAAGCTCAAGTGTGGGGGAACTCCTTTAACAACTAGCAAAAATAATATCAGGGGAGTACCGGTTTCTTTAATTTTGCTTTTAATTAAATAAAAACTGCAGAGGAGCGTTTATGTGCTTAAATGTTTATTTGTGACCTTTGTGTTATCTCTATTTATCTACTTACCGAAAAGGTCTTCTGAAACTTTCCCTTGTTTTTCTGGTGAACAATGAGGACATTGTTCAATTTAAGTGTGGGGGAGTGTGCCCTTTTCGGTGACATTTTGTGCTTAAATGCTTAATCTCTCTGCTTATCTTGCGTTTGTCCAATTCAATATCGTGACCCCTTATATGTGGGTTGTTCTCTTTAAGAATAAATACTATTATGAATTGTGGGATAAATGGTACAAAATTTTAAAATTTTGATTACTTTTGAGGAGCATTTTATATGCGGTGTGACCAAATAATCTGCAAATGGTTGGATTTTATTGCTCAGGGTTTCTTTCTGTCTTCTCTCTTAGGGATTGCTAAGGGGTGCTTCTCTGTTAAAAAAAAAGAAAGAAGAATACAAAAAAAAGGGACTTGCGAGACACCATTGGTAACCAACAAAGAGAGTTGAGTGTTCTTAAATACAAGGCGTGATGCCTACATTTTCTCATCCCTTATGCAAAAGTGAAACAAATGCATGAATCTATTTTTCCTTTTGTTTTCTCCTCAATGCCCATTCTTGAGAGAAGTTGGCCATGGTAAAAGTTCTCAGTGTCACCTAAACAAAAGAAACATTGAAGTACCTTGGATCATACCCCGAAACTCTATATTTTGTTTTTTACCCTGAGCACACCTATGCCACCAGCAGTTAATTTTTCACACTCCTCAATAAGTTAAAAAGATCATGAACTGTTCACCTCTTTATCCTACCCTTCATAATAATATTTGTTAGTATTGAGCATTTCCTACTTACTTGGGTACGTGGTTTTGCTTGAGGACAAGCAAAAAGATAAGTGTGGGGGTATGATAAGTGTCCAAATGAGCATGATTCATAGGTGTATTTCATATATAATATTAGCACTTTTTCTTGCTCATTTCTCCACTTCGGTTAATTTTTCCTCTAGTTTATGTTTTATTATTATCTCACAAATTTATTGTTTAAACATGAGGAAAACCAAGCTGGGAGTAAAGTAGACAAAGAGACGAACGCATAGACGCAAACAGCTCAGAAAACGGAGTCCAAACGAAGAATCTAGAGCCGGTCAAAGTTTGTAGAAGAAAATAAGTCACGCGGAGACCACACATGCGTCCGCATGGGGAGAGGCGGACAGATAGGCGGACACACACATTGTCGCGGACAACACTTGTGTCCGCATGAAATGAGGCGGACACACACGCGGACAGACAGAGACGTCCGCATGGTTTCAGGCGGACATGGAAGCGGACAGCCACACGGACGTGACTAAAAATCAACGCGCGCCAGTTTTCTTCTTCGCCCGTCGACTTGCTTCTGCCATATCCATCTACTCCGCACCGCCTACCTTAATTTCCTCACGCGTCTTCAGCTCTGTCCCCTGCAATTAATGAGCAATCAATGCTCTTCCACTCCAGATCTGCCTCTTCCCTTCCTCTATATAAACACACTGCACCTTCAACCAAATACACATCCACCACCCAACATCATCGATCCACTACAGACTACCATCACACGTTCATCCCATTTCTCTTCTCCCGTCTTCTCCATTTTATTTACTTTTCATTCCACCATATCCATCTCTAGTCCTACGTATACAAAATAGCAGAACGAATACAGGAGTGAATACAGATGAATCTACTACTCTTGTTTCTGTTTATCTATTTAATATGTTAGGCTAGAATATTTATACTCTGGGAATGGTTATTATGTGTTTGTATTAATTATGCAATATGTTTACTGGTTTTATTTAAATACAGTTGTTACGATTAAAGCTTATCTCTCGCATTTTTAATAAATGTCATGAGTTTATTAAATTGCTTGCTAAGTCTATTTTGATCAGACCGGTGATGAATAGATAGGTTAATTAAGCCGTAAATCTAGAGAAAGCTTATTATGATTTAATAAGTTAGTATTTTCAGATGCAAATATAATTTCTCATATCTAAACCGTCCGTTTACATGTGATATGCTTGAACCTGGATTAGAACCTTGCATTTTCTGGTAAATGAGTTCTTATGAGTCTATGATTTAGTCCTTACGATAATAAGAGAAATTTTGCCAAACAATTATAATTAAACCAGTAGACATAGCATGAAAGAGCAGATTATATTAACTTGAACCAGAGTTCCATTTAATTTATCTATTAACTTAGTTTATTTTATCTTCCCTTTTTATTTATAATACAAGTCAATTATCCCCCCTTTCTGTGACACGCTTAGGTACTATAATATGCACATTAGTCCCACGGTTCGATATCCGGTCGCTTACATTTCACTATACTACCACGACCGGGATTTGTTTGCAGCCCGACGTTTATTTTGAGTTTTAATTTCTTTTCTTTTATTTTAATTACACTAGTTTAACCACTCAGATATACACGTCTGCAGCACTGCGTGACTGAAGAAATATATTTACCTATAACACACAATTTAACACTTATCTCAATGCTACCCATTCCTGCACTTCAGTTGAGTATAAACAGTTATTATATGGAATCAGCACAACTGTTGAGTATGATCTTGTGCAACCCTCTTGCACCTTCGGGCTACACTTATCCACCATACCCACCAATAAATTTCAAAAATACAAAACATCCATAGCCACCAGGTTAGTATTTTAGGATTTAGTTAACTGATATGTATAAATAATCCCTTAATTTCCTTCTCTTGACCGAAATTCATCGAGGGTGCAAGTAGAACTGTAACTCAGATTGTTACCCCCCTAATTCTCCCTCACGAGGATAAACAATGGATTGTTACCCATCTAAGTCTCTCTCGGGGGGGGGGGGGGGTGTAAACAATTCCTAAAGCAAACATGGGGCCAAATAGGTAAATGAGAGTTCACTAGAAGTCCTATTCTCGAGAGAATCAAAGTGGTATCAGAGCTGGTGGTCGGATCGATGTGTCGATGACCCGTGGGAACCCTGGACTCCCTTCAGGGGGTGGGGTGAGTGGTGTGCCACAAATGACTTCTACATTGATTGAAGGGCGCGAACGAAGCACCCCTTAAAAGGGTGTGGATACTCTTTCATGGTAGACACATTTTGAGTGGTGTACCTAACTGACCCTTAGAAACAAAGCCGTGAGACTTCAGTCAAATAGACAATATCTACCAACAACTTGATAATGGGTTGTTACAAGTCTGAGCATGTTTTAGGGGTTTATTTCATATGCTTTATCAACATTTATCATACACAATTCTTCACTTTAGCTAGTTTTCCTCTAGTTTGGTGCTTTATTGGTATTCTTATACATTTATTTTTAAAGGGAAAATTCACGATATACCCCTATTTTCTTTCGTAATTCACAATATACCCCTGTGTTTTTTGTAATTCAACTTTAAACATGCATAAATGTTGTCTAAAATTGATGAAACTTTACATGGACCATGCTAAAGTGTTATGTTTTGGTCCAATTTCAAATTTGATGTTTTTTAAGCTCACATGTGACTTGTGGGACCCAATGAACATGTGGCTTATTTATTGGGTCCCACAGGTCACATGTGAGCTTAAAAAACTTCATATTTTATATTGGACAAAATATAACACTTTAGCATCGTCCATGTAAAGTTTCATCAATTTTGGACAACATTTAAGCATGTTTAAAGTTGAATTACGAAAAACACAGGGGTATATTGTGAATTACGAAAGAAAACAGGGGTATATCGTGAATTTTCCCTTTTTTAAACATTAGGAATAACCCATCTAGGAGCAAAGTAGACAAAGAGAGGAGTGTGTGGGTGCAAATGAACCTCAAAATCGAAGCTAAACCGAATAAGTTATTTAATATTGTATAAGTGTTCAGGTCTCTGTCCGGGTGTACAGACCTGAATGGCCCACTAGGTTAAGCTTTTGGACATTTTTGCCATAGGTCCGGGTGTGTCCAGGTAAACATACTTGGACCAAAGAAGCGGGAAAGTTTCCGCCTTCTTTTGTGCCCCGTCCGAGAATAGGATTTGGATATTAATTAATTAAGTGTTTATGTTGATTAGTTGTGAGTTCATGAATCGACAATCGGTAGTAAAGGGTGAAGGGGGCAAATATCCATCCTAGATTAGTTAGTTTAGCTTTATTGTTTTCTTTATTTTTCGTTAATCAATCCAAACAACAAAACCACAAAAACTTACTGCATGTATCTGTGGATAAGAACACTGGTTCTAATACATTGATTAGGTTCAACTGTGTGCACATATTTATATATTTCTTTATATAGATTTTGATTAACAAGTATTCCAATAATTAGCGTAAATACCAGCAAGATTGCACCCAACACACCAACAACTACATTATTCAGTTCACCTTGTAGATTTTTATAACTTGAATAAACATGGTAAATGAACAAGAAAAAAAGAAGATACAAAAACAGAGATCCTTTAGGTAACATGATGGTAGATGTAACGCCCAATGAGGGTTACCTCCCACATTGATGGGAGTGAAGAACGAAGCATTCCTTATATGGGGGGGGGGGGGGAATATATCTCCTTGTTGTGACACATCTGGAGAGGTGTATATGCTGACCGTCTGGAACAAAACCTCACCATGGACAGGGCTTTCCACTTCCGTTACGCCACTTTGGTGTGACGTGTTTTGAGGCTAGGAAACCACATGAATAAAACTGTGAGCTGTAGCAAAGTGAACAATATCACAACAGTGAAATACTTGGTTGTTACATATGGTATTAGAGCAAACAAGAGTTACCTTCTATATCGATTGGAGTGGAGAACGAATCATTCTTTATATGGGTGGGGATACCTCTCCTTGTTGTGACACATTTTGGGGCTAGGAAACCTAGGAAACAAAACTGCGCGGCTTGCGTGCCAGAACGGCAATATCATAACAGTGGGTACTTGGGGATCTTACATATGGTATCTGAGCTAGACCTTGGTCGGTGTGCTAGTGTGGCCAGCAAGGGCGCTAGGCTCTCAGGGGGGTGAAATGTAACACCCAACAAGGATTACCTCCCACATCGATTGGAGTGAAGAACAAACCATTCATTATATGGGTGGGGATATCTCTATGTTGAATCCTACCGAGTGAGTATGGAACTGACGAAGAACAGTAAACTAGAATATATAACAGTAAGAACCAATCAACTGTTATTTATAATCACGTATCACACCCGATACAAGTATTACACGTAGAGATAGTATCCTTCTACTTCCTCACGAGCACAACCACTCAATTCACGTTAAGAAAGTATATCTCCCTCAACTTCTATTATCTGAAGTTCTACCCCTTATGAAACTCCAGAGTATATAAGCCTTAACTCTTGTGAAAGCCTCGTGAATTTCTTCACTTCGAAGTCTCTCTCTCTCTCTCTCTCTCTCTCTCTCTCCCATGTTTCCCTTTCTATTTTTCTCACGTTAAAGCACACTATCTAACCCTAGATTTACAATCTCATATATAGATATCAAAGATAAAATTACAACTCATTATCCGAGATTTTATTTATCTTTAACAGATAGATAAAATCTTGTTGAGATATTCTATCTTCTTCCTTGGTCTTGTCGGTTCGAGACTGATGAGCGTCTTCTGGAATTAATCTTATTGTGGACTTCAGTATTGATCTTATTTTGCCGACTTCTTCCTTAGTCTTGTCGGTTCAAGACTGATGAGTGTCTTCTGGAATTGATCTTATTGTGGACTTCAGTATTGCGCTGAGTTTGCCGATCAAAATAGCATCAACAGTTTCCCCCTTTTTGATGCGGCAAACTATTGAAGTCTTGAACTGAATGACTGATCTTTCCGAATTTCGGAATTGATTCCCCCTGAGTTTTATACCATGGCATCCCCTCGTGATAGTTCAATCATCTGTCAGCTGTTCCCCCTGAATCTTACATAACCTTTAATTTATCCCATACTCAATGTAAAACTCACCACCTTTTAAAAGCATTAAATAATTCATGACAATAGGTAAAGACAGTAAGAAAATAACATTCCATAAGTGCAACAGAAGCGATTTGCATCATATTCAAGGATAGAGTCACAAATGAACTGAAATTGAACTAGAGTATTAATAGAAAAATGTAGCTTAAAGCATAGAGGAATCATGCACTAATCACAAAAGAACTACATGTCTAGTCATGCACCAACTATCAGTCTAAATCTGAGACAAGAGAAATTTTAAAACTTCCAAACATTTCCCCATTTTGCCACATCAAAAAGGGCTTCCAACATAAAAGAAAACGAACAATCCATAATAGTTGTTAACTGGGGGAAGGGGTAGGATTGCAATCCAAATGACCATTACAATTTCTCAGAGGATTCTGAACTTGAATTTGCCACAGGCATTAAAATATCCAGCTTATCCTCCAACCTATCGAGTCGTGCCATTAAGCGCTTTTCCAGAGCCAAAACAAAGTCTAGGACAAACTGAACCAGAAGATGCAACGCTTGATCTGGAGCAGACTGCTTGACATTCTTTGTATCTTGTTGACCTGTCTGTTTAAGTTGCCAGCCAGACTCTGAGAGTTCCAATCCCATTTTGGAGAGAGTAGGCAGAGCTAGATAGCTTGTTGGTTGAGCTGAGATAGAGTAAGCATCCTCCAAGGAAATCTTATGATGCATAAGTACTTTGGTCAACCAAAACGGATAGGGAATGGATGGATTTGAGCTATTGATGACGGTCCTCAGATGGGATATAATGATTCTAGGCAAAGACAGTTGGATTTTCTTGTCAAGGCACCACATGACTGCAAGTCCACAGGTGTGACCTTGTCCCGCATATCCGATCGTGGAAAAATACATTGGTAAGTAATCAGATGTAAAAGACGTTGTAAGATTTCCAAATCCCTTTGTGGGTAATGCTTGAGTCTAGAACTCACACGAGATAAAGCAAAATGAGTGACTACATCAGTATGGGACGCGACAGCAATTTTCTGTGAGTTAAATTCAACCAGACCATCTAGTGGAACTTCCAAAATCATCGTAAGCGATGCAGGAGAAATAATCATCTTCTTGCCAGCTACTTCAGTCTTGAATTCAAAAGGAGAGACAAATTCCATGTTTTGGATAAACGGAAATACGTATTCTGGTCAATACACGGTTTCAAATTTGAACAATTTATCCCACCCTTGAAATTTCAAGATCTATCCTAGAGATTCTAAAGAATTATTTGCTAGCCAGTCACAGTCTATCAGTTTTCCAGGAACTATGTCAGATTCAAGTAAAGGCCGACCAAAAACAGGTTTTTGAGGGAAAAACGACCTGGATTCTGCAATCTTTCAAGATTGTATTCTTTCGCCTTTGTTTTGGGCAGAGGTTTACCAATTGACTTCCTACACTTCGAAGAGCGTGACTGGTGAACGGGAGAGTCGACGATCTTGCACTTCGATTGAGGCTCAAAGGTACGCTCAATTGCAGACGATGCTTTCTTGGATCGATCCCGTAATCCACGTCTGGTGGTAGCAGGTGGTGGAGAAGGTAATTCCTCTTCAGGGGAGTTGCGGAAGATGCATTGTCGCTCAACACTGTTGCTTTAGCATTAGGGTTTGGGGAATTGACGCCAGGAGAGGGTTTTGAAGTGGAGTCTGGGACTTGCTGTGAGACTTCTTGATCAACTAGTTTCTCAACAGAGAGTGGGCGAACATCTTCTTCAATGAGTAATTGTTCAAAAGAATCCATGGTTGGTAAGTATGAAAGTTTGAGTTTGATTCAAGATGGTGAGGACTGACACCAGTGAGAAGTTTGTTTAAAAATCAGAGCATGTAAGGGTTGAGGATGAAAGTAAGAGGCATACCAAACGTTTTTTACTGTGGAAAATATAAAAGCATTGTTTTTGTTGTTTTTTTTAAAGAAAACGCGGGCGAAGAGAGTGTAGCAGACCATTGCTTAACACACTATCTTAGTTCAGAACTGAGTTTTACAGAATACAATTTCCTAAGATAAGTTAAACGATTCAGTGTTTTATCCAAGGAGATCAAGTAATACGAGTGAGTAAGTTGAGACGTTCTACTCTCTGTGTGTAAAAATATGTATAAAGGGGCACGTTTGTATCATAGAATGATCTCTTCCTTCCTTTCACTTTCCATTGAATCGACAAGAGGCGAGAAGTAAAGTCTTATTCCACTTAACCTTTCATCACCACATATTCATACTCATAGTCAAGGCTTCGATCATAAGAGCTTCTGCTTGACTTTTACTCCCCATCTTTGTAGCGACGTTGGGTCAACTTGCCCAGAGTAGTTACCCTTAGGAAGTTAGATGATAAAGCATCCTCAGAGACTTAATAGCCAGACGAGGGAGGCCAATTCTGTTATATATATTGTTAATTTTTATGTACCAAACTGTGAGTAGCGGAATCACTTACCTTGTTCATACCACCAACCTATTCTTCAAACCCAGTTCATTTCTTGAATACAAAAATGTCACTGGATATATATTAACAAAAATCCTAGTAGTTGATTGTGTAAAAAAAACTTAGTAAGAACCTTGATAACAGTGTTATGAACAGTTGTTAACACACTCAACACAAAACGAAAGAAAATAAAAACTCTAGTCGTGAACTGAAAATGTTAAAGAAACTAAACTAAGAGACAAAATAAAAGAAAAGAAAAATAAATAGGAGTATTTCACTTGGTGTCAACCATGCCAATCTCAAACCTAAGTTTCTCGAAGGTGTCTCTAGGTAAAGGCTTAGTGAAAATGTCGGCTAACTGCTTATCTGTTGGACAGTGAATCCAGATGACAGTACCTTGTTCAACATGATCCTGGATAAAGTGATGACGAATATCTATGTGTTTGGAACATGAGTGGTGAACAGGGTTCTTGGTGAGCTCAATTGTGCTTGTGTTATCACAATAAATAGGGACTGGTATAAACGACAAGCCATAGTCTTCAAGTTGCCGATAGAGCCACAAAATTTGTGCGCAACAAGCAGCAACAACAACGTATTCGGCTTCAGTCGTAGACAGAGCAACAAACGCTTGTTTTCTTGAAGACCATGCTATCAGATTTGATCCAAAGAACTGTGTTGTACTAGTGGTGCTCTTTCGCTTCGTGAGTGAACCTCCAAAGTCTGCATCCGTGTATGCAGCAAGAGTGGGAAGTGATTCAGCTGTGTATAATAGCCCAAGTGTCGGTGTCCCTTAAAGATAACGAAAAATACGTTTGACAGCTTTGACATGGGGTAACTTTGGATGAGCCTGAAAACGTGCACAAAAGCACACACTTTAGGTTATATCTGGTCGGCTGGCTATAAGATAGAAAAGTGAACCAATCATCCCTCTATAAACTGTGGGATCCGTGGATTCTGCATCTGCCTCCAGTCCTAGTCTAAGAGTTGTTGACATTGGTGTAAGCATTGGCTTACACTCATTAAACTTATATTTGGCCAAAAGTTCAAGTGTGTATTTTGTCTGACTGATATATGTGCCATCTACTATCTGCCTGATTTGTAGTCCAAGGAAAAAGGTGAGCTCACCCATGTTGCTCATTTGAAACTCTTTGGTCATCATGGAGGCAAAACCTTGCGTCAGACTTAGACTGGTAGATCCAAAGATAATGTCATCTACATATATCTGTACTAAGAGCTTGTCCACCCCATCCTGTTTGATGAACAATGTACGATCAACCTTTCCCCAGACAAATTCTTGTTTCAGAAGAAAGGATGTCAGCCGTTCATACCAGGCTCTCGGTGCTTGCTTAAGACCGTACAAAGCTTTCTTTAAGCGATACACATGATCAGGTTTTTCAATATCTTCAAAGCCTGGTGGCTGAGAGACATATACTTCTTCTTTGAGATTTCCGTTTAACATCCATTTGATAGAGAGTGAATCTATGTAAAGTAGCAAAAGCAATCAGAAGACGAATAGCCTCAAGACGGGCAACTAGAGCATAATTTTCATTAAAATCCAAGCCTTCTTGTTGGTTGTAACCTTTAGCTACCAACCGTGCTTTGTTTCTGGAAATTTGTCCATCTGAGTCGAGTTTATTTCTGTAGACCCACTTAGTTCCAATGATGTTTTGGTTTTTGGGTTTAGCGACAAGCTCCCACACATCATTTCACACAAACTCATTCAATTCCTCATGTATAACATTGATCCAACTTTCATCCTCCAATGCTTCTTTCACGGTCTTAGGTTCTATTGTAGAAACGAAGCCATAGAAGGAACAAAAATTTTGTGTGGTAGATCGAGTTCTAACCCAAGTATTCAATTCTGACAGAATGTTGTTAAGTTCTATACCTGGATCATTTCTGGCTGTCATACGGTGAGGTACCTCTGTTGTCTGTCTTTGAGTGGTATTTATATTTGTTGGTGCAGTCGGATGCAATTCTGAGTTCTAAACTGATGGTAGTGGATTCTCAGTTTGATTCAGCTCTTCCTCTGATTCAGCTCCCGAACCATCACCATGAGGTGTTTCTCCATCTTTAATCCGAATCAAATCCTCTATTACTCCTTGACCAGCTCTGCCTCCAAATTTGTTTTCATCAAACTTAATGTTTGTGGACTCTTCAACCATTAGAGTACGTTTGTTGAAAACACGATATGCCTTGTTATTCATGGCATATCCAAGGAAAACCCCTTCATCACTTCTTGTATCGAATTTGCCCAATTTGTTTTTCCCGTGATTAAGAATGTAGCACGTACACCCAAACACCTTAAGATGCGTAATAGTTGGTTTACGACCTTTGAACAATTCATAAAGAGTTTTGATCAATATCGGACGAATAAGAGCTCTATTAAGAATATAGCAAGCTGTATTGATAGCTTCTCCCCAAAAGCTAGGTGATAGACCACTGCTATTCAACATAGTGCGAGCCATATCCTGAAGAGTCCTATTCTTTCGTTCAACAACTCCGTTTTGCTGAGGCGTTCTGGCTGCAGAGCGAGTGTGTGTTATTCTAGTATCAATACAGAACTGTGACATCTGTTGATTGATAAATTCCGTTCCCTGGTCAGTTCGTATGTATTTTACCTTGCTCTCACTTTGGGTCTGAAGTTGTGAGACCAAGATTTTGATTTCATTAAAGGTTTGATCCTTACAATGAAGCAGGATAACCCAAGTATACCTTGAATAATCATCGACAATTACCAGTATGTATCTCTTGCCAGACCTACTTTGCACTCTCATTGGCCCCATCAAATCCATGTGTAACAACTCGAGAATCTTATTACTGCTGGCCACGCACTTGGAGTTATGAGAGATGTGTGTAAGTTTGTTTAAAGCACAATCTTGGCAGATTGTATTGAGATCAAGTCTTTTCACTGGCAGTCCATTTACTAAGCCCTTTATCCTGAGTTTATTGATTAATCGTTGATGTGCATGTCCTAACCTTCGATGCCACAACATAACATCTTCTTCATTGACCGTGAGACAAGATAAATCGTTCTGATCACTGACATCCACCATGTAGAGATTTCCCACTCTACAACCTTGAAGCAAGACTTCCTGTGTTGCCTTATTACGTATCTGAAAACCGTTTGAATCAAAAATGACTTCTGATGGACCCTTATCACAAACTTGTGAGACACTAAGCAGGTCATGACTAAGTCCTTCCACAAGACTAACTTTATCAATGCAATGTTCTTTTCCAACCGTGCCAATTCCTATTATCCGTCCTTTCCCGTTGTTTCCAAAGGTTACTTTTCCTCCTCGATGTTCAACAAGAGTGTTGAATTTTCCTCTATCGCCACTCATGTGTCTCGAACATCCACTATACATTAGCCACCAATTCTCATATTGTGTGGTAGCTAGTGCCTAAGAACAGACAATCACTTATTAGTTTTAAGTACCCAGACTTGTCTGATCACGGTTTTTCGTGGATAGGAGAAAGTGTTCCTATTTCTATTAGGCCTGACCTGAGAGAAATTTTTGGATATACGAGATGTACTTCGGGAATTCAACGTTATACAAAACCCTATACTATGACCATGTTTATGACAAAACTGACAAAAATATTCAGATTTAGTATTCTTGAAATTGGAAATTTTGCTTATGGGTGTGTAACCAGATGTCTCTACTTTTTTCTTTCCAATTAGCATTCGTGTCAGATCAGCTTTCCCTGAGTACCAGACTGGATTTTGTTGGGAAGCTATCTCCTTTTTTCTTATGATTTTTGACAGATCGTTTGTCAAGGTCTCATTTTCTCTTCTCAATTTTTTGCAACCTTCTTGAAGAGATCTAAACTCAGTTTGTGCCCATTTGGATAAGCATTCAATTATTTCTAGCAAAGGTTTTACGAATTTTATTTGAGACTTTTCTTTATATTGGGATTCAATAATAGATGTCTTGGGCACTTATAACTCAGACAATTTTGACTCTAGCATCTTAATTTTAACAACAGCGGAAGTTAACAAATTGAAGATATCTTTCTTAGATAAGGAATTGAAGGCATTTTCAACGAGTTTAGGACTTACCTCATCAGCTTCTAGTACCTTCTGCCAGTCTCAGCTAGCCATCATGCAAAAATCCCTATCTGATACTGCACTTACATCTTCATCTTCCTCAATTACTGCCGTCATACACATCTGTGTTGTTTCTTCTGTTTCTGAGTTTGTGTCTGAGACGTCTTGACCCCATGCCGCTGTTGCAGCTTCTGTAAATTTCTTGACTTTAGCACGGAAGTCATCCTTAGGCTTTAGTGTGCAATCCTTGACTACATGTCCTGGTTTGTTACACTGAAAACATATAATCTGATCCCTTTTTTATTTGGTTTTATCAAATCTAGATCTGAACCCTCGTCTTCCTCCAAATATTTTTCTGATTCCGTTGGCTATCATGGTAATTTCCTCATCCTCATTTGTATCTTCATCCTCCTTCTTTTTTTTTTCATTAGAAGTTTTCTTGGCCTTCAGTGCCAAATCCTTGTTCACACCTGGACTTACTAGTTCTCCTCTCATCTTCCCTTCATCAACTGTCAGTTCTGAACCCAACTCTTCAAAAGTTAACTTCGATAAATCCTTTGTGGACTCTAATAGTGTGGTAAAGTTTAGCCAATCTTTACCAAGACTATCCATAAATCTTTCGTTCACCACATCGTTGTCAAGAACTACCCCAACAGTTTTGAGCTCACATAAAATCTTGTCAAATCTCTCAAGTGTTTCAGATATAGTCTCACCGTCTGACATCTTGAAGTTATCAAGCTGTCTCTTGAGCTGTTTGCCCTTAGCCTTTTTTACAGAATCTGTTCCAGCATATGCGGTTTTGAGAAACTCCCAAACCTCCTTGGCAGTGCGCAAGCCCAAGACTTTCTGTTGGTCTGAATCTTATAATGATGACATAATGATTCTTCGAGCTTGCCTGTTCTTGCTTATCAAATTGTTGTCATTTTCACTCCCGCTAGATCTCGGTTTTTCTTTTGTGACTCCGTCCTGCTCAAACTTCGGCTTTAGGTCACCTTCAGTCATTACGTCCCATAATTGTAGATCAATAGAAATAAGCTGATCTTCTATCTGTTCACACCAACTGGTGTAGTTGAACTTTGTCAACTTTGGAGGTTTTACACTGTGCTCTGATACCAATTGTTGAATCCTACCGAGTAAGTATGGAACTGACGAAGAACAGCAAACTAGAATATATAACAGTAAGAACCAATCAACTGTTATTTATAATCACGTATCACACCCGATACAAGTATTACACGTAGAGATAGTATCCTTCTACTTCCTCACGAGCACAACCACTCAATTCACGTTAAGAAAGAATATCTCCCTCAACTTCTATTATCTGAAGTTCTACCCCTTATGAAACTCCAGATTGTATAAGCCTTAACTCTTGTGAAAGCCTCGTGAATTGCTTCACTTCTCTCTCTCTCTCTCTCTCTCTCTGATGTTTCCCTTTCTATTTTTCTCACGTTAAAGCACACTATCTAACCCTAGATTTACAATCTCATATATAGATATCGAAGATCAAATTACAACTCATTATCCGAGATTTTATTTATCTTTAACAGATAGATAAAATCTTGTTGAGATATTCTATCTTTTTCCTTAGTCTTGTTGGTTCGAGACTGATGAGCGTCTTCTAGAATTAATCTTATTGTGGACTTCAGTATTCATCTGGGTTTGCCGACTTCTTCCTTAGTCTTGTCGGTTCAAGACTGATGAGCGTCTTCTGGAATTGATCTTATTGTGGACTTCATTATTGAGCTGAGTTTGCCGATCAAAATAGCATCAACACTCTACTTGTTGTAACGTGTTTTGGGACTAGAAAACCCCGAGAATAAAGCTGTGCGGCTGACGTGCCAGAGTGGACAATATCACAATAGTGGGTACTTAGAGATGTTACAGTAGAACAACGAGAGTGACAAGTATCCCTATAGAATGCTCAGAACTAAGATAAATGCTTCCCAAAGATAGACAAAGGTTCAACTAACCGACTTACAAATAAGAATAGACGACCATACTTGCCAAACACAGCTTCTCCAATATCAAAATATGTAATGATCTATTTGTCCTTAGTGAACAATTCCTCAAAGCCAGAGATGTAACCAATGACTGCAATAATGAAATACCAAGGGAATTCCAAGCTAGGAATAATATAGTATATGGTATGGGTAATATGTCTGAGGTTAGTTAAGGTGGCCCAGGGAATTAGACAACATTCTTTCCGGGATTAATCTTTCTCCTTAAAGTGTTTCTGAATATTGGTAACGTTTTGCCTTAATTGATTTAGTTACATTTCGGATATTATACAATATAGTATTTCATCACCCTCCTAACTTCTCTAAGTTATTTAAACTTCGAAGTACTATTCTAGAATATTCTTTCCAACTTATTTAAATATTCGGAGTTCAAATTCTATTTGACTACTCAAGATATTATTTGTTAACTCTCCTTATTCTTCTCTCAGTAATTATATTACTGGCATTTTCAATTATCCTTTTTAACGAGATTGTTTTCCTTCCTTTGTTAAACTCCAAGACTGTTTACAACATGTTTACTCATTTCTAAATTACTTCCTTCCAAATACATGTTTATTAATTGACTTCTTGATATTGTTTCTCATTCTTATTTTAATACACGGTTAATCACGTTTTACTGTTATCTCAGTTTTGATTTATTCCTTCCTGAATTACATCACCAATCTTCTTTTACTGATTTTCCTAACATAACGAGATCTATCCTTTGGAAATATTTTAATTACCGAGAGTTGGAACTTTTTCTTAATTATTTTATTTGTGTTTCCTTTTAACATAAATATTTAATTGGTTTATTCCTTTTCATTATACAAACAATTCTATTTAAAGGTTTGATTTTCTTCACTATTCTCCATCCTCAATACACACTTGCGCTTAGCTTATACCTTTCCCAATTTCCATCCTCTCTCTTCAAACCCTTGGTGAATTCTCGCTAGTTCAGTCGAGGTCTAATCAATTCCCTGGTGTCCCGTTGGTAGATTGTCAGGTAATGTATTCTACCTAGTTGCTTAGTTATCCACTCGTTGTTTGGTGAATTTTGATTGTTAATTTTGGTTAACTAGACACCGATTACATCAACGAGTGCTATCAATAGTCCGGAGCAGTTGGGCTCTTGAGGGATTTGGTTGTTCCAGGTAAATTCTATGCTCAATGAATTTGACTGTTGTTTTAAGAAATATTGGAAAAAGGTTTCGTTGTGTTTTCATGGACTCTCGGTTGTGGTTTGAGGATTTGGGATTGTTTCCCATGTTTCGGAATTTGAGGAATTGGACTGTGATTGTGGTATTTTAGTTATGGTTTTTGGGAGTCTTTCATAGGTTGTGTTCTATTGTTTGGGAGCCCACAGGTGCTCCCCATGATTGTTAATATTTGTGCTGCACACATTGTTGCAGTTAAGCCCTTTGATCTACTCTATGTTACTGCTGTCTCATAGGGGGTGTGCACACTTAAGGACTTAGGGTGAGGTGGTTGTTTGACGGTCCCATAGGTGACTGTCCTAGATTTGTTGTTTGGGGTCCCGCAGGTGACCCCGTGTATGGAATTATGGTTATCTCCTGCAGAAAGCTCCCTACTTCGGTTTCGGTGTTGATATGTTTTCTAGAAACTCATCAACTGTTCAATAAAACCTGCTCGTCTGATTATTAACGGCAAATGAGTTCTAAAATGTATTTTACAGGTTGAGGTGGAATTTACTCAGTTTTTCTGATTTGTGCGATCCTTTCTGTGTTTTGTCTATGTTTTATGATCGCAGGTATGGATGACTAAGTGTGGGGATCGGGGCGGCGAATCATATAGTTTAGGGATTACGAATTCATATGGCCATGTTTTGAATTTCAATGGATAATAGATGTTGTGTTCCCAAGGTTTTACACAATGAGTATTTATTTTGGCTTCCTCATATCTTGAATTAACCTTTGTCTTTGGTGTTATTTAGTTCATTAGCCTGAGCACCCATGGGGATTGGGTATGGCGGTAATGCCCTGGATGTTTTGAAGTCCGCTGCTGTTTTGAGATTATGTTTATTCGAGTATTTCCTATTGGCAATTATTGACAGTTTATGAATCGGTTTTATTAAGTTTGAGCTTAGTTTTGAGTACTTATTAAAGGCCTTATCTGCTCAAGGGTTTCTCATATTGTTGTTGTGTTTTATATAAGTGTTTCTGGTGGTCTTTGGTTTCTGCTTACGCTTTAAAAACTGCACTTAAGGACCTGTCCGAACGTCCATCCGGACATCAATGTTCGGACAGGCCCCGAAAGTTTCCAAAGGTTTTCATCGCTTGGCTGTGTCCGAACATCTGTCCAAGCATCAAGTTCGGATAGTATGCAAGGACGGGTCCAACATGCAAGTCTCGACCTATGTCCGAACTTGCAAGTTCGGACAAATATTCGGACCACGTAAGGATTTTTCCGAAGTTTTGAAACTCGGCTTGTGTCCGAACTTCGAAGTCCGGACACAAGTTCGGACGGATGATTTTCTGCAGTCTGTTTTTCTTCGGCTTGTGTCCGAACTTACCATGATCGGACACAAGTTCGGACCGACTCTGTTTTGCACTTTTAGGACTCGTTTGAAGTCCATTTTTGATCCCGTTTGTGCCGTTAGATTTGTATTTTCAAAAGCTATATATTGAGGCAAAAGTCCAGGGTGTTACAAGGTGGTATCAGAGTTTTATTTTCGAAATAAAATAAAACTTGAGTAAACCGGATTAAAAACTTTGGGGTAAGCCATTTGGGGAAGTTGTGTTGGATTATATTGTGTATTGTGGGCTGTTATTTTATATTGGACATCCTGGTGTGATTCTTGAAGATTATACAGGGATTATTGTTTATTAGTTACTCATTTGTGAGAATTGTATTGTACCTACTGTATATATATTTGTTATACCTGAATTGTCTACCCGTGGATTGGGGGTAGTGAGACTGTAGTATAACTAGAAGGGGATCGTTATGGGGGATTTAAGAGCCTTTGAAATTCTTGACTCATAATCAGGAGTCCACCTTGAGTAGGGTAGACTGGCAAACCGATTGAACTTCTTCTACAACACCAGAAGTCGAAGCATAAGGACTATCATGGCAGCCAACGACCCGATGAGACAGCTTCAGGAGCTTGCCTTGAACTTAGGCCAGATCGTGCAGCGACAGGCTCAGCGAGACAATGTGCCAGAAGATTACACAAAGAGGATTGCCCACCTGAAGCCAACTGCATTCAAGGGGGAGGAGGACCCGGTACTGCTGGAGGATTGGCTGTGAGAGTTTGATAAGATCTTTGAGGCGGTCAACTGCCCTGCTGATAGGAGAGTCAATGCCGATGTCTACTACTTCAAAAGCGAGGCTGACATCTGGTGGTCTGCCAACAAGGACGCTCTTCTGGCGGGACCTGACTTTGGATGAGAGGCATTGAAGGAGGCCATGCGAAGGCGATTCTATCCTGAGCATGTCCGGATGCAGAAATATCTGGAGTTCTTTGAGCTTAAGCAGCAAACCCGGAGCGTAAAGGAGTACCACTCCAAGTTTCTTGAGCTGGCGAGGTTTGCACCGACGATGGTTCCTGATGAAGCCTCCAAGGTGCAGAGGTTTGTAGGGGGACTCAACTGGAGTCTCCAGGAGGCCTTGAGCGTGCCGACAATACCCACCCTCCAGGACGCATATGGAAAAGCTGCTAACCTGTACAGGGTGCAGCAGAAGAGGAGGGAGGTACAGGCAGGCCAGAAGAGGAAGATGGAGGACGGGGAAGAGTCCCGGAGTCGAGACGACCGACATCAGAGGCCCCATCAGGACAGGAGGTGGAGGCCGAACTCAAGTGATGGGAGGAGGTTCGATGTGAACCAGAGGAATGATCAGAGGTGGAATGATAGGCCCCAGGGGCAGGCTCAGAGAGCAGAGTACGGGCGTGGCAGGCACTTTCACTACAGGAGATGCCACAAGGATCACCCGGGGAAGGACTGTGAAGGGAACCTGGTGGCGTGCTTCCGGTATGGCAAGAAGGGCCACAGAGCTTTTGAGTGCTTCCAGGATCCCCAGGTAGGCATTCAATAGAAGGGAAATGGCGGAGACCAGACCTAGAGACCAGCAGACCCCCAGTCTCGAGGCAGAGATCAGCACCAGGGCCAGAACCAGCGAGGGGATGCTCCCCAACGTGGCAATGGCGGGGGTGGAAACGGAGGTAACCGAGGTTAAGGGGAGAACCGAGACAACGGTAGAGCTCCTGGGAGGATCAACGTTATGAGTCGGGCCGAAGCTGTGGCCGAAGCAGAGGTGTAAGCAGGTACCTTCTCTATTCATGGTACTCCTGCTCGTGTTCTGTTTGATACTGGAGCTTCGTACTTGTTTATTTCTGAGAACTTTGTTAAGAAACTGGGTCTAGAAACTTGTAAGTCTTCTACCATAGCGGTATCTATACCCTCGGGGCGGGTTATCTCTTGTAATCATGTATTGAAGGATGTGGGGGTAGACATAAAGGGGGAAACTTTTGTAACTGACTTGATCTAGTTCGTCCTCCCCGACTTCGATATCATTTTGGGGATGGACTGACTAAGTAAGTATAAGGGAAGGATCGATTGCGGAGCACAGAAGCTCATCCTGAGAGGACCATCGGGCCAAAGAATCTCCTACAGTAGCGCGAAGAAGAAGCCAGGAGTAAAGATAGTCTCAGCCATGTCAATTCTCTCCCAAGTGAAGAAGGGACAGCAGGCATACATTTGCCATGTCCAGGATCTGAGCCGAGCGCCGAGTACGTTAGAAGAGATTCGGGTGGTGAATGAGTTCCCTAACGTCTTTCCAGATGAGATTCCTGGTATGCCGCCAGACAGGGAGGTGGAGTTCAGCGTCGACCTTGTGCCAGGAGCAGCACCTATTTCCAAGGCCCCATACCGTATGGCGCCATCAGAGTTGAAGGAACTGAAAATCCAATTGGAGGAGTTACTGGAGAAAGGATACATTTGCCCGAGTGTATCGCCTTTGAGAGCTCCTGTCTTGTTCGTAAAGAAGAAGGATGAGAGCATGAGGCTGTGCATAGACTACCGGGAGTTGAACCAGATCACTGTGAAGAACCGGTATCCCTTACCCAGAATCGACGATCTCTTCGACCAGCTTCAGGGTACAAGAGTCTTTTCTAAGATAGATCTGAGGTCGGGATACCACCAGCTGCGTGTTGCAAAGAAGGATATCCCGAACACTGCCTTCAGCACCAGATATGGGCATTTTGAGTTCCTGGTGATGCCCTTTGGATTGACAAATGCGCCTGCAGTGTTCATGGACCTCATGAACTGGATCTTCAACCCATATTTAGACCGGTTTGTGGTGGTATTTATTGATGATATCCTCATCTACTCCAAGGATGAGGAAGAGCACGAGGAGCACTTGAGGTCAGTCCTGCAGATTTTGAGAGAGCAGCAACTTTTGCGCCAAGCTAACTAAGTGTGATTTTTGGTTGGATCGAGTGGCATTCCTAGGCCACATTGTCACCAAGGAAGGAATCTCAATGGATCCGGCCAAGATCCAAGCAGTGAAAGAGTGGCCGAGACCGAGCAATCTTACGGAGGTTCGTAGCTTCTTGGGTCAAGCGGGGTACTACAGAAGATTTGTGAAGGATTTCTCAAAGATAGCTAGACCCCTCACAAACCTCATGAAGAAGGTAACCAAGTTTCAGTGGGATAATGATTGTGAGAAGGCGTTCCAGACGTTGAAGGAAAGGTTGACCACAGCCCCAGTGTTGGCCTTGCCCTCGGGGACAGATGGATTTGAGGTTTTCAGCGATGCTTCCAAGTATGGCTTGGGATGTGTCTTGATGCAGCACGAGAAAGTCATAGCCTACGCATCGAGGCAGCTGAAGGAGTACGAGACCCGATACCCGATGCACGACCTAGAGCTTGCAGCAGCAGTCTTCGCCCTGAAGATTTGGAGGCACTACTTGTACGGTGTTTCCTGTAAGATCTACACAGAACACAAGAGCCTCAAGTACATCTTCACTCATAAGGAACTTAATATGAGGCAGAGAAGATGGTTGGAGTTGATCAAGGACTACGATCTGGAGATTTTATATCACGAGGGGAAGTCTAACCTAGTGGCCGATGCTCTGAGTAGGAAGAAAAGCCATTCTGTGAATTCGATGTGGGTTCTCCCAGACGAGTTAGTTCGTGACTTCCAGAAGCTGAACTTGGAGGTGATGGAGGCGGGAGGAGTAGAGCGCGAGGTGAGGTTGTACCACATGAGTGTCTCTTCCGACATCTATGGGGAGATACTCAAAGGACAGCCTGGTGATGCGAAGCTAGAGCGTATCAAGGAAAAGATGAAGGAGGGGAAAGTTGAGGGGTTCGAGATCCACGGTGACGGCAGCCTGAGGTTTAGAGGCCGATGGTGTGTACCTCAGGGGTGCGTGGAGGTAAAGGAGAGACTGATGAGGGAGGCCCATAATACCCCCTATTCAGTTCACCCTGGCGGTGATAAGTTGTGCAAGGACCTAAAGAAGATGTTTTGGTGGCCTAAGATGAAGAGGGAAGTCGCATAGTTTGTGTCGAAGTGCCTTACTTGTCAGAAGGTCAAATTCGAGCATAAGAGGATGGGAGGGTTACTGCAACCGCTGGAGGTCCCGAAGTGGAAGTGGGACTCCATCTCCATGGACTTCGTGATGGGTTTACCACCGGCGAAGGGAGGAGTCAATCAGATTTGGGTGATAGTGGACCGACTCACTAAGTCTGCACGGTTCATACCCATGAAGAAGACGTGGTCCATGAGCCAGTTGGTGGATGCCTAGATCAGAAACGTGGTGAGATATCATGGAGTACCTGAGACCATTATATCAGACAGAGACTCGAGGTTCTTAGCCCATTTCTAGCAGCAATTTCAGAAAGCAATGGGCACCAAGCTGAAGTAAAGTACTACTTTTCATCCAGCCACTGATGGACAGACCGATAGGACCATCCAGACCTTAGAGGACATGCTTCGGGCATGTGTGATGGATTTCCAGGGTACGTGGGCTGATATGCTGTACTTGGTGGAATTTTCCTACAACAATAGTTACCACACCAACATCAAAATGGCTCCGTATGAGGCTTTGTATGGGAGGAAGTGTAGGACACCGTTATGTTGGAGCGACATTAGTGAGACTGTTGTTTTGGGGCCTCAGTTGATTGAAGAGACTATGGAGCAAGTCCGGATGATTCAGAGTCGAATGAAGGCAGCTCAGGACAGGCAGAAGTCCTATGCCGACCTCAAGCACAGACCAGTTGAGTTCGAGGTGGGAGACAGAGTTTTCCAGAAAGTATCTCCTGTGAGAGGAGTAACCAGGTTCGGGAAGAAGGGGAAGCTCAGCCTCAAATTCGTTGGACCTTATGAGATCTTAGAGAGGGTTGGAGAGGTGGCATACCGACTAGCGCTTCCTTGTGAACTGGAGAAAGCTCACAACGTCTTCCATGTATCCCAACTGAAGCGGTATGTTCCTGACCCTTCGCATGTGTTGCAGCCGGAGGTCTTGGAGCTAGAGCAGAATCTATCCTATGAGGAGTATCCCATCAGAGTAAGGGACACTAAGACCAGGGAGACACGATCGAAGTCCATCCGTATGGTCAAAGTCTTACGGTCTAATCATGGAACCGAAGAGGCCATGTGGGAGGTAAAGGAGGAGATGAGGAAGAAGTACCCACAGCTCTTCGATCAGGTAACCGTTCAAGTCAGTACTTCGTTTAGCAAGTTTTTGGCCTTATGGACAAGTTTTAGCTTCGAGGGCGAAGCTTTCTTTTAAGGGGGATGAGATGAAATACCCAGGGAATTCCAAGCTAGAAATAATATAGTATATGGTATGGGTAATATGTCTGAGGTTAGTTAAGGTGGCCCAGGGAATTAGACGACATTCTTACCGGGATTAATCTTTCTCCTTAAAGTGTTTCTGAATATTGGTAACGTTTTGCCTTAATTGATTTAGTTACATTTCGGATATTATACAATATAGTATTTCATCACCCTCCTAACTTCTCCAAGTTATTTAAACTTCGAAGTACTATTCTAGAATATTCTTTCCAACTTATTTTAAATATTTGGAGTTCAAATTCTATTTGACTACTCAAGATATTATTTGTTAACTCTCCTTATTCTTCTATCAGTAATTATATTACTGGCATTTTCAATTATCCTTTTTAACGAGATTATTTTCCTTCCTTTGTTAAACTCCTAGACTGTTTACAACATGTTTACTCATTTCTAAATTACCTCCTTCCAAATACATGTTTATTAATTGACTTCTTGATATTATTTCTCATTCTTATTTTAATACACGGTTAATCACGTTTTACTGTTATCTCATTTTTGATTTATTCCTTCCTGAATTACATCACCAATCTTCTTTTACTGATTTTCCTAACTTAACGAGATCTATCCTTTGGAAATATTTTAATTACCAAGAGTTGGAACTCTTTCTTAATTATTTTATTTGTGTTTCCTTTTAACATAAATATTTAATTAGTTTATTCCTTTTCATTATACAAACAATTCTATTTAAAGGTTGATTTTCTTCACTATTCTCCATCCTCAATACGCCGTTCTTGCGCTTATACCTTTCCCAATATTTCCATCCTCTTCCTCTTCAAACCCTTGGTGAATTCTCGCTAGTTCCGTCAAGGTCTAATCAATTCCCTGGTGTCCCGTTGGTAGATTGTCGGGTAATGTATTCTACCTAGTTGCTTAGTTATCCACTCGTTGTTTGGTGAATTCTGATTGTTAATTTTGGTTACCTAGACACCGATTACATCGACGAGTGCTATCAATAGTCCGGAGCAGTTGGGCTCTTGAGGGATTTGGTTGTTCCAGGTAAATTCTATGCTCAATGAATTTGACTGTTGTATTACAAAATATTAGAAAAAGGTTTCGTTGTGTTTTCATGGACTCTCGGTTGTGGTTTGAGGATTTGAGATTGTTTCCCACGTTTCGGAATTTGAGGAATTGGACTGTGATTGTGGTATTTCAGTTATGGTTTTTGGGAGTCTTTCACAGGTTGTGTTCTATTGTTTGGGAGCCCACAGGTGCTCCCCATGATTGTTAATATTTGCGCTCCACACATTGTTGCAGTTAAGCCCTTTGATCTACTCTATGTTACTGCTGTCTTATAGGGGGTGTGCACACTTAAGGACTTAGGGTGAGGTGGTTGTTTGACGGTCCCATAGGTGACTGTCCTGGATTTGTTGTTTGGGGTCCCGCAGGTGACCCCGTGTATGGAATTATGGTTATCTCCTGCTGAAAGCTCCCTACTTCGGTTTCGGTGTTGATATGTTTTCTGGAAACTCATCAATTGTTCAATAAAACCTTCTCGTCTGATTATTAACGGCAAATGAGTTCTAAAATGTATTTTACAGGTTGAGGTGGAATTTACTCAGTTTTTCTGATTTGTGCGATCCTTTCTGTGTTTTGTCTATGTTTTATGATCGCAGGTATGGATGACTAAGTGTGGGGATCGGGACGGCGAATCATATAGTTTAGGGATTACGAATTCATAAGGCCATGTTTTGAATTTCAATGGATAAGAGATGTTGTGTTCCCAAGGTTTTACACAATGAGTATTTATTTTGGCTTCCGCATAACTTGAATTAACCTTTGTCTTTGGTGTTATTTAGTTCATTAGCCTGAGCACCCATGGGGATTGGGTGTGGCAGTAATGCCCTGGATGTTTTGAAGTCCGCTGCTGTTTTGAGATTATGTTTATTCGAGTATTTCCTATTGGCAATTATTGACAGTTTATGAATCGGTTTTATTAAGTTTGAGCTTAGTTTTGAGTACTTATTAAAGGCCTTATCTGCTCAAGGGTTTCTCATATTGTTGTTGTGTTTTATATAAGTGTTTCTGGTGGTCTTTGGTTTCTGCTTACGCTTTAAAAACTGCACTTAAGGACCTGTCCAAACGTCCGTCCGGACATCAATGTTCGGACAGGGCCCGAAAGTTTCCAAAGATTTTCATCGCTTGGATGTGTCCGAACATTTGTCCGAGCATCAAGTTCGGACAGTATGCGAGGACGGGTCCAGCTTGCAAGTCTCGACCTATGTCCGAACTTGCAAGTTCGGACCAATGTTCGGACCACGTAAGGATTTTTCTGAAGTTTTGAAACTCGGCTTGTGTCCGAACTTCAAAGTCCGGACACAAGTTCGGACGGATGATTTTCTGCAGTCTGTTTTTCTTTGGCTTGTGTCCGAACATACCATGATCGGACACAAGTTCGGACCAACTCTGTTTTGCACTTTTAGGACTCGTTTGAAGTCCGTTTTTGATCCCGTTTGCGCGGTTAGATTTGTATTTTCAAAAGCTATATATTGAGACAAAAGTCCATGGTGTTACAGTCGAAACCAGCGATATAACACTGACCCAATGATGAGTGTCTAAATGAGCACGTTTTAGGGGGTGTGTTTACAAAGTAATTAATAACATGGGTAATTAAGTATTTTTCTAGGAATATTTACAAAGTAATTAATGGAATATAAGATTGAGTGTTATTTGATGAAATAACTAAAAACTCAGTATTATCCTGTATAATTTTAAAAGTAGAGTGATATATTGTGAATTAAACAAAAACTTAGTGATACTTGGTGAAAATTTCCTTAAAAATAAATAAAATATCCAATTTTATTCTAATGATACATTATTAATACAAATCTCATTTTATGTATTCAAATAGTGTTAGCCGCATTTAACTGTTAGGCCCCGTTTGACTATCAACGATTTATTGACATAAAATGATTGGATTGTTGGAAGAGGCCCATAAAAACTGGGTAGATTAATGTTATCTCAACATATTATGCGTTCAGAAGAAAAAGCTAATTCAGTGTTGACCCACTTCTTACCAGATTACCCTTTAACTCATTCCTGTGATTCTGTCAACCCATAGCGTGATTCAGTTGGTGGGAGTAAAATTTTTTATAAGGCTGGTACGAATTCACTAGTCTTTTATGCACAAAAGGGGCACTATTCCACACCGCTGTCACGGAACATATAATTTTTAGTCATGCATTAATCCCACTTTGACATGCAATTAGTCCCTCAATTAATATGACATAATTTTTAGAAACCATCACCGAACACCCTTAATCATTCAAATGTTGTGTATTATTCATACGACATATTATGAACTTTCATAATAGTTTATTATTTGAAGGCATGCTTAACATATGTAAGTCAGGGAAGTGATGTTTCCGGTGACGGATGGGTGAGTAACTCGTAAAACCTTGTCCTTGAAAAGAGAACAACTGGATTTGACTGCTATACCTTGTAAGCTGAGGAGCAAAAGAAGGAATCAGCACGAGGAGAGCTGTGAGGCAATAGCTTACCAAAACAATGATCAGTAGCTGGTCCGAGAGGATGATCAGTCACATTGGGACAGACACAACCCAGACTCCTATGGGAGGCAAAAGTGGAAGTATCAATAACTAGAATGACATTTCATAAATTTCAGGAGAACCTATACTTATTTGCCATTTTTTTCATGAGTTTGCTGTGACATTTTATACTTACGCACCACTATCATAGATATCAAACAATACCTCTTAACTGGCGGTGATGCGCTATTAGGACAAGGTTTCTGGCTACTTGTTTCGTTGTACCAGACTCAATGTCACGGTATACATATGCTTCAATCCGAAGAAGCACTTTATTTGTTTAGCCACAAACATCTTACAACACCAGCTGAGCCATCCTTCAGAGAAAATGCAGAAATTATTCCTACACTCTGATTTTTGACCGGTCCGGACCCATAAGATTTCAGGTACAAATCACGAAAAACATGATGAATAATCGCATCAAGAAATACCCGTTTCTTCCAGCAAATATACATGTGTTAATAAACAACGTCATGACCTACTACTTGGTATGGAGCATGAACAACATTATTGCATCAGCTACTGAAATCTGCAGACCCTTGTTCTTGTTTCTGGCGAGTTCTAGAACTGAAGCCAGCAAACCAAGCAACCCTCATGAGCTGAATCCCCAGCATTACCACCCACCAACACACCAATCCCCTCAGACTATCCACAGTCCAACCTGGGACCCCAAGCTCCAAACCCAACTTCAAGCTCCTCATGAGCTGTAAAACCCGATAGACTTCATAAACTACCGGGGTAACTAGCCACACCGGCGACCTCCAAAGCCAAGTTAACACCTCGGTTAGTATCTGAACTGACAATAGTAGAAGGTATGGAGCAAAAAGCACCAAGAATGAGATGGGAGAGAGCTGTGGCTGGATAATGCCTTTCTGAGAAGTTAATAGCAAAACCAAGGGAACAGCATAACCCACAAACGATGCTAGGATGTTCCAAAACTGGTAGCTCTTTGGTGCTTTGCCACTAAAGGTCTTTTTTATGGGTAAGATTTCATTTGGAAGTGCACATGAATGGGCCATCAGGAGGAAAAGGGTGGCCCCAAGATTAAATAGACAGTCTAGTCCAGTGAGGGACAATAGGCTAGCTATGCTGGGGCCCACAAATACAGAGGATAATGGCAGCCACAAAGTAGGGACCATCCCTGTAACAAGCAGAAGAGATGGGCCTAGAAGCCACAAAGGCCATCTCAGGAACAAGAAGAGTCGTGCTTGTTGCTTATCGCTGTTTTCAATAGTTTCTTCACCGTTCTGTCCCGCAAGAGGGAGTAATCCCTCATCAGACTCTCTAGTAGTAAATATGCCTGGTGAACCATCTGCGATTTCTTGATCAGCTTCATCAGCAGGGGAGAAAGTGAGAGGTGGTGGTTGATCCCATGGGTTTAACTTTGAGGATGTGACCTTGACAGGTCTGAGAAAGATATTGGGCTGCCTTCTGCGGAAGCTAAAATTTGCACAATTTGAGATTTTAAGCTTTTCATGGACTCGGGATGCAGGAGCAAATGATACAGGTTGTAGAGAATTGCAAATAGATGACATATTTTTATCTCTCAGAACCAGTTTCAATCGTTCCTGGTAAAAAGAAAGCATGCCGTGATAAGAAATTAAACATGAATTAGTGAACATGCATGATAAAACATGATGCAAATTACATTGCCTAACAAATACGTTGGATATTGCAATAATCAGGATGGGGTAGCCACTATGCCGAAATACTATATCATCACTGAAGCATAATGACCTAATTCATGCCAACTCAAATCACAAAAGTCTGAGTACCCTAGAATGATGGCTGACTCTCTTTCTTTGAAAGGAAAGATTACCAGGGCAGAAATAATGAAAAGGGTTGACGTGATACGAATGACAATTTGGGAACTGAACGAGAAACATGATCCAAACAGTATAAAAGGGCACCTTCATCTGAGGGTAAGCAGGGAAGGAGCCATCTTATACTCATCATATCTAAGGAAACTTGGTTCAGGTATAATCACCTAGTGATTAATTATTTCTAAATAGAGACACTTGACCTTTAGATACTCCCCTTAGTGCAGCTACATAAGTACATCCAGAATGCCAATCTATGTTAACAGGTCAATATTTTAGGCAGGGGGCAATACAACTATTAAAAGCGCCATGACAGGAATAAAATGGCTTCAGAACGAGCATTACATATAGAACTTATAAGACATGAGCTTAACAATAACAAACCTATCAATTGGAAATGGACCCAATATGACATGATTTTAGAAGAGTGTATCACATGCTTTTTCTCTCAAATTTAAATAAATGTCATGCTTCGGGTGAAAGGATCAACTAATATAAAATAATGTTATTAAATGGGTCACTACACATGCAATGACTACTGTCATCCATCAAAATTCAGTCCAGAAGCCATTAATTTTATGTTTCTCGTATTCATGTAAACTATGTCATGTCTCTAATCACCACATAGTTTTGAGTTCTTCCAACAAAAAGAGCACATGATCTTCTGAAGTAGACTTACAAGACGAACTTCTGCTAATAATGAAGTAAAATATAAGCAATACGGCGGCATGCTCACTGACAAAGCTGTCTGTCGAACTCTCACAAACAATTTCACGGGCATATTAATCTAACAACACCAGTGCTAGAAGTCAGCATTCACATCCGCGCAGAGGAAAGGGTCAGAGAACAACTTGGCAGAGGAGAAGGTCCCCTTTTGAGAATTCTAATTTTTCATAAGACAATATATACCAAACATCACAATGAGATTGGGCGCAATACTTGACACTTTCGCATCAAAGAAGCAAAATAAACAATATTACATGGAAAATGAACTTAGCATCGGTGCAAATAGTCTCGAGCCATCAGAGTTACCTTCTGTTGTTAATCTAAGACCCATGGGTTAAACTAATACCTGCCAGACATGCAACGTGAAACGGCAGAGACATAGCTCTGTTGTCTTAATGAATTCCTTCTACTTAAATTTCTCAATCTTGTTCGTTGCTACTCTTATTCTGTTCACCTAAACTGAGCAGGCGACTTAACAGACCCAAAAAGGGTTCAACTTCCTCCTTCCCAGGTTCAACTGTCGATACTTTCTCTTATGTGTTTGCGCAATGAAATTAACGCTACGATTGGTCACCTAACTTGCTCTAATTTAAAAGTCCCCGATGAAATCAGCAAAAAAAGCACTTCTAGGTTTTGTGGGAAGGGGTTACTGGAGAGATCACTCGAAGAGGAAGACGCAAGAAGCATGATTCAGAACCGTACCTGTGGTGAGCAAGTGATCGCTCAGGAGGGAGCCTCTTCCATAAAAGACTGTGAAAAGCAATCAGATAACCTGTTCGGCTGTAGTATTGGCAAAAGCTTGCGAAGCTCGTGGATTCTCGATTCCTGGCATCTTTTTTTCATTGGGAAAGTTGCGGTCTTTGAAGTTAGGTACTCCCGGTCTTCACCGTCCAGTTTACTATTTGGATATATCCTTGTTGGAAAGTTATCTCTAATACATCATGATTTGACTTTTAAATTCATAAATATCATTGTACGATAATGGATGTTAATTTCACCGTTAATCCTCTTTGAACAATGACTAAAATACCCATGACAGAAAGTTTGATTCTTTTTTATTCTAAAATTGTTTAATTGCGCTTGTTTGAGTGTGCAACGACTATTTTTTAGAATTTTTTTAAAAGTACACAAAATACCATTGTTTGGTTTTATAGTTTACAACACAAGGATATGTTTTGTACTTTAAAAAATTTTTAAAAAATAGCCGTTGCACAGTCGAACCAGGATAATTAAACAACTTTTTTTTAAAAAAAATTTAAACCTTCTGTAAGGGTAATTTTGGTCATTGTCCAGGTGAAATTAACGTTCGAAACTGGACAGTGGCATTTTGTGAATTTGAAACTCAAATCGTGGCATTTTAGGGGCAACTTTCCAAAAAAGGGTATATCGTAAATTACAACTCAAATCGTGGCTTATTATGAATTTTCCCTAGTTTTTTGTATAGGTTTTTTATTATGTCACTATTTTGTTTTGAACTTGATGACATCAAAGAAAAATAATACACAATATATTTTTGGGAAATTTCATGAGATGCCACTTTATTTTTGACTAATTCAAGAAATGTCCCCCTTAAAAAAAGTCACAAAATGCCACTATATTTTTTTAAAAATCCATGAAGTACCACTATAGCCATTGACCACAAGGAAAAAAGATAAAAGTACCCCTATTAGTTAACAAAATACTCTAAAAGTTCACCATATACCCCTAAGTGTTAAAAAATTCATAAAAATCCCAAAAAAATTAAAAGGAAAAATTTACAGTATACCACTAAAATGTTTCATAATTCACGATATTCCCCTTTTTTGAACCTTGTCCCTTATATACCCCCGAAAATGTTTTGAAATCCACAAAACGCCACATTGGGTATGCCCGTTAAATCTGCAGTTAACATGTCTTGGAAAATGACCATTTTACCCCTAACGATTTTGAAGTCACTATTTTGTGTAATGGCTATTTTTGTTCTAACAGTTACTTTTACTCCAACAACATTATTCTGCCTATATAAGCACCTCTTTTTATATAAATAGAACACAAATTTCATACTAAAGCCATGGCCATGTTGCAAATGTGGAGTTCCAGCCAATCTCACTTTCTCATGCAAGAGCACTTCACTTGGAAGGGCATCCTACATCTGCTACACTTTTGGTTTCTTTCAATGGTAGGCACCAATGATGCAGAATCGATACAACCCTCATCGAAGGTAAGACAAACTACTTTAAGCAGCTCATACTTAACCATGAGAGCATATATCTCTCAAAGCAACCACATTCTGCTTATTTCCGTTGTAGCATGAGGATTGCACAGTCATGGGTATAGTTTGGTAGCCCTATTGTAGATAAGAATCCCAATTGCAACAACAACTACTGTTATGCCCTAGTTTTTATTTTATTTTATTTTGTTTCTAATTCATAAAGGGTGTTTAATATTATTTGATCTTATTCTGGTGGGATTATGTCATTTGTGGCTTGATATCCTAAGTTAGAAGGAAGAAATGTTAGAAATGTCCTTTTCCTTTGTTATTTATTTTCTTAAGCTATGAGGGGAGATTTCCTTTTTAAGTTATTTTATTTCTCTTCATATTTCTCCTTCCTCCTTTCTAACTCTCAAATTGTCACTCTGCTCCTCTTCTCAACTCCTTCGCTTTGCTCTTCCTCTCTTCTTCAATCTTCTTCCAAATGGTTAATGTTGGGGTAAAAACCTAACAGTAAATTGGTGTTGGGGGTTTAACCTAACGACAAGTGTACTGGTCGATTATAGCAAGTTTTAAATCTCGGAGTATTCCCTGAGTATCGAACCAGAGGAGGCAGTGGCTAGTTTAATTTCTACTTGCACACAAAACAATAGTATAAAAACAACAGGAAATTGGGGGTTTTTGTATGTGATGGTGAATGCTGTAAAAGAGTTTACTACTAAGCAATAAATAACAGGTAAACTATTGATTTGATTTTGTTTGATAAAGGAAATTCCAGTTTACTACTTCTCTCTAGGTTTACAATTTCTTCCCCTGAATGATTTCTATAGAATTCTGAATAAAACCCTAGAATAAGGATAACTCGTATTCGGTCTCCCGCTCCACGAATTCTAATTAGCAAAGACCGAATCCTAACTCTCGTTATGAACCCACTGTTTACTAATTGCTTTAAGTGTAGTCTAGATTAATGGCCAGCTAGTGTTTAGAGGAATTACCATCTCTATACTAACTGGTTCTTTCCATGTAGTCAATTGATAGCCGCAGTTCTCACTTATAAGCTAACAAACTAAAACTCAGTTAATTGATCAGATTAAATGTTTAGGAATTCATAGGCAAAAGAACTTTATTCTATTGTACTGCAGAAATCACAAAGGTTCAGAAATAATTATTCTAGAGATACATAGTAAACCGAAATTAAAAGTGACTACTCAGCCATAGACAAAATAACAATGCTAATATAAACAGCATAAGGATAGAGGGATTTAGCAGAAAACTGATTTAGAAGTCGTCGACGATTCTGCAAATTCCCTCTTGTCTGTGTCACGTCCGGCGTCTTGGGTCGGAGTCGACCGGACGGCGTCGTCCTGGTCCTGTCCGGATCCGGACGTCAATCCGGACGCGGCTAAATTGAGCCCGAGAGCAGGTTTGTCTGTGAGTGAGGGGGAAGATTACGGAGGAAATTGTGAATGGAGATGGAGGATTATCGTGGATGAACAGATGATATGGAGGGAGAGGAGGAGAGTGATGTTTAGACTCAGAGAGCTGGTACGATTTGAAATGAAACAGGAGCTGGTTTAATAGGCTGAGAAGAAAAAACATAGGTTAGTGGGTGGTGAGTTGGGGAAATTAATTGAGCATGGCCGTGCCTTAATTTAGGGGAAGTATGGGCATAAACCGCCGCTCGGCGGATAATTGCGCCGAAAGCCCGATATCAGCGCAGCGTTTTTTATTTTTTGTTTCTGTGTGACGTCCGGATCTGTGTCCGGATCCGAACGTGAGACAGCGGTTTTGGATCTGAAACTCGGGTTGTGTTCGGATCTTTGTCCAGATCCGGACAAGACACAGAACTCTCGGATCTGGAGTTTGGGTCATGTCCGGCTTGCATCCGGATCCGGACATGTGATGTCCGGATTTGCGTCCGGCTATCTTGACCCGGACGTGACCAATCTTTGCCTCTTTTTTCCGGATTTGTTCCCCGTTTGTTGCGTTGCAATCCTTATGATGTAAAATCTATATTTCTCTGGGTTTTCCTATATTTATCACATAAAATGTGTCAATTCATATCAAAACATCAATCTTAGGAAAAACACAGAATAAGTGGGAAACATTGCTTGAATTGTAGCAGATTATAAGGTAATTAAGCCCTTAAAAGCCTATATGTTTCAAACTTATCAGTTAATTGTTGGGAAGATCCACTCCTGAAATTTTGTGTGTCGGTTGGTCGTCCACTAGGTTTGTAGTATGGTGTAATTGGTGGTTTCATTCTTCGTTGTGTTTCTTTCTCCTCTTTTTGATTTTGGTTTCGGATTCCGATAAATTTAGTTTGTTTGCTCGTCAAGTTCGAGTGGTGATTCGAGGAGTCCGTTGAGTGTGTAACTCCCCTATCTAAAGTAAATGCAGCGGAAAAATAAATTACTACTGGCATTTACAGATCACCGGGTTCCAAACATCCGGTATAAAACCTCACCAATTACAACTTATAAAATATACACGTTACGGTCTGAACTCGAGAAATGCAACATAAACATAACTTAAAGTAAAATAGAATAACTCTCCATAATTCCTAATTCCCATCCCAATCACTCATACTCTTCGTGGCCACCTGTATAAACAATTTCGTACCTGCAAGATGAAACCAAGCAGCCTACCGCGGAAGGGGTGAGTCAGTTCCCTGGAATGGAACTGGTACAATTCTCTAAAACAATAAATTAAAACATGATTCTTCAAATATAACACTAACATGAAAACAAACTCTTAAAATTAAAACACAAAAAAAGCACTTCAAAGCAATCAAGTTATAGAGAAACGAGAACAAGGCAAAGATAGGGATAAAGAACTTTAAAACCAAGCCAATCACTTAAGAAGTCACACAATATAGTTAGTAAGCATCCATTGTTGATGTTAGAACCAATTCTGGTTAAGAAGAGAAAGACTCAGGTAGTCACAAAGGACTAGGAATGATATGAATATCCATAACCCGTGGTAGACAGTTTATGTCTTCACCATTTCAAAAAGTTGATTCCCATAGACAAACATACTCAAGAGTGGAATAAACCAATTGGGAGAGATGGCCCCCATCGCTAGTCAAATGTCCACATGGACGAGGGATATACAGCCCTGCGTTATCATACACATCCTTTTGGACAAGGGATATACAACCCTTCGCTATTACCGACCGGTTCTCAGTCATCGGTGAAGATGCGCGCACGTCACAACAAGAAGACTCGGCTCATGGATGAAACGATATCCAGAGTCAAAGGAAGAATTTACCAAGATTGACATTTTCGCATAATACTAGCTACCCCACTAGATCATTAACTGCACAAGTGCAATACCAAAACACGCAGTCCTAAAGAGTGCAGAGGCATAAACCCTTGGCAGTCAATATCTAATGAAACAACTAGATAGGAAGAAACAGTAACCATGTAAGTTGTACAATCAAGGCTCAGTTAGTCACATCAAGCTGAGTTAGTCACATAAACAAATTTTCCCTTTTGAAATTCATGTAAGCTCAGTTAGCGTTTTCAAAAAGGTCTCATTAATTCACTTAGCAAAAGCATCTGAGTACGAGAAATCGTACCTGATTAATGCTATAGCAGTTCTAGTCGACTTGTGCAAATATTCAACAATACTCTGAGGAATATTAAAGGTAGTCTATCATCAATAAATTGTAACCTAAGTTAAACTTAAATAAATTCCTCACTCTTATTTCTAAGTCTCAATTCTCTTTTAAGCCCCCACTTAAATGTTATGTATAACCTCTGACTTATCTTAGAATGTGGTATAGCTCAAGGTTGTAAGACCAAGGAATGTATTTTACTAACACTTATTAATTGTTCCACTCTTATCCACTTTACTAATACTTAACCATAATTCTCACATTCAAGACTTTTGAGACCTTAATATCCTAAATGCATTTTATATTATTCAATTAATCTTAGAATTTCAATAAGAATTCTTAAGCTTAATACTTTTATTCTTAATTTAGAATAAACAGCGTATTATGACCTATGATAGGTTTATCTTAGAATATTATACCACTATTTCACAATGTAATGATTATGTATTTTTATCAATACCTACTAGTTAATCCATTATGATTAAATCTTCCCCTTAACTTAATTAAGATCTACATCCTGTATATTGGAATCATAGTGTTGTAGATGCCTTTTATTATAACTTAATTGATCTTAGAATTCAAAGACAACTATTAAACTCAATTATTATATCTTTAGTTCAGAATGACCTTTTTTTATTACAACCATTAAATAATCTTGAAATACCCCGTAATTAAAAATAGTGATTAATTAGGCTAATAAATATTTTATAGGCTTAATTACATCTAAATAAACACGAGGGAACAAATCCCAAACAAAACGGATCCTTAAAATGGATTAAAAGCACAAACGAACCTTAAAGCGCGTTTTCAAGGAAACCGGGAAAACGCGACTTTAAGCGGATCAAATAGACTCGTAATGATTTTGGTCAACCAAATAGTCATTAATAAACATTAATGAAGGGTAAGAACCCATAAAATTAATTAAACGAGAAAATTCCGGAATTCGGGTTCCGGTTAGTAAAAACTGTATAAACCGGGAAGTTATGGGGTGAGAGTGTAAATAAACAAAACTAATGTGTCCACTTTTGCAAATAAAAATTAAAAATCTGATTGTGTGTGTGAGTGTGGCCGCCCCCCTCTCTCTCTCACACTCTCTTTTATTTTCCTAATACACTACAAGACAAACATAATAAGTAAAAAGGTAAATAACACACTCTCTCTCCTACCCACTCTCCCTCTCTCACGTAAAGCACCCCCTCTCTACTTCATCTTCTTCCTCCAAGCCACCCATGGCGATTTGAGAGACCACCACCAGCCTCCACTTTCTTCTCCATTTTTGAGCACCCAAATCTTGTCAAAAAATTATAAAAACCACACCATTGGAATCCCCTTGTCAAGGAGAGCACCTTCCTCTTTTCAAAAATCCAAAATACCCACTTTCATCTCCATGGTTATTCTCCATTTGAAGGTTTGAGTCCACCATTAGAAGCTCCTTCTTCACCTTGGTGTTTTGAGGTAAAAAGAAATATGAAAATCTTTCATTTCTAGCCTTCTCTTTCATCTTGGAAATTTTCCAGATTTTAAACCCCCCTTGTTGTGCCTTGTTCCAGCCGATTTTTGGCTCCTCCAAGAAGGGCTGTAGCTTACTGTTCTTTTAAGGCTCAAACTCCATCTAGAAGTCCAAAGGTAAGACTCTTTAGAGCTCCAAACCTTCCTTGTATACTAGGGCCGATTTTGGAGGTTTAGGGATTGTATTAATGCTCATTATCATCCTTTGGTATGGGCTGTAGCATTTCTGAGATTGTGAGGAAGAACAAGGAAGAAAGAAGGAAGAAAAGAAGAGAAGGGAAAGAAAGGAAAGAAACTAGCAAGGCAAGGTAAATGCTCTTACCTTGAGCTAGATTGGAATCATGTAGTGTAACAGTTTTTTAGTATTAAAAATGAGTAATGTATGTAGCTTTGAGTAGTAACCATGTAGTAGTATAATGAAGAGGAGAGTGTAACAGTTTTGAAGCTTGTAAAAGGTATTTAAAAGCTTGGGAAAAACCTTGGGAAAGAAATGTGTATGTGTAGGAAAATGTATTGTGTTGTTAGTGTTTAGATTGATGTGGAGATTAGGACATGAATGTGTGAGCTGATATGTATGTGGGCAAAGTGAAAATTATAGGGGAGACTATGTCAAAATTTGTCTAGAAATTGGAGGACTTAGTTATGTAAGAAGAGGGAGTAATCTAGGTAGTAACTAGGTGTGTGGAGAGCTTAATGAGAGTAGTTAGCATTCTAAAACAGATTTGAAGAAGGGGCTAGGTAATGGGAAGAACTAGGATGTAAGGTAATGCATTTAGAATGCTATAAGTGGCATTGGTAGAGGGAGTATTGAATGGAAGGAAGTATAACAAAAATTTGTAGCAAGAAGGAACAAAAAAAAACTGATATGAGTGCTGGAATGAAAACAAGAGAAGTTTGTAGATTAACATAGGAATGAGAAAGGAATTTAGTAATGAGTTAATGGATGAACTAAGGTATTTTAGGAGGTCTAATTAGTACTAATACATGTTAGGATGTATGTAGGAAGATTAGGGAAGAAATGGGTAGAAGATTGAAGTTGAAACAAATTCAAAAGAGCAGTTTTGACCTCGACCGACCCAGAGGGTTGAGTCGGTTGTGGGTCGGTCAGACTAAAACTACTGGGACGTAAACTTTCTGACTTTGACCGACCCAGACGGGTGAGTCGGTCGTGGGTCGGTCGGGCAAGATTTCTGAAGTCGAAGTTTCTGACTTCGACCGACCCAGGAGGTTGGGTCGGTCGTGGGTCGGTCCAGATGAATTCCAGGAGCCGATTTCATTCTGACTTCGACCGACCCAAAGGGTTTTGGGTCGGTCGGGTCACACATGGGTCGGTCAGGCCCAATAAAAAATGGTAATCATATAAGTATATATGTATATGTATGTATATACATATGGGGGGCTTGGTAACACACCATTAATAGAATAAAAATGGTAAGAAGTAAGCACATAAGTAAGGAAGTAAGTTCAAGAAGTAATGAGTAAAGAATGGTTTTCAAATCAAGTATGGAATGTAAAGAACTAGTAAGTGTACATTAGAAGTGTGAATGAAGGAATGAGTTAGGTCAATAATAGATTACTGATCATACAACTCTATGTATGTATAGGACTTGGATAGTTGAACACCGAAGGAAAATCGGAGTTCGAGTACGACGGTGAACGGTATGATTTCCTCATGCCCTGTATCCTAACCTGGTTACTCTGATTTGTGTGCTTATTTGATCACCTAAATAAGATAAATGTACGAATCGGAGTTTAATGCACTTATGTGTGTTTGTATTATATTGTTCGTGTGATATTGTCTTGAACATCTAGTTTGTATAATTCATGAAATGAATGGATGTGAATGAAGTGTATGTGTACCTTGTTGTGTACTTGTGTAGTGTATTAACCCTTGGTATGGAAGTGATGACTTCTACTAATTCCTAACCACCTAACTCCTAACTTGAGTAATGAGTAAAATGGAATGAGTAGAAGTCCGATATAGTTTCGGCCACGCGTGAGGATAAGGAGACACAAGAGGTTGGATCCGAATCCTGGCCTTAATCTTTTCCATGGACCAAACCCCTTAAATGGGTAGCATCCTGGATTGGTGAGCCACCCTAAAGCCCAGTGGTGGGATATAGTAGTCCCTGCCCGGAGGTCATACCGACTTGACTTGAGTAAGTAAGTAAGTAAAGTAATTGTATGAGTAATGGTCTTGACTAGTGTAAGTCATTGACCTTGAGTAAAAGAGTAATGTACACCCGATTAACCCGGGTGTGTAAAGAAGCTAACAACCAGTGTGTATGTAATGGAGAAGCGTATCTTCGTAACGGTAAGTGTGAACAGTTGACTTGTAATGTCTTCCTTGTATGTATTGAAATGTATGTATGTATGTTTTGTGATGTATTGTAATGTTGTGTATAAAATCATGTATGTATGTATAAGTAAAATGAACTGCATGTATTCAACTAAATAGTCGGCGTACCCTCACTAGTACGCGGGGTATGCGGATTTCATATGCAGCGTTTTGCTGAGCCCCTTGGGGCACTGTTTTTATTTTACAGGTACTCGTGAGAATTGAAGGTCGTGCTGAGACCGTGATGAATTCCTTTTTGAGTAGTTAGTAGATTTGAATGGTGTACCAAGTTATACACGGCTTGACGCCTTTTTGAGTAGCCGGTGTACCATGTGGTACACCCTTTTGGAGAATTGAAATTGTGAATTTGGAAAGGATGAGTAGTTGTGTAAACTCATAATTTTTGGAATAGAATTGTAGACTTGGAATGTAATTCATATATTTTGGATACTCGGTAATCATTGTGTAAGTAAGCATTTGGAATTGTAATGTAAGTATTTATGTTCTCGGTATATTCTAATCTTCAGACCGATACTGTAAGTAGTAGTAGCCTTGTTAGTCTTGGAATGGCTAACGGCGTTGTATCACCCGCCGGGAGTAAGAACGTATCCGCTACGTGTAGGAGTAAGTATGGAGACGATTAGAGGATAATGGGAGACTTCGCGGTTAGGGTGTTACAAATCTTGTCTTAATATGTTAAATTACTTTTCATCTTGAAATAACCATATCTTAACTAACTTTGACTTATCGAACTCTTACATTTAGTATTCACAAGGTATATTATTTGCTTTATCATTACCTATATAATAAGGTGTTGTAAGATAACCTTTTATGTATCCTTACTTACATTTAATTTCCTAAATGTTTTATTCTTACACAAATACCTCTATAGACTATGTATAATCCTTTAATACTAAATTTTTATAAACTTATGTCTAAAATACCTTTTAGATTGTTTACAAAACCTAAGGTTTCAACGGAATAACTTAATAAATTAATTTCCTTTATTATGCTTTAGTATAGACATTATATTTTAACATAAGGTAAAATTTATCTAAGAATCAAATTCTCATTCATAAGTGAAATTGTCAATTATCTAATAAGATCAACTATTCTGAAAAATCCCCATACCTTATATTCAAATGACATATTAATATTTTCAGTGTCGTAAAGTAGATCAATATAATCTCTTATGTAACTTAGTTTCATCTAATTAAAGGTTCAAAGGTTTTAAGTATCTAATTTCTATTTGCAAACCTTTTATAAGTTCTAACTACTGAATACATCACTTAATTATAATCTCACATTCTGAATATTGGTAATTAATGTTATAAATGTATTTTATATGGCTTATCTAATTCTAAGAAACTTAAGGATTATTATTTAGATTAATTTCCTAATCATAGTTTAATATAGCTTTATATCATAATTCGCTTATTGATTTTATCTTAAAACATTAAGTTATTATTCAATACTATAAATGTTATGAAATGATTAAATCTAGACGTATTAATCCACTTCACATTTAGGTGTAAAAGTAGTTCATTATATAATAAGATTTACCTGTGTCACATCTTATGTAATCAAATTACAAATATTCCTAAGTCTTAACTTATTAATTACCTAACCTAATTATTGATTTACAATCTGTTCATTGACAAACAATATTATATATGTATTTTAATATAGTTTATATAAATCTTAGAAATACAAAGGTAACTATTTAAGCTTAATTTCATAACCATAATTTAATACCACCTTATATAATATTCTTTTATTAGTATTATGTATAGGTTTAGTTTAACTTATTAATTCCTTCATATTCTATTTTCTATAAGGTAACTTCCTTTTATTTATTTATTTGTCTGTTATCTATATATATTAGGATTTATTTAAAATATTCTTTATGAAGCTTATTGTATTTAATTATTCCTATTAACTTGTACACACATCAACATCCAATATATGATTTATAAAATAAAGTATTTTTTTCCTTAGTTTAAAATTAGTATATTAGCTTCCATAGTATATATCTAACATAAAAGTAGGTAAATTTTAATTCCTTGATTTAACCTAAGATAATCTTTTATTTCTTTTGTTTCCACTCAAAAGTTTATAGCCTAAAATATTTGTTAACATTTTGAATGTTATTTTAGTCTTCTTATATTATTTTCAACCTATAGAGTTTAGTAATAAGCTATACTTTAATTTTCGTTACATTAAAAACCGTAGATTATAAGATATCTTATGAAAAATGCAGAATTACAATTTTTAGACCTATTTCCTCTTGTCTAAAAATTCTCAAATTTAATATATAGTAACTATGATATTTTAGACATATTATAAAAATTTTATTTTCTAAAAATTACTTTATTAAATAGCTAAGTTGATTCATACAAGGCCGTAACTTATAAAAATCATAACTTATGTTTTATAACTCCAAATTTATATTAATTTATATCAAAATGAAATATACTTTATAATTCACACTTGTATAAAATCTCATTTCAAAATTCATTCGGGAAGATCATTAAACTAGGTTGCTATTCGCAGTACAAAATTACTAATCACCGCAGTACAAATTTTTTTTGATTCATATTGACGTTGTACACATGTAATGATGTCGTGTTGTAACTTTTGTTTTTTTTTAAATAATTTCTTGAGCGTAAACAGTAAAAAACACTCTGATTGTTACAAAACATTTTAAACCCGTATTAATTGCGTCAATATGATTTTAATTGTGACTCCACGTAATTTGGACGACATTTTACGTTATGTTTGACTAAATTACAAACATTGGTACATATTCAGAATGTCGTACTGAATTCGTAGTTAAAAATGCCAATTTCGGGTGAAAAACGCTCTAATTGTAATAAAAGACGTTAAACCCTTTTTAATCGCATTTAAACGTTATAATTGTGACTCCACGTAAGTTAAAGACATTTTATGTTGTGTTTGACTAAATTACAAACATTGTTACACTTTCAGAACGTCGTACTAAAATCGCAGTTGAAAACGTCAATTTCGGGTAAAAAACGCTCGTACTATATATAGTCTAACCTTCCTTAGATTTTTCATTTTTCTCTTACTCACTCTGTAACACCCCAACCCGAAACTCCACAACCTGAACGATGATAGCTCCCAACTTCAACTGGATATGCAGCAGAATAAATACATAAAACGGGTGCTGCTACAACGCCGTTAGTCACCCATGTGACTAACAAGGCTAACTCCAATACAACTTACAAATGATACGGTCTGAGCGTTGAATACATACCGCTTAAATAACGAGAACTGAAAATAAAGATACAATACTGTAACATGATACAGATAGTAATAATCCCATATCTTAACATCTACCCCACCTACACTCGGTCGGGTAATCTCTTCTTTCTTCAAGTACCTGAAAGGAAATGGGGGGTGCCCCGAAGGGCTCAGCAAACAACTATGCTGGTATGAAGACCGTGCAGGCTGTAAGCTAACAGTCCACACAAGCTATTTTGTCAAATACATGCAGTTCATTTTTATTGTACAACATATTCACGACAAGTAGTCATAGCAAGGACAATAATGTCACACAGAACAAGACTCCAGAAGGTCTAGTTAGATGTTATGGTATTGATTGATAGTAGTCATATCCACACAAGGGACCAACAATAGCACAAAGATACGTGAATATAAGGGAGGTATAGTGAAATACCCCGTAATTAAAAATAGTGATTAATTAGGCTAATGTATAATTTAGAAGCTTAATTAAGTGTAAATAATCATGAGGGAACAAATCCCGAAGAAAACGGATCCTTAAAACGGATTGAAATCACTAACGAACCTTAAAGAGCGTTTTTCGAGGTAACTGGGAAAACGTGTCTTTAAGCGGGTCAAATAGACTCGTAACAATTTTGGTCAACTAAATAATCATTAATAAATATTAGTGAAGCTTTAGGACCAATAAAATCAATAAAACGAGAGATTAGTAAAAACTGTCAAAAACGGGAAGTTGTGGGGTAGAAATATAAATAACACAAACTTATGTGTCCAACTTTGTAAATAAAATTTTATAAAACCCATAAGGGCTGTGTGTGGTCCGATTTTATTCCCCTCACACACCCACTCTCTCAATCCCCTCTATGTACAAAAGACAAAAGTAATAAAACTACCCCACTCTCACTTTACACTCTCTCTCCTCCCTATTCTCCCTTCCCTCACGTGAAGCATCCCCCTCACTCACTCTCTTCTTCCTCCTTCTTCCATGCGATTTCCATGGAGAAATAGACAAACCCACACAAACTCTCCCTTCTCTCCTCTTGTTACTCCCTCAAAACTCTTCCAAAAATTATAAAAATACCACCATTGGAATCCTCTCATCAAGAGCTACATTTCCATCTTTCCAAAATCCGAAAACCAACATTTTCGTTTCTATGGGTATGTCCCATTTGGAGCTTCAACACCACCATTAGAAGGCCCTCCTTCTCCTTGTTCTTTTGAGGTAAAATATTCTCAAAACTCCTCCATCTTTTTCTAGCCTTAAAAGCAAAACGAAATTTGAGCTAAACTCTTGCTTGCTCCCTTGTACTCTAGCCGATTTTGGCCTCATTGGTGGAGTTGGAATCTTGTGTTTGAGCCACTCCAAGCCTTGTTTACACTCTTGGAAGGTAATATAATTTCTAAACCCTAAAACCTATATTAAAACTTACATAATGGTTAGGGTTAAATTGTGTATTAGAATGGTGTATTGAAATGTGTATATCAATGGGTTGTAGAGTAGAGAATTTTTGTTTGTTGAACCGGTGGAGAAAGAGAGGAAGGAAGAAGGAAGAGGAAAAGAGACAGAAGAAAACAAGGTAATTAAGCTCATCTTGGTATAGCTTGTAAATGACTATGTAACAGATTTTTAGAAATGAAAATGGGTATTGTAAAATGGTAGTGTATTAGTAGTGTGATGTGTAAGAGAATATAAGTATTTTGAAACCTTAAAAGACATTTTAAAACTTGTCAAAACAGATTGGGAATGAGAAGTAGTGTGCAGGAATTTTTAGTAGTGTATAGCATTTGGAAATTGTGTATGAAGATTTGTATATTGATGTCTATTGAAACAGGTGAAATAAGTGTTGAATTGTGAACTAGAATATGTGGTGAGAGTGTAAAAATATAGGGGAGACTATGTCAAAAATTTACATAGGAATAGAACACTTAGTGAATTAGAAACTAGGTGAAAAACTTATGTTGTAACAGATTTTAATTGAGCTAGTTTGGTGGGTAAGTTATGAGAGGTGAGTAATGCATTAGGAGTGTTAGAAATGACATTAGAACAGGGAGTTATAGTTGGGGAGAGTTAGAAGAGAAATCTTTAGCAAAATGCAACTAGAGAAGAGGCTAGGTGAGTGTTGAAAAGAAACTTGGAAATTATGTGAGTGAATTAGTATAGAATTGTGTAAGGAGTTAAGGAGTGAACTAGGGTGTATTAAGAGGTTTAATTGGTGTTATAACATGTGGGAATAAGTGTAGGAACAATGGGGAAGTAATGGGTAAAAGAGAGGACTGAAAACAGAAATTAAAATGCAAATACTGGGGCGGACCGAACTTGCGACCGAACTTGCAAGTTCGGTCGAGCCCAGATTTACAAAGACGGGAAAGCTTCTGGAATCGACCGGACTTGCGACCGGACTTGCAAGTTCGGTCGGACCAGGAAATTTTCCCCGTCTGTAACCTACTGGAATCGACCGGACTTGCGACCGGACTTGCAAGTTCGGTCGAGCCAGAAAAATTCACCGATGAAACCTTCTGGAATGGACCGAACTTGCGACCGGACATGCAAGTTCGGTCGGCCAGAAGAATTTCCGTAATCTGAGCTTCTGGAATGGACCGAACTTGCGACCGGACTTGCAAGTTCGGTCGGCCAGAAGAATTTTCGTAATCTGAGCTACTGGAATGGACCGAACTTGCGACCGGACTTGCAAGTTCGGTCGGGCCAGGAAAATTCGGTAATGTGAGCTACTGGAATGGACCGGACTTGCAAGGTCGGTCGCAAGTCCGGTCCGGTCAAAAAAAAAATATTTAAATTAAATAGTATATATATATATATATATATATGTATATATGTACATGTATGTAAGCATGCCAATGTTAAGTAGGAAAGTGAAACTTAAGTAATGAAAAATAAGTAAGTAAAGTGTAAGTGTAAGAAGTATAAGGACATAGTAAGTAGGAGTTAAGTTGATGATAGGCATATTAATCATTCAATTGTATGTATATAATAGGACTTGATTTGTGACACCGAAGGACGTTTGGAAACACGTACAACGGTGAACGGTATGGATTCCTCATGCCCCGTATGCTATCTTGGTTACTCTGATTTGTGTGTTGTGTGCTAATTGATCACCAAATAAGATAAATGCACGAATCAGAGTTAATATGCATACTTGTGGATATGTAGTGTTGTATGTTGTGAATATTCTCTTAAATTTTAGTTTGTATAATTCATGAAATGTATGGATGATGATGAATGTGTGTATGTATGTTGTATTGCATCGTGACCGATTATTTGTTTGAATGGACTTCTAACTGATTCCTAACAAGCTAACCATCCTAACTTAAATTGGTAATTAAATTGGAATGAGTAGAAGTCCGATATAGTTTCGGCCACGCGTGAGGATGCGGAGTCACGAGAGGTTGGCTCCAATTCCTGACTCTTAAACTGGTCCGCGGCCCAAATCCCTTAAGTGGGTAGCATCCCGGATTGGTGAGTCAAGTAAATCCCGGAGGTGGGACGGCGTAGTCCCCAGGGCCGGAGGTCCCGACGACTTAACTTGAGTATAAGTAAGTAAGTAAGAATGAGTAAGTAAAGTAAATGAAAGTAAGTAAATGTAAGTAAGAAAAAGTAAGTAATGAGTAAAAGAGTAAAAACATTCCGATTAACCCGGATGCATAATTTGGCTAACCTTGTGAAGGTAAGTAAGATGCGTGTTATTATATTGTTGCTTTGGAATGTGTAATGTATTGAGCATGATTGTATGATGTACGTGAAGCATGTATGTATGAAATAAATGAACTGCATGTTTAGTGGACGCCAAGTAGTCGGCGTGCCCTAGCTAGCACGTGGTATATGCGGAGTTTATACGCAGCGTTTGCTGAGCCCCTTGGGGCACCATTTTTACTACACGCAGGTACTCGTGAAGGATGAAGATGCTGAGGACTTAGCTCTATTTCTTTATCTTCTTTTTGGATTGTAATTGATGAATTGTGATGGGTGTACTAAGTAGTACATGGCTGTAACTTTTGATTATCCGGTGTACCATGGGGTACACCTTTTTGGGTATAGGCAGAATGGGGAATTGGTATAGATGAGTAGCCGGTAGAAACTCACACTTTTGGAACTTAGAAAGGATGTAATTGAATACACTTAAATACTCGGTGATCCATTGATGTAAGTATTTGGTATATGGTATTTTGGTAAGTAATTTAGTAGCTCGGTACACTATGTGCATCAGACCGTGACTGTAAGTAAGGTAAGCCTAGCTAGCCATATGGGCGGTTAGCGGCGTTGTACCACCCGCCGTAGTAAGTAGTAATATTTCCGCTGCGAACTCGTAGGATTAACATGACGATTAGACGGTAAGCATAGGATTAGCGGTTGGGGTGTTACAAAAAGTGGTATCAGAGTGTAGTAACGCTCTGATGTCGTTAGATACCGAGCATATAGGATTACCGAGTTAGGATTTCAACCGTCTTAAGACGGATACTTAGAAACCTAACTAGGAACTACCGTTGTTAACAACGGATACCCTTGACGTTCTTAGGAACGATATCTTGCTTAAATTCCAAGACCTTTGAGTCATATCTTGCAAGCCTAATGTAACTGTTAAATATTCAGATGTCAGGAAGAGGTCCAGGTCGCCCTAGAGGAGGGGGCAATGACGGACCCGGCGCGCAGACGATAGCTGAGATCGTCGCCGCCACGGTAGCACAGATGCTACCACAAGTTATCCAAGCTGTGCAACAAACCCAACAAAACCAACAAACTCAAGCGGGGCCAATCCCTCCCCCGCCACCCAGAGAAGCGAACTGGGTAAAAGCTATAGCGGAACTCCGCCCTCCCTGCTTTAGGGGCGAGAGTGATCCGGCTAAGCTCGAGGCCTACATCTCCGAGATGGAGACGGCTTTCGAAACACTCGAAGCTCCTGCTGGAGTTCTAGTCAGAGTAGCAGCCTACTACCTCAAAGATGCTGCGATGGATTGGTGGAAGCTAGTCAAGCACGAGCACGTCAGTGACCCCACATTCGATTGGGATTCTTTTGCATCACTCCTCCGTTCCAAGTACTACCTAGAGCACGTAAAGACCAAGAAAAGGCTAGAGCTAGACGCCTTGAAAATGACAGAGAAGATGTCTGTCGACGAGTACTGCCGCACCTTCACTTCTATCCTCCGTCGCCTCCCTGATCTAGGATACACCGGCCAGGTGTTGGTCGATCGCTTTTATGGCGGTCTGAGCCATCGTCTTCGGTACGGTATGGGCTACACCAGATTTACCTCCCTTCAGGAGTGTTATCACGCGGCTTCTCGCGTTGAAATCACTTGCCAATTAAGGGATGAAGAGACCGCGCTGAAGCGCAAAGCCAACAACAAAAACACCAGTACTGAGGAGCAGAACCAGGGGAAGAGCTGGAAAAAGAAGAAAGGGAATTTCTTTTAGCAATCCCAAAAGAAATCCCAGGGTGAGAGCAGTGCCCATGCTGAGCAGGGCAAACCAGTTGAGCTTCTTCAGCTTGGTTATTCTGCACCGGTGGCAGCAAAGCCACTGAGATCACACCCCCCTAAGGGTAAATTCCTAATCCAATCTGTATTCGTATAAGTAATGTATCTAGTATATCCACGCACACATGTGCTAACCCTCTAACCTCAGGTTCTAGCTCCGGTGCCGCCAAAACCTTCGCCGATGGCCGCACCTATGTGTGCAGAAAGTGCAACCTAGACCATCCCGGCAAGGACTGCTATGGGAGGGAAATCAAGTGCTATAGCTGCCAAAAACCCGGTCACACCGCTAACAAGTGCCTAGAGAATGGGAAGCCAAAGAGGAACTACCAAAGCTACAGGCAGAGGGAAGGCAAGGAGGTTGCATCTGGCGATGCACCGACCCAGCAGGCACCACAGGGACAGGGATCCCGGGGACCTCTGAGGGGTGCACCTTAGAGGCAGCCTGTCCTTCATGTCATAGACCGTGATGGGTCCGGTTCTAAATCCGGCCCAGGTAATAATCTAAACCTTTAATCCTTGAAGTAGCATGTCTAAGTAGTAGAGTAACTGTTTGAATGAATGCATGAGTAAACAAAATGAAGTGTGTATTAAGCATGAAATGAAGTAGTTGAAACTAGTACTCACCGTAGATGAAATTTATAACCATATGAAGCTTTAGTATCTGTTACCCGATACCGGTAAACTTGAATCAAGAAGAGATCGACATCACCAACCACGACTACACCAACGAACAGTGTCAGGTCATCCGACCAGGTATGATCTTATTAAGGGGATACCTGACACCCGAAGCGCAAATCTCAATCATTCGACGATGCAACGAGCTAGGAACGGGTCAAGGTGGATTTTATACACCCGAATTCCCCGATGGAGCGAAGATAAAGCTGAAGATGATGTGCTTGGGAAAGGACTGGAATCCTTATACCAAGACATACCAGGAGACACGAACACAAGATGGAGCGACGCCACCGACAATACCACCAGAGTTTCAGACACTCGTCACACAAGCAGTAGAACTTGCATAACAATGCGAACATGAACCGATCCCCGCACTTGAAGCGTATCTCTGTATCGTCAACTTCTTCGAGAAAGAAGGACGACTTGGGTTACACCAAGACAAGGACGAGACAGCGGAATCTCTTGAACAAGGAGTACCCGTAGTGTCTTGGTCCATTGGTGATGACGCCGTATTCCTGTATAGCGAGCAGAAGCGTGTGGACCTCGCACAGAAACTGGTATTGAGATCAGGAGATGTCCTAATCATGGGTGGAAACTCTAGGATGCTGTATCACGGGATCAACAAGATCAAGTTGAATACGGCACCACCGACAATAATCAATGCCACACACATGAAACCAGGACGCCTGAACCTTACCTTTAGGAAGTATTAAATTCATAAGTATCATGTAATCTATTAGTAACGTGTATTAGAGACACGGTATGTATGATGGTTGGTTTATCAATAAAGAGCAGTGTTGATTTAATTCCACTTGTGTCCACCATCAATACTTATCCAATTGTGAATCCAATAGGTTGTGGACTCGGTACCGAAGGTAACCTGAGCATCCTCACCGAAGCACAAGCCGGCAGAAGCGGCACCAACTTAACGGGAACCTTCCCAGTAAATGGCATTGATGCCAATGTGTTATTCGACTCCGGCGCCTCTCACACTTTTGTATCACCATCCTTTGTGAAGAGGTTGAAGCTAGATGCGGATGAGCTACCGAACTTCATGGTTACTCTCCCATCGAAGGAGCGAGTAAAGTGCACCAAGTATTATCAATCAGCCACAATCCAAATCAAAGGCGAATCGTTTCCCATTTCATTCATCGAATTCAATGGATTGGGATTCGACTTAATCATTGGGATGAATTGGTTGGAGCGGCACAAGGGTAGAATCCTCTGCGCCGAGCATCGTTTGCTGCTCAAAAGTCCTTCTGGGGTTACTGTATCTTACCGCCAGAGACCGAGAGAGCCTTCGACCACACTCATATCTGCCATGGCTATGTACCGGGAGCTCAGAAAGGGCAAAGAGGTGTATCTATGTTATGTACAAGACCTGGAGCGAGATCTAGAGTTCAGTGATGATGTACCCATTGTATCCGAATTTCCCGACGTATTCCCTAAGGAGCTACCCGGCATGCCACCACCGAGAGCAGTGGAATTTGAAATTGATCTATTGCCAGGTACCAGTCCCATTGCCAGGGCACCGTACCGCATGGCACCTGCAGAAATGACCGAACTAAAAGAGCAGTTAAGAGACCTTCTAGACAAAGGGTTTATACGCCCGAGCGTATCACCCTGGGGAGCACCGGTTCTCTTCGTGAAGAAGAAGGACGGTAGTCTCCGACTATGTATTGACTACCGCGAGCTGAATGCGGTCACAGTAAAAAATAAATACCCATTGCCACGTATCGACGACCTATTCGACCAGTTGAAAGGAGCCTCAGTCTTCTCCAAGATCGACCTCCGTTCAGGGTATCATCAAATTGCAATCAAAGAGCAAGACATTGAGAAAACGACATTCCATACCAGATATGGCCACTATGAATTCACAGTGATGCCATTCGGTTTGTCAAACGCACCGGCAAAATTCATGGATCTTATGAATTGACTATTCATTGAGCAGTTGGACACTTTGGTTGTGGTCTTCATCGACGACATCCTTGTATATTCCAAATCAGCAGAGGAACATGAAACCCATTTGAGGAAAGTGCTTGAGACACTGTGCGAGAACCAGCTGTATGCGAAGTTCTCCAAATGCGAGTTTTGGCTTGATCAGGTATCATTCCTTGGACATGTCATCTCGAGCGCAGGTATCTCGGTTGACCCTTCTAAGATAGAAGCTGTACGATCATGGCCTAGACCCAAGACTGTTACCGACATTAGGAGCTTTCTTGGTCTAGCCGGTTACTACCGGAGATTTGTAAGGGACTTCTCGAAAGTCGCTAAGCCCATGACTACATTGATGAAGAAAGATGCACCGTTTGTATGGACACACGAGTGCGAGTTATCATTTCAGAAACTGAAAGACTCATTGACCTCAGCGCCCGTCCTTACTCTTCCAGAGGGCACTGTGAGCCTCGATTTTAAACCCTATCCTATGTTGATTAAATTGATTGGGATCTAATCGGGTTTTAGGTCCACTTATAGCCTAAGATTAATAACTATGTCATAAAACAATAATTATTAAAACCTAAGCTAGCTCACTGGAACCTATTATGAGTCGCCACCTAATTTTAACCTAGATCAAATTAGGAAAGGAAAGTTCGGGTTCGGGGGCTTGATATTCGACTTAATTAGGGTTCAATTACTTTCATTACCCTTAGAAGTCGTTTTTCCTCTACTTAGTTTAATTACGGCTTATTACGAGTCGTTTTTAACCTAAGTGCGCGCTTCTGTTTTTTTTATTTTTTAACGTTTTTTGACAGAAAACTAAAGTGGAAATTAAAATTACCTAAACTAGGGTTTCGGAGGCAGAATTAGGTCAAATTTTGCTTACGTCCGTAGCCACGGACCAAACGTCCGAGACCACGGACCCCAGTTAACCTAAATATACAGAAAAGTCGATATTAAAGGAAAACAAAAATTTGTAAAGTCCGGGGCCACGGACAGGATGTCCGTGGGCCCGGACATTATTAGAAAAACCTAAATTTTGAATTTTTAAAATCCCGCCGCCGTCCGTGGGTGTCCGTGGTCTCGGACAACGCGTCCGAGGTCCCGGACCATAGGTCCGAGGTCACGGACCACCCACGGACAGGGGTTTTCAGAAGGTTCCCGAGGGTGTTTTGAGCTCAAATTTTATGGGTGTGTAGCCTGAAAGATGTACAAGACGTTAGTGATTGAAAGTTTTCAATTTGAATTCGAATTAAGCACGAAAGTTAGCAAACAAGTTATCTGACAGAGGCTTAAACAAACAGCAATACAGAAGCCCACGAAGGTTAGTTTGTGCTCAAATTTCGAGGCAAGACAGATAATACCGTGGAGAATTAGGGAAGCTGAGTTCCTACCTGTTTTACCTTCGGATTCACAACGTTTCTTCACACCGGGATTCGTCAAGTGCTTCGTTGATGGTAGACCCGAAAGGACTTCGAACCAGGCTTCTGGTTGTTGGTTGTTCTTGCTGTTCTTCACGTTTTGGTGGTGTTTTTGTGGGGTTTTGATGATTATTGGTGCTTTGGGAATTGGAAAACGTGTTTAGATGATGATTTCGGGGGATTTTCGGTATGATTTGGGTGGCCGGGTGTTGGAAAACGTGAGAGAGAGAGAGGAGGCTGCCTTTTCTGACTCTCTAGGGTTCTTGAGTATGTGAGGGTCCCCTTTTGTCCAAAAACCTATCCCCTTATATAGACTTTCTTAAAGATAAAGAAAATCTAGTAAAAGTAAGATTTTTCGATATTTTAGTTAAGTGACTTCCCAAAGGAATTTTGCTGTGAAATTTTAACCACATGTCAAGGATGGATATTATGAATTTTCTGAGGTGGAACCGAATTTTTTGAATATTGGAATATTTTTAAATTGAATTTCTCGTCAGATTCAGTCAGAAATTGCTAAAAAATTATTGGAAATTCGAAAAATCAAAATTCCAACGCCATTATGCTTAAAATGTCATCCTCTACCATGGGTTAAAATATCAAAGCGTTTCAAGCTGATTTGGGCATCCTTTGGAGGAGAGAGAAAGCTTACAAGAGGTCTTAGGAGCCTTTAAAGATTACCAAAACACCCCTGAAAGTGACGAAGCTGCTCCCCATGCCATGGAACGTGCCGATCGGGCCGGGATCCCTCACCGCTTGATTAAAATGCCTCTCACAACACCAGTACCACGTAGACCCTAACCAGGGGGTCAAAATTTTGGGTATAACAGATTGCCCCCCGTCAACTAGACTTTGTAATGAAAGTGAGAAGGCTAGTTGATGCCTGAGTGATACCCCAAAATTTCAAATGTTTCCAAGACCCTGCATGTTATCAGAAAACTGATAAGTTGTGTCGAGCTATTCTAAGGCGCTGACTACCTACAATGAATGAGATGTTGTCAAGCGGTTCTAAGGCGTTGACTACCTATGACGAATGAGATGATGTCAAGCGATTCTAAGGCGTTGACTACCTATAATGAATGTGATGATGTCAAGCGATTCTAAGGCGTTGACAACCTAAAGTGTGAAAATGAGATAGTGTCAAGCGATTCTAAGGCGTTGACAACCTAAAATGTGAAAACGAGATAGTGTCAAGCGATTCTAAGGCGTTGACAACCTAAAATGTGATAACTGGGTGGTATGCAAATGCAAAAATGCTGAGATGTTGATGATGCTAATGATGCTGATAATGTTGATGATGCTGATGATGCTCGGATGCTTCTGGGGACCGAAACCCGTTCCAATGCTCCTGGTTGGTATACTATGGGGACTTATTGCCTCTGCCCACCAACTGGGGTGCTGGGATAACTTCTAGATTACCAAGGGACTTATTGCCACTGCCCACTAGTTGTTTCTCCCAAGAAGTTGACATGAAGATGGGGACTTATTGCCTCTGCCCCGCCAACTTAGATCACGCTCTGTCTCGTACTTGTCTCGCACTGAAGATGATACTAGGTCTCGTACTGGTCTCGCACTGGATGATGATGATAGGTCTCGCACTGATGAAGATGATAGGTCTCGCACTGATGAAGATGATGGGTCTCGCACTGACGAAATTGATGGTCTCGCACTGAAGAAGATGCTTGGTATCGCACTGAAGTCTCGTACTAAATGGATGAAGAAAAAGCTGGATTCCGCACTGATTCTGGGTCGCGCACTGAATGAAGATGTCTTGTACTAAAGTCTTGAAAATGATGGGTCTCGCACTGATGAAGATGGTAGGTCTCGCACTGAAGGAAAAGATGGGTCTCGCACTGAATGAAGATGCTAGGTCTCGTACTGAATGAGGAAACTGCAGGGCCTCGCACCGTTTTGGGTCTCGAACTAAAAATGAGTTAGGAAGATAATGGTCTCGTGTAAATGATGAGAACTGATTGGAGTGCCAAACATGGCAATGATGATAAGATGTATGCAATCAAGATATATGAAAGATACTCGTTCAAAACAGGAAACTGTTGGAAAAGGTGCCGAACTTGGTAATGCTTGTGAAAAACCCTGCTGAAAAAGGAAAGTGAAATGATCATTTCCTGACTAAAAATTTCAAATCTGCAATTTGCTTCTTGAAAAATGAACATGCCATTGGTGGAAGTGTGTGGTGTTTGTTGTGGTGCTGCAGGCTTTTGCCGGTGTTCAGGATTTGTGACGGACCTGGGATTGGGTTGTGATTTTGGATGGAGGTCAGGGTTATGACGGGCCTGATGTTTTGTGGAGGTAAGGCCAATGACGAGTTTGAGAGTGTGTGTGTGGTGGTAAGGGCTTATGAGTGCCTGTGGTGGGATGGTGGTGCTCGAGCTTTGGGTTTTAATTGGTGCTGACATGGCAATTGTTGGAACCAACAATTGCCCCCAGTATTTTTTCCTTAGGACAATCTGAGCTAGAGTTCATGGCAATCGATCGGGACGATCGATTGCCCCCAGTATTTTCTTTGATTAAACATGCGAACAAGTCTCACCCTCACAGGGTCGAGGCTTATGCTTTGATGTGGTGCTCCCTAACCTACACTCGATGTGGTCGGTGTTTGCACTCATTTCTCGCTCATGGTCATAACTTCTAAACCATTGAATTTGATATTTGATGGATTCACGCATTTGATCTGTTACTTTCACGTGATTAGACACACAACTATCAAGTCGGAAGTCTTTAAAGCTTATAACGTGGCCATAGGGTGTGATGAAAGACGACGGGATCATGGAGGGATATTTGAGGTATGTGGAGCTAAAATGGGTGACCAAAGCTGCAACTTGCGTCTTCTCTCAGATTCATCTTCCTTGTCTTGAAGTCGTCTAACTGCTTCATGTTGACGTTGTTTTTGAGCTTCTGGACCAGGACTTTTGGAGTTGTCCTTTACACCATTTCTCTTTTTTTGTCATTTGGACTTCTTCGAGGCACTTCGGGTTCGCCTTTTTGTTTTATCCTTTCTTGACTTTGCCTTTGGGGTTCTTGTGTTTCCCGGTTTTGGGCTTCGAGAGCTGTTTTGACGTGAGCTCTTTGATCCTGTGTCACTTTGGGACCATTTACGGATCACTTCGTCATGCTGATAGCGGCATTGCTTCTTCGGACTGATGATAATGTTATCCGAGAGTCGGGCTCCTTGCTTCCTTTGGTCACCGGGTCGGGCATTCATCATTGGCTGGGTTATTTTGTGGTGTTCATATTATCGAAAAGGGATATATGAAAGGCTCAGCGGGGGTGCCTAGGGTTTAATGACAGGGTTTACAAGCTTTTGGCTATGTGGTGTCGTACCTAGGTGCTTCGTCATTCCTGATAGTTGTGTATCCGTTCTTTGTTACTTTTCGTAGGTCTAAGAGTAAATTTACAAATTATCTCCTTCGGTCGGAGTTATACCGTTTGCCTCACCTTTGAATGTGGTCTCACCGGAGTCGTGTAAAAATGACACGCTCATTCACTCATGGTTTTCCCACTCAAGACACTCTCGTGAGATTTTCACTTGGAAACTCGTTCGCACATTTAAACAAAAGATAAAAGACGACGAACTTAAACTTAGATTGCCCCCAGTATTGATTTGGGGTTTGTGACAACAATTCGATAGATGTGGACTTTGAACCTCTTTGTGGGTTGTTTGGATATTATAGGGTGAGTTGTGGTGTTTGGTTAGGCTTGTTCAAATTTTTAGAAACAAGAGACAAGCCGTTCCATTGCATAGTCAGAAAATGATTGCTTCGTGATCCTTTTCCTTAAAAAAACTATTTTGTTTTCCTTCTTTTTTCGATGAATGAAAAATGGTTTGTACAGGAGTTGTGAAAATGGAACTATGATTTTATTTATGAATCATGAAAGAAACGTAAAGATTACAATCAGAGGTGACTGAAAACTAACTAATAAACTACTAGGAAAATTTGAAGATGCAAGAAAATGATCTGCACACTTAGAAAAATTGGACTCCTTGCTCGAGGAGGTCTTGAATCTTGTGCTTCAATGCTCGGCAATTGTCAGCATAATGGCCAGGCAACTGATGGTAGTGGCAGAATTGATTAAGATGCCTCCCCAAATGAGTGGTTCCTGGCCGAGGGGCCAGGGGCTGTAGCAGGTTTCTCTTCTGAAGCTCTTCAAACGCCTGACTTGGTGCTCGGCCAATGTTGGTGAACTCCCTTTGCGATGAGTCTCGGCGTGGTAAGGGTACTGTCCTAAGGTTTTGATGCGGAGATCTAGGTCTTTGAACCATATGCACTTCTGGGAAACTGCTTTGAGCGCAAGCTACTGTGTGAAGATAAGCCTTTTCTGGTTCTGGCTTAGATAATTTGGAGCCGCTGCCGGAGTTTCTTGAGCACTCGAGCTCCAAACCCTCCTTATGAATCCTCTCCTCTAGAATACCGACTTGTCCCATCAACATGTCCAAACTCGGGAAGTACATAAATTTTAGCTCATGGTTGTGTTGTTTTCGCATGTTCTCAATTATCATGCGGATTTGCTCCTGCTCGTCCATTCTAGTGGGCATGGCTGCAGCCTTTCTCCTCCAACGCTTGATGAAGTCGGACATGGACTCACCGTCTTTCTGTCGAGTTCCTGCCAGATCGATTCTGGTGACCTCGAGGTTCTTAGCATACTCGAAATGATTTAGGAAAGCCTCGCAAACCTCCTCGTAGGTTTTGGTATTCATCTTCTGAGTGAGATACCAACGCTGAGGAGTCTCGTCTAGATAGCGTGCGAAAACTTTGGCTTTTTGCATATCGTTGAGCCCCAAGATGGACATTTCTCGGTCGAACATAGCCAAGTGAATCTGTGGATCCGAGGAACCCTTGTACAAAGCGAGTGCAGGCAGCTTCAGCTTTAGGGGAAGATCAACTTCGGGATACGACGCCGTGGAGAAATAATCGAAGCCAGCTGGTTTGTTGGTTTTCTCTATGCGCTCAATCCTTTTCAAAACCCTTTTGACCTCTGCAGCTAGCTGGTTGTCAGGAACATCCTTCCCCATACGTGTTTGAGGATCTTGGGCCCTAACAGAGTCAATCTCGATGTAACTACGATTAAGATTTTCATCCACAAGCTTTTCCAGAGTGTGCTGATTTGTCTCCTGGAGATTAGCCTTACTCCTCAGTTCCTCGACAATGGACTCCAAGACCTTGTACCCTTGCAGCACAGCGGCCAACTGGGCCTCGGTGTTGATCGGATTTCCTCCTTCTGCCATATCTGGATTCGGGCTTGCCTGTTTCCAAGAAGTCCATTATTAGCTAACAAGGGAAGTGGGTTGAAAGACACTAAGGTGATAATGACACTTCACAAGGTAGATCGAAACAGGCTTAGGCTGAAAGCAAGTGGGCCAAGATACCCAGAAAATGAGGTGCTTGGGCTGAAGTATCTCTCAGGCTATGAACTGGAATTTGGACTGAAATGTAAACAGATGGCTTTGATTGGGCCTGAGAGGTGACACCTAGATCTAGGGTTTTGGGCCAGGGCCCGAATAAGAAGTCTGCCTAGATTAGAATGAGCCCTTGGGCCGGAATGTGTTTGGGCCTAGAGCAAAGCACATGGGCTGGAGTGGTCCCTAAATCACAAATGAGCCTAACTTTCTTTGGGCCAGAGAAGATGGTTGCTAAACCGAAAAAGATTTTATTTTCAGGCCTTGTGAGTTATTTCAAGTTCATGTGGATTTTCTTTTTTGGGCCTAGAACTAATTGGATAATTCAAATTGGGCCAGAAGAGAAATCACCTAAGTCTAAGCTTTTGGGCTGAAGCCCGAACGACTCACATATTAAACCAAACAGGACCTCTGGGCCGCAAACAAGTAGAGCCGCCAATTCGGGTTGGGCTAGGTTAATGTAGGAGAAGTTCCTATCAACCTCTAGGCTAGGTAATGGACCGATCATACAAGCAAACAGGCTCACACAAATTCAACATGTCCTCACTAGATGTTTAAATCAACCGGGTATGGATCGATCCGGAGAGGTGCTTGGGGCTTGGGCCCAGGTCACCACAAAGGAATAGGGCTTGCACGCTATTCTCTTTGGGCTTCCCCACTTTTTTCACATCACCTGAAGGTGTGCGTCTACGGCGGGTCTTTGACTGACCAAACAATGGGCTTGGTAAGGACACTGCCAGGAAAACGCTTGGGGCTAAGGCCCAGGTATTAAGGGGATGTGGTTAGACGACATCCTCCTCTTTTCCCCGCTTATTCACATCACCTAAAAGGTGTGAGTCCCTGACAGGGGACCCTAGATGGGTCCCGGGGTGAAACTGGTTTTGGTGGACCCTCGCTCTCATATGATGCAGGGTGCAAAAATTTAAAGTGCGCACGAAAGTAAACAAACAAAGTAATAAAGCCATAAATAAACATTTTCGAGTTAAGCCCTCTTTCTTAAAATTAAACAAGTTAAAATTAAGAAGTTGTCCCCAGCAGAGTCGCCAGTCTGTGAGCCTCGATTTTAAACCCTATCCTATGTTGATTAAATTGATTGGATCTAATCGGGTTTTAGGTCCACTTATAGCCTAAGATTAATAACTATGTCATATAACAATAATTATTAAAACCTAAGCTAGCTCACTGGAACCTATTATGAGTCGCCACCTAATTTTAACCTAGATCAAATTAGGAAAGGAGAGTTCGGGTTCGGGGGCTTGATATTCGACTTAATTAGGGTTCAATTACTTTCATTACCCTAGGTCGTTTTTCCTCTACTTGGTTTATTACGGCTTATTACGAGTCGTTTTAACCTAAGTGCGCGCTTCTGTTTTTTTTTTTTTTAATTTTTTGACAGAAAACTAAAGTGGAAATTAAAATTACCTAAACTAGGGTTTCGGAGGCAGAATTAGGTCAAATTTTGTTTCCGTCCGTAGCCACGGACCTAATGTCCGAGACCACGGACCCCAGTTAACCTATATAAAAAAGTCGAATTAAAAAAAACAAAAATTGTAAAGTCCGGGGCCACGGACAGGCTGTCCGTGGGCCCGGACATTATTAGAAAACCTAAATTTTTAAAATTTAAAAATCCCGCCGCCGTCCGTGGGCGTCCGGGCTCGGACAAGGGTCCGGGACCCCGGACATGACGTCCGTGGGTGCGGACCCCCTCGGACGGCGTTAGAGGTTCCCGAAGGTGTTTTTGAGCTCAAATTTTATGGGTGTGTAGCCTGAAAGATGTACAAGACGTTAGTGATTGAAAGTTTTCAATTTGAATTCGAATTAAGCACGAAACTTAGCAAACAAGTTATTGGACAGAAGCTTAAACAAACAGCAATACAGAAGCGTACGAAGGTTAGTTTGAGCCCAAATTTGAGGCAAGACAGATAATACCGTGGAGAATTAGGAAGTGAGTTCTACCTGTTTTACCTTCGGATTCACAGTTTCTTCACACCGGGATTCGTCGAGTGCTTCGTTGATGGCAGACCCGAAAGGATTTCGAACCAAGCTTCTGGTTGTTGGTTGTTCTTGCTGTTCTTCACGTTTTGGTGGTGTTTTTTGGGGTTTTGATGACTATTGATGCTTTGGGTTGGAAAACGTGTTTAGATGGTGATTTCGGGGGATTTTCGGTATGATTTGGGTGGCCGGGTGTTGGAAAACGTGAGAGAGAGAGGAGGCTGTTTTCTGACTCTCTAGGGTTCTTGAGCATATGAGGTTCTTTTTCCAAAAACCTATCCCCTTATATAGACTTTCTTAAAGATAAAGAAAATCTAGTAAAAGTAAGATTTTTCGATATTTTAGTTAAGTGACTTCCCAAAGGAATTTTGCTGTGAAATTTTAACCACGTGTCAAGGATGGAATTATGAATTTTCTGAGTGGAATCGATTTTTTAAATGTTGGAATATTTTAAATTGAATTTCTCGTCAGATTCAGTCAGAAATTGCTAGAAAATTATTGGAAATTCGAAAAATCAAAATTCCAACGCCATTATGCTTAAAATGTCATCCTCTATCATGGGTTAAAATATCAAAGCGTTTCAAGCTGATTTGGGCATCCTTTGGAGGAGAGAGAAAGCTTACAAGAGGTCTTAGGAGCCTTTAAAGATTACCAAAACCCCTGAAAGTGACGAAGCTGCTCCCCATGCCATGGAACGTGCCGATCGGGCCGGGATCCCTCACCGCTTGATTAAAATGCCTCTCACAACACCAGTACCACGTAGACCCTAACCAGGGGGTCAAAATTTTGGGTATAACAGGCACATAGGGATTTGAGGTGTATTGTGATGCATCAGGCAAAGGAATGGGATGGGTACCCATGCAGCATGGCAAGGTAGTTGCTTATGCCTCCCGCCAGCTGAAAAAGCATGAGGAGAATTACCCGACTCACGACTTAGAGTTAGGAGCCATTGTCTTCGCCTTGAAGATATGGCGACACTATCTCTATGGGGTAAGCATCACCATCTACTCCGACCACAAGAGCTTACAGTATGTATTCACTCAGAAAGAATTGAACTTAAGACAGAGAAGATGGATGGAATTTCTTTCAGATTATGACATCAACTTGCAGTATAAGGAAGGGAAGGCAAACATTGTAGCCGACGCCCTGAGCCGTCGAGCACACTCGCTCCATTCGCTACTCGCTTCTTCTAGCTTGGTTGACGAGGTGCGAGATGCTCAGTTGAGCGACCCTTACCTAACCGAAATCAGACACAAGATCGAGAATGGTACATTTGAGAAGAAAAAGTATGACTTCAAGCTACATGAAGATGGTTTGATTCGGTTGAATGGCAGACTATGCTTCCCCCGAAGCAATGCTGAGCTAAGGGATCGCATCCTGCGAGAGTCACACTGTTCCATATTGTCAGTCCATCCGGGAGCCTCCAAGATGTACAAAGACATGAAGAGGTACTTCTGGTGGTCTGGAATGAAATCAGATGTGACAGAATTTGTATTGAGATGCCTAACATGCCAAAAGGTGAAATTTGAACATCGTAGACCGGGCGGAATGGTACAATCGATGCCAGTTCCGGAGTGGAAATTTCATGATATCTCCATGGATTTTGTTGTCGGACTCCCACCTGCCAAGGGAGCACTCAACATGATCTGGGTTGTAGTCGATCGCCTTACCAAGGTTGCTAGATTCATACCGATGAAGGACACCTGGAAGGTAGTAAAGCTAGCTGAGCTATTCGACAAGGAGATTATCAGACATCACGGAGTCCCTAAGACAATAGTATCTGACCGCGACACCAGATTTCTTTCGAGATACTGGAGAGCTACAAGGGAAGCATTGGGTACAGAACTGAAGTTGAGTACCGCCTTCCATCCTCAGACCGACGGTCAGACAGAAAGGACCATCCAGACACTGGAGGACATGCTTCGGGCATGTGCCTTAGACTTTCAGGGGAGTTGGTTAGATAAGCTTCATCTTATCGAGTTCTCGTATAATAATAGTTATCACGCCTCGATTAAGATGTCGCCTTTCCAAGCTCTATACGGTAGACCTTGCCGTACACCCTTGTGTTGGGATGAGTCAAGTGAAGCGGTCATAATAGGACCAGAGTATCTTGAGCAAGTGCAAGCTGAAGTGCAGCAGATTAGAGCTAACATGAAGGCAGCCCAAGATAGACAGAAATCCTATGCGGATGTGAGACGACGCGACCTTGAGTTCGCGTGGGCGACCAAGTTTCTTGCGAGTTTCACCTATGAAGGGTGTCTTCCGTTTTGGTCAGAAGGGCAAGCTAAGCCCAAAGTTTGTAGGGCCGTACACTATCACCGAAAGAGTTGGATCCGTAGCCTACAGGTTAGCACTACCTGAGGACTTGGGGCGTGTCCATGATGTATTTCATGTGTCACAACTCAAGAAGTATATTGCTGATCCTTCTCATGTTGGGTCCGAGCAGCCCGAGCACTTATCCATCGAGCCGACTATGCGATATGTTGAAACCCCAGTGAGAATCCTGGATAGGAAGACCAGAGACACTCGCCATAAGTCTATACGAATGGTGAAGGTCCTATGGTCAAACCATGATGTCGAAGAAGCGACATGGGAGCTGGAAGATGCCATGAAGGCTAAGTACCCGCAGTTATTCATAGACTAGATAGTCTAGTATTTAGCAATACGGGTACGGGTCGTACCCCTTTTAAGGGGGGTAGAGCCCTTTTGCTTTTGCATTGCTTCGGGGTAAGCATTGCTTAGTGTGTAGGTATTGTAATAAACTTTGTATGACACATGTAGTGTAAGTGAATTTGGTATGTGTGCGTATGTGTATTGTGTATTGTGAATGGTAATGATGTATTGCGTAATGTGGAATGGTATGTATGCGAATTGTGTATGATGCTTGAAGTGTGTATGTTTGCAATGTGGAAGGAAGTAAACACCTCATAGGTGCAGTAAGACACATTAGTGCGATTGGTTGCCTAATGAGTAGAATTACCTAAACCATTAACCTTGAGCAACTTTGAGGGCAAAGTTTCTTAAGGGGGGTAGATTGAAATACCCCGTAATTAAAAATAGTGATTAATTAGGCTAATGTATAATTTAGAAGCTTAATTAAGTGTAAATAATCATGAGGGAACAAATCCCGAAGAAAACGGATCCTTAAAACGGATTGAAATCACTAACGAACCTTAAAGCGTGTTTTTCGAGGTAACCGGGAAAACGTGTCTTTAAGCGGGTCAAATAGACTCGTAACAATTTTGGATAACTAAATAATCATTAATAAATATTAGTGAAGCTTTAGGACCAATAAAATCAATAAAACGAGAGATTAGTAAAAACTGTCAAAACGGGAAGTTGTGGGGTAGAAATATAAATAACACAAACTTATGTGTCCAACTTTGTAAATAAAATTTTAAAAAACCCATAAGGGCTGTGTGTGGTCCGATTTTATTCCCCTCACACACCCACTCTCTCAATCCCCTCTATGTACAAAAGACAAAAGTAATAAAACTACCCCACTCTCACTTTACACTCTCTCTCCTCCCTATTCTCCCTTCCCTCACGTGAAGCATCCCCCTCACTCACTCTCTTCTTCTTCCTCCTTCTTCCATGGAGAAATAGACAAACCCACACAAACTCTCCCTTCTCTCCTCTTGTTACTCCCTCAAAACTCTTCCAAAAATTATAAAAATACCACCATTGGAATCCTCTCATCAAGAGCTACATTTCCGTCTTTCCAAAATTTGAAAACCAACATTTTCGTTTTTATGGGTATGTCCCATTTGGAGCTTCAACACCACCATTAGAAGGCCCTCCTTCTCCTTGTTCTTTTGAGGTAAAAATATTCTCAAAACTCCATCTTTTTCTAGCCTTAAAAGCAAAACGAAATTTGAGCTAAACTCTTGCTTGCTCCCTTGTACTCTAGCCGATTTTGGCCTCATTGGTGGAGTTGGAATCTTGTGTTTGAGCCACTCCAAGCCTTGTTTACACTCTTGGAAGGTAATATAATTTATAAACCCTAAAACCTATATTAAAACTTACATAATGGTTAGGGTTAAATTGTGTATTAGAATGGTGTATTGAAATGAGTATATCAATGGGTTGTAGAGTAGAGAAGTTGTGTTTGTTGAACCGGTGGAGAAAGAGAGGAAGGAAGAAGCAAGAAGAGGAGGAAACTAGAAGAAGAAAACAAGGTAATTAAGCTCATCTTGGTATAGCTTGTAAATGACTATGTAACAGATTTTTAGAAATGAAAATGGGTATTGTAAAATGGTAGTGTATTAGTAGTGTGATGTGTAAGAGAATATAAGTATTTTGAAACCTTAAAAGACATTTTAAAACTTGTCAAAACAGATTGGGAATGAGAAGTAGTGTGCAGGAATTTTTAGTAGTGTATAGCATTTGGAAATTGTGTATGAAGATTTGTATATTGATGTCTATTGAAACAGGAGAAATAAGTGTTGAATTGTGAACTAGAATATGTGGTGAGAGTATAAAAATATAGGGGATACTATGTCAAAAATTTACATAGGAATAGAACACTTAGTGAATTAGAAACTAGGTGAAAAACTTATGTTGTAACAGATTTTAATTGAGCTAGTTTGGTGGGTAAGTTATGAGAGGTGAGTAATGCATTAGGAGTGTTAGAAATGACATTAGAAGAGGGAGTTATAGTTGGGGAGAGTTAGAAGAGAAATCTGTAGCAAAATGCAACTAGAGAAGAGGCTAGGTGAGTGTTGAAAAGAAACTTGGAAATTATGTGAGTGAATTAGTATAGAATTGTGTAAGGAGTTAAGGAGTGAACTAGGGTGTATTAAGAGGTTTAATTGGTGTTATAACATGTGGGAATAAGTGTAGGAACAATGGGGAAGTAATGGGTAAAAGAGAGGAATGAAAACATAAATTAAAATGCAAATACTGGGGCGGACCGAACTTGCGACCGGACTTGCAAGTTCGGTCGAGCCCAAATTTACAAAGACGGGAAAGCTTCTGGAATCGACCGGACTTGCGACCGGACTTGCAAGTTCGGTCGGACCAGGAAATTTTCCCCGTCTGTAACCTACTGGAATCGACCGGACTTGCGACCGGACTTGCAAGTTCTGTCGAGCCAGAAAAATTCACCGATGAAACCTTCTTGAATGGACCGAACTTGCGACCGGACATGCAAGTTCGGTCGGCCAGAAGAATTTCCGTAATCTGAGCTTCTGGAATGGACCGAACTTGCGACCGGACTTGCAAGTTCGGTCGGCCAGAAGAATTTCCGTAATCTGAGCTACTGGAATGGACCGAACTTGCGACCGGACTTGCAAGTTCGGTCGGGCCAGGAAAATTCGGTAATGTGAGCTACTGGAATGGACCGGACTTGCAAGGTCGTGCAAGTCGCAAGTCCGGTCCGGTCAAAAAAAAATATTTAAATTAAATAGTATATATATATATGTATATATGTACATGTATGTAAGCATGCCAATGTTAAGTAGGAAAGTGAAACTTAAGTAATGAAAAATAAGTAAGTAAAGTGTAAGTGTAAGAAGTATAAGGACATAGTAAGTAGGAGTTAAGTTGATGATAGGCATATTAATCATTCAATTGTATGTATATAATAGGACTTGATTTGTGACACCGAAGGACGTTTGGAAACACGTACAACGGTGAACGGTATGGATTCCTCATGCCCCGTATGCTATCTTGGTTACTCTGATTTGTGTGTTGTGTGCTAATTGATCACCAAATAAGATAAATGCACGAATCGGAGTTAATATGCATACTTGTGGATATGTAGTGTTGTATGTTGTGAATATTCTCTTAAATTTTAGTTTGTATAATTCATGAAATGTATGGATGATGATGAATGTGTGTATGTATGTTGTATTGCATCGTGACCGATTATTTGTTTGAATGGACTTCTAACTGATTCCTAACAAGCTAACCATCCTAACTTAAATTGGTAATTAAATTGGAATGAGTAGAAGTCCGATATAGTTTCGGCCACGCGTGAGGATGCGGAGTCACGAGAGGTTGGCTCCAATTCCTGACTCTTAAACTGGTCCGCGGCCCAAATCCCTTAAGTGGGTAGCATCCCGGATTGGTGAGTCAAGTAAATCCCGGAGGTGGGACGGCGTAGTCCCCAGGGCCGGAGGTCCCGACGACTTAACTTGAGTATAAGTAAGTAAGTAAGAATGAGTAAGTAAAGTAAATGAAAGTAAGTAAATGTAAGTAAGAAAAAGTAAGTAATGAGTAAAAGAGTAAAAACATTCCGATTAACCCGGATGCATAATTTGGCTAACCTTGTGAAGGTAAGTAAGATGCGTGTTATTATATTGTTGCTTTGGAATGTGTAATGTATTGAGCATGATTGTATGATGTACGTGAAGCATGTATGTATGAAATAAATGAACTGCATGTTTAGTGGACGCCACGTAGTCGGCGTGCCCTAGCTAGCACGCGGTATATGCGGAGTTTATACGCAGCGTTTGCTGAGCCCCTTGGGGCACCATTTTTACTACACGCAGGTACTCGTGAAGGATGAAGATGCTGAGGACTTAGCTCTATTTCTTTATCTTCTTTTTGGATTGTAATTGATGAATTGTGATGGGTGTACTAAGTAGTACATGGCTGTAACTTTTGATTAGCCGGTGTACCATGGGGTACACCTTTTTGGGTATAGGCAGAATGGGGAATTGGTATAGATGAGTAGCCGGTAGAAACTCACACTTTTGGAACTTAGAAAGGATGTAATTGAATACACTTAAATACTCGGTGATCCATTGATGTAAGTATTTGGTATATGGTATTTTGGTAAGTAATTTAGTAGCTCGGTACACTATGTGCATCAGACCGTGACTGTAAGTAAGGTAAGCCTAGCTAGCCGTATGGGCGGTTAGCGGCGTTGTACCACCCGCCATAGTAAGTAGTAATATTTCCGCTGCGAACTCGTAGGATTAATAGGACGATTAGACGGTAAGCATAGGATTAGCGGTTGGGGTGTTACATATAGTGAACTTGTTAAACTCTATCTTCATAGAGTAAATTGATCGGGTATGATAAACCCTTAGACGAGATGGGACTCTCGTATGAGTAGGTGGGTAAAGTTCCCTCAGGAGAGAACGTAGTCAACTCCTATACTTAAAAGATGTGGGAAAGGTGTGAATAAACTCATTAGGCGAGAATGGGACTCTCGCGAATTTTCATGGGGAACCGGGAATCTATCCCACCGAGATTAATGTAACTGCCTCTTATTGTAAGTATACGGGTATTTTGCCCAACGAAAGAACGTGCTGTTCTTCCACCACAAGTAAAAGCGGGTATTTAGCCCAACGGGAGAATGTAGTATTCTCCCACCACATGATAATACGGGTATTTAGCCCAACGGGAGAATGTAGTATTCTCCCACCACCGTCGCGACGTACATTTAGTTGGAAGACGACCTGAGACAGGTATAGCTCCCGTAGTTGCATGCATGGCCAGATACATCTGGGCTCCTCGTTTTTCATAGCATAGAATATGTTAGATGTCACACAAGGACGTTAAACAAGCATACTGTTGTGTATTGTCAGTTATCGCGTTTAGGGATAACGACGTTTATTTATAAGGGAAGTTAGTGAGAAACTTGAGTACAAGTTCTCTGTATAACAACACGTAGGTATTTAAGCCACTGGTAATGTAGTGTTGTATGCGTGACACATACACGTTATAGTCAGAAACATTCACGCACATAAAACAACATAACAACGCATATCGTTCGTGCACATTAAATAACACAACAGTGCATATCATTCATGCACATAAAATAACACAACAATATACAAGAGCAGTACAACATTTTACATGTAATTATCTTGGTCGTTAATTCACACAACAGGCAGCACACAAACCGGTATAATCCGATAGCAAACAGGCTGCAAAAATCCCATACCGTTCACTGTAGATTGTACTTGATTAATTCCCGGTCAACGTCTGGTCAAACAAGGTCCTAGAATAGGATTAACTGAGAGCGTTAATTTATGTTACTCTTGTATAAGATTGTTACCGTAACGTAAATTGATTATGCAATCCCTCGTCATTTTATGTGGGGTTGATTTACCACTGTCGTTATTTCTTTCGCTTCTCATATTTCCTTATAATTAAGGAATTATTATATACCTTAAGTCTTGTAGTCTTTATTTATAAGACTATTATTTCATGGTAGTACACTTTTATTTATTCCCATGATTTTAAGTATGCCACATTGACTATTCTCCTTAGTTTATTTAATCCCCTTGGATATATTTTTATATTTATATATTTATACATGTATGTATACAAGTATTGTTTTATATGACATGTCATATTTATCCAAAAGACAAAACAACTTATAAATCCGTCAATGACATTTATTGGTCACGTTTACTCAATTCTCCTCATAACTTTAAATATAATATACTATAATCCCAAATATTATTTGGTGGTGATATACTCTCGTTATTCATGTGAGGTTTTAACTTAACGCTTAATTTTCTTAACCTCCTAACCTTATTATAATCAAGGTATTTGTTCATATATTTTAAATTATGTAGTCTTAAATTATAAGACTTATATTGAATGGTATTTCCTTTAAATTACCTTATGATTTTATGTACATCATATTATATTATTTTCTTTGATTTACTTTAAAAATCCTTTGAGGTATTTATTTACACATGTAATATTTATAATACATATTTATATTTGTCTAAGTCATACTTCAACTTAATAAATTCCTTACATTTTCAGATAGTCACTCGAGGACTTAGGAATTTCCAAAGCTTCTATTAATTACAAGCTAACCCCAAATGATATTATTTCCTTACAAATAAATTACTTATACCTTTATAACATATAGTTTTAATTTCTTAATTCCTTAAATCACAATTTATTTTCTAATCCCACCAAATATCCACATAGGACTTAATAACATTTTTAATTCCAATGAACACCCTTATATTCTCGGTTATTACAATATAACCATAACAACTTTATAAACTTTTCATTTAATTCCAAAATACATTATATTACATAGTTTTAATTCCTTAATTTATTAAATTTCAAATCCTCCACTTAAATTTTGGTAATTAATTATTTTTTGGACATAACAACTTTTGTAAATTACCCAACAACCCCATGAACTTTCGGCTTTAACATATATCTTCTTATAATTACATTTTAACCCCAAAAACTTTATAATAGTTATATATTAACTTATAAACTATAGTTTTAATATTTAATTTCCTTAATAACCAAGTGGACACTTATATTTTTACTAATTTGCATCCTCCCCTATTTAAATTCTAGATTTACATATAAACTTTTATAAATTACAATTTCACCCCAAACTTTTATAAACTTAATCTTTATGTCTTAATTCATTTTAACTCAAGGTTTTTGGTCAACACTTTGACCAAAGCCTAATTTCATACTTAATACATTATTAAACCTAGAAAATCATTCTTAATTCGGTTATACACCAAATTTTTCAGAAATTACAAAATATTCCCAAAACACCATAAATTGTTATTTCAACACTTAAGCACTTGTTTAATTTAACTAAAATTCATAATCTTAATTCCTACCTTATATTATATCATTATTATGCCAATAACACATATTAATCTCGGCTATTACTATATATTCCCATATCTTTCTAAAAATTACATTTTTACCACATAACTTATTAAACTAGCCATTTAAACACTAGTAATTATTTTTAACTCACCAAAAATTCATAATATAAGTTTATATACTTATATAGCTCTTTAATATTTATCTAACTTATCCAAAATTATTAATACGAGTTCATACACTATATTATGTCAAAATTCACCAAATTTAATATATAATTTTCGGCCATAATTAAATCTAGCCACCAAGTTTTGGTAAATTACATATTTTACCCTTAAACTTATAAACTTAATATCTTAGGTATTGAAATACCTAATTACCCTATCCAAATATTTTATAACATCTTAACACATAGTATTAAGCTATAATATACCAATTTAATCCTTGAAATTTCGGTAATTATATATATAATCAAATAATTACCTTAAAATTCCTTAAATCAATTTTTAAATCTTAATCCCATCTTTAATTTATCAAAACACATTTTTAAACTCTCTTTAATTTCAGCTTCAATTTTATATAAGGGTAATTAATGGTTTAATGTTATAAAACATAGTTTAAACCATAGATCTACATATATATACTTAGATAAATTACTTACCCTCTTAGTAAATGATTTTTCCTTTGGTTTCTCCTTGGATATTTGGCCACACAACCTTGATCTACACTCCTTTGTAGGTGCCTCAAATATTAGAACAAGGATACCTTATGTTAAACCTTGAATTTTAACTAAACCTTAAGAAATTTACTAAGGTATTATATACAAAATTTGTATTAAAGATTAGGATTTACCTTGATGACTCAAAGTGGAGTTCAAGAACCCTATAAATTCGGCCTTGACAAGGAGAGGGGAAATAAATTAGCTTGAAGAGATCTAAGCTTATAACTTAGAAATAACTCTTGTAAACCTTAAAATCAAAGATTTACCTTAAGGAATTTGGTGTAGGCTCACGCCTTGGATGAGTAAGGGTGAATACCTTGTAAAACCATGGAGAAATTGAAGTTAATGAAGAGAAGAAAACAAGAAAATTTTGGCCATGAACTTGTCTTGGAAGAAAATGAGGTTTTAAGGCATTTTTCTTACCTTAAGCCTTCAAGAACCTTTCTTAAGTGTTTTCTTTGATTAGCCACGAAATTCCTAGCTTGAGTGATGATTGATGTTGATCTAGATCAATGGAATGGATTAGAAGAACCTCCTTGGTGCAAAGAACCGAAAATTAGCTTGAAAATGGTGTTAAAGTGTAACTAGAATAACTTAGGAATTAAGAGCTCTTACCAATGGAAGCTTACCAGACCTGGGAAGGGAGGAGGCTCTTACCACCTGGCCATGAAGGATGAGGGGGACTGATTGGCGTGAGTTTGTGAAGAAAAGAAAGGAATAGATTTGTTAAAGTCCAAGTTAGGTGAAAGTGGGTGGTTTTAGTCAATTTAGGAGGTAGCTTAGTCAAGTCTTCAATCAGAGCTGAGAATTGTTGACAATGGGTGCCAAGGGACAAGAGAAAATTGGCAATGACACATGGAGGCAGCCAAGGTTGAAAAAGTGACAACATTAGGTAAGAAAGTGATGTTAAACCTTGAAAATGTGATTTTTTTGTGGTAAAAAACGGCAGCATTAGGGGTGGTGAGTCACCCTTGTTCTTGCCTGATTAATATTGTTTAATTAGTTCCTTTTAATTTTATAAATTCTTGGCTAGTCATTTGTACAAGTTAAATGTGTAAAACGCGTTTTTTCGGTACTCGAAAAGTGTGTTTTTGTGCTCTAAGGACATTTTGGAAAATAAATTGTTCCAACAAGTTCCAAGTGTTTATAGAAATTGTTTAAGGTCAAATATGATATACTAAGGTGTTACATTGAGTTATATGGGGTTATATCAACTCATGACACAATTCCCGGGCTACCGGGACACTCCCAGACCAAAACAGGAGCGTTAAGAATTTCCCCCGAGCACTTTGTGTTTAAATGAAAAAGTGGCATGAGGATTATGTTTGTATAGCCATATAATGATGGTATGACCATTTGGTTTGAGTTTATAAGGTCATAAGACTTATGTATTACAAGGTCGCGCTTAACGCACGTTTTAAGGCGTTTTAAGAACGTTCTTGTCGTTATGATGTTTAGTGCGTATTTTTGACCTTTGATGAGTTCTTATGTCTTTATGATATATATAATAGGTGTAACATAAGTTGTTACATTTATTTAAATGTGTATATCAATTTATTTTAGCATTTATAAATGCTTAGGCATTCGTAAAATATTTACGTTGCTCGTTTGTATATACGCTCGTATTGATCTTTCCTTGTTGACGCTCTCTCTATCGAGCTCATTATGTAAGGGGTTTAATCCTTGTTAATAATCGTACATAAACATTTTGTACGAGTACGTTAATACGTTTAGTAAAATTACGCCCGTTAGCGTTTATAGAAAAATGATTATTTTTACATGACGTTTGCATGCGTGAGTTTGCATGCGCACGCGTAATAATATTACGTAAACATTTGCATGCCAAGAATGAGAATGCGTACGTGAAATGATTTATCCTTAGAATAATTCTTCATTATTTGATAGTTTAACGAGCTATTTAGATTTATGGTATTTCATACTCTCTCTCCTCTCTCTCTCTCTCTCTCTCTCTTCTCTCTCTTACTTAAGAAGCTCTCTTCTGACTGCCGGTGCCACCGTAGGAGCCGCCGCCGGAGCCGCCACCCGCCGCCGCTAACCACTGCGGGACCACCACCGGAAAATTTTTCCGGTGAGTTTTTCAATTTTTTTTGCAACTTATAGATTTGGGTGTCCTGAGTATGAATTTGGTGTTAGTTTTTTGAAATTCAACATCATTTGAGCAAGATCTATCATGAAACATTCGAAATTATCCAAAAAAAGGCGGGCGAGGAGCAGGGCGGCTCTACCTGCGCTAGGGCGAGCACCACTGTGGCTCTACCCGGAGACAGGCGAGTACCGCCGCGGCTCTACCAGGAGATAGGCGAGTATCCCCGCTGCTAGAGCTACCTGCGGGCGAGGAGGCGTGTGGCTCGCCCTGCTATGCGCACGCTCGACGAAGGAGACAAGGACGCCTGCTGCTCAAGTTGGATGGAGGCGAGTACCAGCTCAGCTCGCCCATGACGGAGATGAGGACCGGCACTACTCGACCCTGGAGGAGGAGAGGAGCTGCGCGGCTCGCCCCAGGAGCAGGAGAGTACTGGCGCAGCTCGAACCCCTATTTTTTTGAATTCTAATATTGTGAATGATTTTTAAATGTTTAAATTTGTTTTTTTAAATGTTGACCATAGAAACATTTGGGCTCTACCCTATATTTGTTTTTAATTTTTTTCATGTCTTATTAAAATGAATTATAACTGTTTGATATTATGAATGAATTATAACTGTTTTAATATTTTTTTTTGAAGTGTTGACTCGAGCCACAATAGGGCTCTACCCCATATTTTTTAAAATTGCTTTTAATGTTGAATTTTAATGTTATGAATGAATTATAACTGTGTGATATTCATATGCAGTGATGGATCGACTGAAAAAAGCAATGCAAAATGTATACACGAAGAGGAAGAATAAAGACCGGGGTACGGAGCAGCCTATGACGGCCTCGTACCGTCGTGGTGCACGTGCTCCTGGTGAAGGGCCGAGTAATCCTGCCTCCCACATGGAAGCAGCACGTCATTCATCGTTCCATCCGAGTCAATCTTTCAACGACCCGGCGTTTCAAGTACCTGCACCACCAATAGTAGCGAAGGATGACTCGGCGATGTCCGATCATATACCGAGGAGACACATGCCAGTGGTGTCATCATCCAGTAGTGCTTGGTCTGATAGAACACTGCACAGCGCTAGCTACAACATCTCGGGCGAAGGAAGCCACCGGATTTCTCCCTTAGAAGCTCAGACGTCAGGCGGTGGTAGTTCATCACGTCCACCACACCCATCACCCGCCCATGCTGATGAGGACCATGTGATGACCGAGTGTTCGCCACATGTTGATGATGATGGTGATGGTGCTGATGATGAGGACTCACCCGACGTGGATGAGGAGAAGGATGATGAAGATGATGATGTCATGGATCAGGAGGATGACACTGACGAGGAAGCAACGCTAGCGATGGTTCTAGTCATTCCTACCTCTTAGAAGTTTATAGAGGTGTCAGTTCCTGGCGGTCCACTACTCACTAGTGTGATCACTAGCTTCGGGGGTCATGTAGCGCTTGAGTTATGGACCTCGACTAAGGTATGTTCTCTATCTTCTTCTGTATTTGATCATTTAAATCATACAACGTTTTGTAAGTGTTAAATATTGGTCATTATGTAGGATCGTGGGGTTTTGAGTTTCAAATCCCGTAGGGTGATGCTTACTAGCTGGCCAAAAGATCAAGTTACCTGCAAAAGAGCAAGGAACATGCTTAAGTATTCTGGTATACAACACCTATAGGATATTACGATGCCATACAACAATATGTCCCTCATCAGTGCTTTTGTGGAGAGGTGGCAGCCTGATACAAACTCATTCTATATGCCGTTCGGTGAGATGACGATTACCCTGCATGATGTGTGGATGATACTGCAAATCCCCATCGTTGGTCGTCCATTGATAGGGGATTCATCCACCCCTGGGTTAAAGGAGGTAATGGCTGATTGTCTTAATTTTGGAAGAAATGTTCAGAGTATGACAGAGACACTGTGGAATACCGGTGTTGTATCGATTGCGAGCTTGTTGTAGCACTGTAGGGATGAACATGAAGAGCCAATGAAGCAGGCATGTGGTTGGTTGTATCATCTGATCGGTACAACCATATTAGCTGGAAAATCAAATGGTCGTCTGAGTCCACAACTGTTTTGGTTAGTAGCTCCCATGAAGAAAGCAACCAAGCTTCATAAATATGCATGGGGAGCTGGTACTCTTGCATGGTTATATTGCCAGCTAGGGATAGCCTCTCGTGCCGGCTTGAAATACCCCAAACCTTAATGTACTAATTTATTGTGTAATTATAATTTTCTAAGGCTAACCAGTCCTTAAGATCATTGGTGAAGAAATGAAAACCAAAAAGAAAAAGAAAATGCGTAAAAGTCACAAAACGTGAAAGTACGTATTTAATTATTTTAGGAGGTACATAACCTTCTTAAGGGTTATAAATATATTTCTATACCTTAATTACACATTAAGAACATGTGGGAAAAATTCCGGAAGGAAACTGATCCAAACAATGCGTTAAAACGCTAACGGAGTCTTAAAACGCGTTTTTCGAGAAAACCCGAAAACGCGACTTAAACAGTTAAATGGCCTCGTATAAATCATAGTCGATTTTGTAACTACAATTAAACATTAATGGGATTTTAATAGCCCTTAAATTAAAGGAATGAGAAAATTCTGGAAAACGGTCCCGGTTAGTGAATAGTGCTAAACCGGGTAAATAAACTAGCGTTTTCTGTTAAAAAACGAAAAACGCTCCAGCATGTATACGTTAGTGGGCCGGTTTTAATTATGTAAACAGCTCACTCACACATGACTAGTTAACTAGTTAATTAAGTCAAGAGAGAGCCAAAATAACAAAGGGCACAAATTCCCCTCACCCATCTCTCTCCTCCTTTATTTTCTTTTTCCCTCTCTCTCTTCCTCTCTTTCCTCTCTTTCTTCCCAGCCGGCTCCCTCTTCCTCTCCAAGCCACCGATTTTCTCCCCTTTCTCCCATGGCTTCTTCAACTTCAATGCCATGCCCAAGCTCCATTTGAGCTCCAAATCAAAAACAAATCACATATTCTTCTTCCTCTCATCTTCCTCTATCATCCTCTCTTTTCGAAATTTCAAAAGGATGAAGTTGACCTCCATGGGTTTTCCCCATTTGAAGAGAAAATGGCACCAATGAGAAGCTTGTAGTCTCCTCTTCCTTCCAAGGTAAAGATTCCCAAGAAAAACTCATTTTTCCTTCATCTCTTGGTGTAATCAATTTTTCACCATTTTTGATACCTTGTTTTTCTTCTTGTTCTTGAGCTCCAAATTGACCCCTCAATGGTGGAGTGATTTCCTTCTTGATTCAAGGGTGAGAATCCCTCTTAAAAACTTCTAAAAGGTAAACCCTAACTTGTGTTCTAGCCCTTTTAATGAATTGAGATATTCCAAGGGGTTAGATGATTAATTAAGTATGTTTTTGTGTTCTTGGATGTTGGGATGGAGTTTGGAAACTCCATACCCTCTTAACCAATTTTGGAGAAGATGAGGAGCAAGAGGAGAATTGAGGAAGCTTGTGAAATTAAGGTAAGAAAACTACCTTAAACCTTGTTATAATTGTTTTAAGTGTTTGGGATGGGTAAACAAATTAATGAACCCCAAATGGTGGATTAAAATCTGTGTTGTAATGTGTTTAACGGATGTTAGAAGTGGTTTGTGAATTAATGTTGAGTTGAGGGCCTTAAGAGCCAAATGTTTGAGGTTGTGTTTATATTGTGTTCATGAGGATTTTTGGTGATTATGTTGATGTTGATAAGATTTGAGGATTTGTTGTGTGCTGTTTAGGACCCTTGAAAGGATGTGGCTAGATTAGGAATGAAGAGGTTGTGTTTTGAGGATAATTGATGAGGATGAATGTGTAAGTTCATGGGGAGGTTATGGCAAAATTCTTGTAGAAAATGAGTGTTGGATGATGGTTGATGGATGAGAGAACTTAGACTTTCCAAGGGGAATATTCAATGTTGAATAGAGGGGAGTATTGGCTTGGTGATGGTGGATGAATAATGGAGTTAGTGAGTGCAAAGATTATAGTATAATGGTGCTAGATGACTTGGGATTTCAAGAAGTGAGTGTGGGTTTAGTAGAGGAACAATTCTGGAATGAAAACACCTCTTTTAACTAAGTTTTTGGGCACGTCCAAACTTCCGTCCGGACTTGGAAGTTCGGACATGCCCCGTCGTTTTATAAAATTTTCCGAGTTTCAGTTGTGTCCGAACTTCCGTCCGAACTTTCGAAAATTTTCCCAGGCTATTTAGTCTCGACTTGTGTCCGACCTTCGATGTCCGGACACAAGTTCGGACGTCTGTAAATTTTTCTTCAGTTTTGGCCTCGACTTGTGTCCGAACTTGGAAGCTCGGACACAAGTTCGGATAGGTTAAAATTTTCCTTGGTTTTTGCCTCGGCTTGTGTCCGAACTTCAAAGCTCGGACACAAGTTCGGACATTCAACAGTTTTCACCCAATTGAGTCTCGACTTGCGTCCGAACTTCGGAAGCTTGGACACAAGTTCGGACATAGTGTAATTTTGAGCCAAAGTTTTTGTTTAAGGGTAGGAAATGATACCCAATGATGGGGATTGATAAGTAATGATGTTATAAGGTTGTTAAGGCTATGTTAAGTAAGTTGGAATGATAATTAAGTGGTGAAGAGTTGTAGTAACAATGTGAAAGTAATCAAGTTAAAAATGTAAAGTTATAAAACTACCGAACGGGGTTAAGCATGGGCGCATTAGTCGTTAAATAATTATGTTACCCCAATATTAATAAAGATAGTTGTAATGTTCCCAGTTGTTCAAAGATTTCAAGAAAACGTGTGATGGCACACTAGAGTGCACCTTCGGTGACAGGTATGGTTTTCTTGCAACATGTGTCCTACCGGATTACACCGGCTTGTATGCCAATGTGTTTTTCTGTGTGTTTGCCACCTTCCAAGATAAAGCATGAAATGAGTTTACAGTAATTCATTATTGTGGCATAATTAATTCCGATACCGCTTAACCTTAGTATGTGTTAAATAATAGTTAACCGACTTTAGGTTCACATAAGAGATCGGTATTCGGAATAAACGTCCCAACCCATGGGAACGTTCTAACTAAGGCTATCAGTGCGTTAGTGTATGTTGTTATTATGAGTGATGTATGTGACTTGTTGGATATGTTGTTGTTGTTGTTACTGGATACAGTTATTCATGTTTGTTAAAAAGGGATATTACTCCCCATATGTGTCTAACCGAGTCAGTAACACTATGAGATGTATGTATGTGGTAAGTTCCATAAGGGAACCTCTAACTAATAAGTATATGTTATGTATGGAGAGGAATCCGGTTGTTCCGGTCGCGCGTGTTGTTTGGGGGTTAATACATATATGAGAATTAACTCCCATCCTGTTATGTTAGGGTTGTTTTCCTTCATTGGATTTCGACCCCCCCCACTAGCTTAGCCAAAGCTTACCTACCCGACCTCCACATCGGGCTAAGAGGGAAATTATGTATAATATTGGTAGGGTGTCGATGCCTAAGTTCGCTTCGACTCCCTCTTTGTTATGTTACGGTTGTTCTTCCTCCTGGAATTACAACCACCCACAAGCTTAACCAAGGCTTACCTACCTCATCACTATTGGAGTTAGGGGAAATTATGTATGTTGTGATCGGTCCTATATGAGGCCGCCACTCAAGTAAAGGAAATGTATGTATGTTTGCTCGGGCTTATATCACCCCGGCATTCCCTAAGTAAGTTATATCCTCTTAGAGAGAGAAATTAAGTTGAGTATGTTATAAAGTGAAGTTGTTGTTATTGAGTGTGTGTTGCTAATTTTTTGTTTGTGCCCTATTAATGGATGTTTTGCTTATAAGCATGATACGTGTGAGTTTGAGCATGTTTGAAATGAATCAACCGCATGCTAAGACGACAAATAGTTGTGCGTGGCCCGGTAGCATGCGGGCTGCAGGATTACCATACCAGCAAAGGTGCTGACTCCCTTTGGGGGCTCCCATACTTTTCAGGTACAAGGAACTGGAAGCCGTTCGAGAGTAGGACGGGGTAGTGTTGTATGTGGTAGTCATGAGAATTGTGGATGTATTATAGGTGTAGTAAGACCGAAAATGTATCGGCGTTAGTTGGTAATTACTCGGTACAGCTGTAATGTAAGTGTATAATGACTGTCGGACATGGAACGGGATTTATGTGTAGTCGCTCGGGAATTTAGTCCATCAGACCGGTACAATGTATGTATGTTAGCCTTGTTAGCCACGTGGGTGGCTAACGGCGTGTAACACCAAGGAGTTAAGTGATGTTGTGAGTTATGAATTCCGCTGCGATATGTTGTTAAGTGTGTTGTTAGTAGTTGGGGTGTTACAAAAAGTGGTATCAGAGCGAAGTATCGCTCTGATGACTGAAGTACCGAGCTTAGGAAGTACCGAGTTAAGATTTTAGTACCTTGGGTTAAGGGTTGAGTGATTGCGTGAGAAGTACGCTAGTTAGGGAACACCAGTGAGTGTACTGGATACCTACGATATCCATCCCGCCCTCCACAAACCCTATTTTATACCTCGGAAGGAACGCCAGAGAGATGAAAGTCCTCTCTTACCCGGGAATACTCGATCTGGCTGTTATTAAGTATCCTTATAAGTATGGAGAACCTGTCACTCGGCAGATTCCGAAGGGCGTGAACCCCGAAGACGGTTCCATTTGAACAATATTAACCGCTCTTGTTAGCGAAAAGTGAAGAATTTTATGCATAAGAGAATGGAATTTTCGGCACCCTGGGTCGACATGCGGAGCAGTCGAGGGCAGCCAGCTTGCAACGCACCAAGCGTGCAACAGTAGAGAAGTGAAGTAGTGGTACCCGAAACGAGTGTCTACGGGACTACAAATGTTAACTAATACACCAACGGTACACCAACCAAGCAAAGAACTACGATGTAGCACGAGGAGGATACAATACTAAGTAAAAGAAGGGGTCTCCCAGAGTGGGAAACACCCTAGCTAATGGTTGTCATGTGAGGACAGTGAGAAGTACCCAGAGGATTTATTGTTAAGACTGTAAGATCATGAAAGGGCCAACAAGGCCACTGATGTCAGTGCGGATGAAAGTAATACCGCAACCAGAGTGTATTGAACCGATAACCAGATTGCATGGCGCACTTGCCATGGCAAGTGCTGCTACAACAGGGTTGTGTGGGAGATTTTTAGCAACTACAAAGTACTAGGTAAAGTACTGCAGAGTGGAATGATCGTGAGTTATTAGCACTGGTGAAATTGATAAAAGAAAGAAATTAATACTCAAAATATCCGTCGGGCTGCAAATTAAAACCCGGTCGCAGTAGTATAGAAGACAGAAGCGGCCGGGGTCAAACCGTGGGACTTATAGCGAGCTAAAATAGTTCCTAAGCTTGTCACAAAAGGGGGGAAGTTAATTGACTTGTTTAGAGAAAATAAGCAGATTAGAAAACTGAGTGCAGATGAATTAAATGGGACTCCGGGTTCAGGTTAATATGATTTAATTAATTGTGCTAACTCTACCGGTTTAATAAATAGTTTGGCAAGATTCCTGTAATTTTCTTAAGGTCCGATGAAAACTCTTAAGAACTCGTTTACCTGTAATGCAAGGTCCGATGAAAACTCGAGCAAAAGCCTGTAAACGGCAGAGGAGTATGAGGCTTTATTCTTGCAACATGTATTAACTTAAACGATGAAAATAAGTTCTTACAGTTTTACGGCTTAATTAACCCGTCTGTTTCTAACCGATGAAATTAAAAACAGACTTAGTAAGGCTTTTTAATAAACCGATGAAATTTATTAAAAAGGGAGAGAAACAAAACTTTAATCGTAACAAACTGAATTTATTTTAACCGGTAGAAATATTACACAGCTAACAAACCATAATTAAAAACCTTGCCCGGAGCAAATCCTCCTTAGCCAGACATATTAACTGGTAATAAATCTGACAGAGGTTGGACGTAATAACAGCACGGAGACGTGATTAGTGAATGGAGAAATGGAGAGGTCGAAGAGTGAAACATGTACGTAGGCTATTATAAGTGAAGTGGGTGAATTAGAGAATTAATGGAGTGAAATGGTATACGGGAGCGATTTACTGGAAGAGAATGAGATGAGGTGAGTGTGAGTGATTTTCAGGTTTTCTCCGTGCACTCGTATAAGGTTGCAGTGGATGGTTATTTATAGAAGAAAGGAAGACTACGTAGAAGACTTGCAGTTGATTGCCTCTGTTGATTTCTTCACTGATTGAAGCATTGATTGCTTCATTTAATGCAGGGGACAGGAGCTGGATACGCGTGAGCGAAATAAGGTAGGCGACGGCGGGGTAGATAGATAAGGCGAGTTGCAGAGTCGCGCGAGGAAGAAACTATGGTCGGGCGCGATTTTAATCTTGTCCGCCTGTGGAAGACCGCCTGATAAGTGGCGGTTGGTGGTGTGGTGTCCGCGCCTTGGAGACCGCCTGATAAGTGGCGGTTGGTGGTGGTGTCCGCCTGGCGGTTGCATGTGAGGAGACCGCCTGATAAGTGGCGGTTTGTGTGTGGTGTCCGCCTGGCGGTTGCATGAGGAGACCGCTAGTTATGGGGCGGTTGCACCCTTGACCGTGGCCTATTTTCCTTCAAACTTTGACCGGCTCTAGATTCTTCGTTTGGACTCCGTTTTCTGAGCCGTTTGCGTCTACGCGTTCGTCTCTTTGTCTACTTCACTCCCGGCTTGGTTTTCCTCATGTTAAACCAATAATTTTGTGAGATAAACAATAAAACATAAACTAGAGGAAAACTAACCGAAGTGGAGAAATGAGCAAGAAAAGTGCTAATATTATACATGAAATACACCTAAATAACATGCTCATTTAGACACTTATCACACCCCCACACTTATCTTTTTGCTTGTCCTCAAGTAAAACCATGTACCTAAGCAAGTAGGAAATGCTCAATACTAACAAATATTATTATGAAGGGTAGGATAAAAAAGTCAATAGTTCATGATCTCTAAAACTTATTGAGGAGTGTGAAAAATTATCTGCTGGTGGCATAGGTGTGCTCAAGGTGAAAACAAAATATAGAGTTTCGGGGTATGATCTAAGGTACTTCAATGTTTTTTTTTTGGTGACTCCGAGAACTTTTACCATGGCCAACTTCTCTCAAGAATGGGCATTGAGAGAAAAAAAGGAAAAAGATTTATGCATTTGCTTCACTTTTGCATGAGATGAGAAATATAGGCATACGCCTTTGTATTCAAGAACACTCAACTCTCTTTTGTTGGTTACCAATGGTGTCTCGAAAGTCCCTTATTTTTTTTGTATTCTTCTTCTTTTTTTTAACAGAGAAATACCCCTTAGCAATCCCTAAGAGAGAAGACAGAAAGAAACCCTGAGCAATAAAATCCAACCATTTGCAGATTATTTGGTCACACCGCATATAAAAATGCTCCTCAAAAGTAATCAAATGTAAATTTTTTAAAAATTTGTACCCTTTATCCCAATTCATAATAGTATTTGTTTTTAAAGAGAACAACCTACATTAGCAGGTACATAATTCAATTTTTGAACAAATGCGAGGTAAGCAGAAGATAAGCAGAGAGATTACAATTTAAGCATAAAATGTCCTGACAAGGCTCTTCCCCCACACTTAAGCTTAAGCAATGCCCTCATTGCGTAGAGAAATAAAATTAATAGGGCATGCAATTAGTAAAGGAAAGAGTGTACTCCCCAGATTTCGTAGAGTGTGTAGAGCTCCCCCACACTTGAGTGTTGCTGTGGAATGTCATGAATTAACCTGTAAAGAATATTCTACACAGCGAGAAGAACTCAAGTGAAGCCTGCATTTTATTATAGCAAATAAAAGGGAAATATAGTACAAAAAAAAAACACATTAAATTAAAGGAAAGATAAAAGATAGATAGTGGGTTGCCTCCCACCAGCTGCCCGGGTTTAACGTCTCTAGCTAGACGTTTTTTTTTTATCCCGGATCATAAATGAATGTTGACAATGGTAGTACCGGGAACAGGAAATTGGCAATATGTAGGACCGAACCACCTGGATCAAACACAGAATTACGGCAACAATTATAGTAGGAAAAGACAAACTCCACAAAACCTGGTTTTGAAGGAGGTGTTTGTTGCCATTAATATTGTATTGAAATCCGGGTGGTGGTGTAGTGCTTCCTCAAACTGGAGAATGTAAACATTCTCCTTTTGTTGTGAGCCGTATGGGTGCAAGAAGGTAGTGGTGGTGCTTGCTCAAAGTCGAGGATGTAAATTTCTCCTCTGGAACGAAATGAAGGTGGAAGTGAGCTTCAACGGGTGGGTGGGTGGGCATTATTTTTCTTTGTCGAAGGGCCCAAATTTTCCAATGGATGATCCTTAGTGTGAGTATCATCTTCAAATTTAAGGATGAAGACATCCTTAACTGCGTTGAGTGGTTCAGGGAGAACTTCTGGGAAATTTGTATCTTCAAATTCTGACCCTGGATCAAATGGAAAGGTGGCCTTCTTACTCAGCGAGCTGACTTCGAGTTTCCACCCTACTTCTTTGTTGCACAAGAGGGGAAGGCTGTGATCCTCCAGATGAAGATCAAAGTTGGATGGCTTTTCCTCTTCGAATTTGAGGATGTAATAATCCTCGTCTTCTTTGAGAGGCTCAGGAAGAGCCTTGGTTGAATTCAACTTCAGAGGGAGGTGGTTCCTCGAAGGTGATATTGGTATTTTGTTTGGATGTTCTGGCGGGAGCGAGCATTTCCTCCTCTTCATTCTCGAGGATGTAACAATCCTCATTGTCTGGGTATAGCACAGAGAAGGAGGGAAAATAACGGTAATTGACTTCAGAGGGAGGAGACTCCATGAAGTTGAGGTAGAAGTTGTCCTCTGATGGCTTGTCTTCAAGCTCAAGCAGAAGGTTTGATACCGTTTGCTCATTTTCGAACGGGGGTGGTGGTATTGAGTAACTCAAATCCTCAGGTAAATCGTCCACTACATGAACCAGTTTGCTCTCCGGTTGCTGTGATGTAAGGTCTAGTGGACCTTCCATCATTTCGTTTATCGCAACTAATTTGGCATAGAGCTTCATTTGGTTCATGTCGAGGTATTCTTCCTCGGCCTGCTGCTCCACTTCAGGGACCATTTCACTCTCGGGTTGTTGCTCCCTTTGAGCTAATGTGATGGGTTGGTCCACTATGTAAATTGCTTTTGCATACTCTTTTGGGTTTGGATTGGTCTGTGAGGGGAGTTGGCCAGGAGGTCTTTGTTGAGTTAAGGAGTTGTTGATCTGAGACTGCAAGGCTTTTGGTCTTTGCGCAGAGCTGCGACCTCTTCTTGCGTATCTCGGGATTTACCCATCATCGCCTTAAACATCTCCTGCATCTGAGACATATCAGACTCAGGATTCGAAGGAGGTGGAGCTGGTCGGCTCGATGAAGCTTCATTGCCATAAGGCTGTTGTTGATATTGCCTTGGGCCTCCTTGGAAATTGGACTGAGGTCTGTAATTTTGGGATGTTTGTAGGGTATGTGGGTTTTGGATATTTCCGGTGTTTGAGTAGCTAAGGTTGGATTGCATGTTACGTTGCCATGGTTGTCTGTATCCTGAATTGTTGGTGATGTAGTTTGCTTCCTCCGCTGCTTTCATTTCTTGTAGTTGGGGGCATTGATCGTAATCATGAGGCCCGCAACATTGCGTACAAGAATTTTGGTGATTTGAGATTGAGGAGCATAGCCTGGAGGGGTAGTAGGTGGTCGGGAAATCATCGACTTAGCTTGCTGAGGGAAGGAATTCATAGCCATCTGTTCGACCACTTTCTGTAGAGTGCTCACTTTTGTTGCTTGCTGAGCATTGCTTTCCATGAGTTGCTCATGGCTTTCATTAATTGATCGAACTTGTTATCACTTTCCCCCAACATGATATAATCCTGGAGTACCGCTCCTTGATCCACCGGAGGCCCAGTCTCTAATTTCCTCACAGAGAGACTCCATGCTGTTCAGAAATTGTGCTCCCGGCTTTTTCAGAACGTCAGCCCCTAACGAAGATAACACCATTGTTCTGCACGGACCGATCAAGCCCTTGTAAAACAATTGTGATACTTGTTCCTTCGTCAGACCGTGGTGAGGACAAGTGAGTAGTAGACCTTTGAAACGGTCCCAAGTTTCACAAATATTCTCCGACCCTGGTTGCTTGAAATTATAAATTTCAGCAATCATCTCCAAAGTTCGGCTCGGAGGTAGGAATTTGTCATAGAACTTGGTGGCCATGTCGTCCCAGGTACCAATGGTACTCGGTGTTAAGCTATGATACCACTTGCTCGCGTTTCCCGTCAGGCTGTGTGGGAATAATGACAATCTTGCATATTGAAGTACTGCGTCGGTTGCAGTAAGGCTATTGGCATGTTGCAAGAATTTTGTAACATGTAACAGGGCTTCGTCTGGACTGGTGCCATCAAACATGCCCAACTCCTTCACACATCGAATCTGATGATATGGCTTCAGCTTCTGCCACTCATCGTATTCGGATGGGCTAGGTGAGGAAGGACGATAGCAGGCTGTTGTCCTTGGTTAGACGGCCTGTTGATATTTCGAACCGTTGCTGGTGTAGCTGCCATGTTAGCTTCCGGGTCAGAATCTATCACTGTGGTGGTGTTCTGTTGAGTTCGTCTCTGCCTGAGATTGCGCAGAAAGGTTCTCTCGATTTCTGGGATGTAACCAACCGTGTGATTAATATTCTCTGGGAGGCTCTGTGACCTGGTGAAAGGCATACACCACTCAAAACAGAGAAAAGAACTGGTTATACGTTAGAATAATAAAAATGTTAGGAATTAGTAGACAGAAATTTAAAGTTAGTAGTTAGTATACAATGGAAAGAAATGACAATGGAACGAAATAACAATGGAACGAAATGACTGGAAATTTTAAGTTAGTAGTTAGAGACAATGGAACGAAATGACAATGGAACGAAATGACAGAAATAAATAACAATAATATTAACAAGTTAGTAGTCAGATGTCCAAGTCAGATCAGAAGTTAGATGTCCACTGTCCAAGTCAGATGTCCGAGGTTATATGTCCAAAATTGGATTAACAGTTTTTTTTTTATTTTTTTTTGTAGATTAACAGATTATTGTAATTAAAACAGGTGAATTAACCGGGGCTTAGGGACTAGATTAAATCAAGTCCCCGGCAACGGCGCCATTTTGCAGAGTGGATTTATCGTGAGTTATTAGCAGGTGAAATTGATAAAAGAAAGAAATTAATACTCAAAATATCCGTCGGGCTGCAAATTAAAACCCGGTCGCAGTAGTATAGAAGACAGAAGCGGCCGGGGTCAAACCGTGGGACTTATAGCGAGCTAAAATAGTTCCTAAGCTTGTCACAAAAGGGGGGAAGTTAATTGACTTGTTTTGAGAAAATAAAAGCAGATTAGAAAACTGAGTGCAGATGAATTAAATGGAACTCCGGGTTCAGGTTAATATGATTTAATTAATTGTGCTAACTCTACCGGTTTAATAAAATAGTTTGGCAAGATTCCTGTAATTTTCTTAAGGTCCGATGAAAACTCTTAAGAACTCGTTTACCTGTAATGCAAGGTCCGATGAAAACTCGAGCAAAAGCCTGTAAACGGCAGAGGAGTATGAGGCTTTATTCTTGCAACATGTATTAACTTAAACGATGAAAATAAGTTCTTACAGTTTTACGGCTTAATTAACCCGTCTGTTTCTAACCGATGAAATTAAAAACAGACTTAGTAAGGCTTTTTAATAAACCGATGAAATTTATTAAAAAGGGAGAGAAACAAAACTTTAATCGTAACAAACTGAATTTATTTTAACCGGTAGAAATATATTACACAGCTAACAAACCATAATTAAAAACCTTGCCCGGAGCAAATCCTCCTTAGCCAGACATATTAACTGGTAATAAATCTGACAGAGGTTGGACGTAATAACAGCACGGAGACGTGATTAGTGAATGGAGAAATGGAGAGGTCGAAGAGTGAAACATGTACGTAGGCTATTATAAGTGAAGTGGGTGAATTAGAGAATTAATGGAGTGAAATGGTATACGGGAGCGATTTACTGGAAGAGAATGAGATGAGGTGAGTGTGAGTGATTTTCTGGTTTTCTCCGTGCACTCGTATAAGGTTGCAGTGGATGGTTATTTATAGAAGAAAGGAAGACTACGTAGAAGACTTGCAGTTGATTGCCTCTGTTGATTTCTTCACTGATTGAAGCATTGATTGCTTCATTTAATGCAGGGGACCGGAGCTGGATACGCGTGAGCGAAATAAGGTAGGCGACGGCGGGGTATAGATAGATAAGGCGAGTTGCAGAGTCGCGCGAGGAAGAAACTATGTCGGGCGCGATTTTAATCTTGTCCGCCTGTGGAAGACCGCCTGATAAGTGGCGGTTGGTGGTGTGGTGTCCGCGCCTGGGAGACCGCCTGATAAGTGGCGGTAGTGGTGGTGGTGTCCGCCTGGCGGTTGCACGTGAGGAGACCGCCTGATAAGTGGCGGTTTGGTGTGGTGGTGTCCGCCTGGCGGTTGCACGTGAGGAGACCGCTAGTTATGGGGCGGTTGCACCCTTGACCGTGGCCTATTTTCCTTCAAACTTTGACCGGCTCTAGATTCTTCGTTTGGACTCCGTTTTCTGAGCCGTTTGCGTCTACGCGTTCGTCTCTTTGTCTACTTCACTCCCGGCTTGGTTTTCCTCATGTTAAACCAATAATTTTGTGAGATAAACAATAAAACATAAACTAGAGGAAAACTAACCGAAGTGGAGAAATGAGCAAGAAAAGTGCTAATATTATACATGAAATACACCCAAATAACATGCTCATTTAGACACTTATCAAGTACCATGAAGATAAGTGAGATTATCATAACCGTGGAAGGGCTTATTAGCCTGACCTCAGTGCTTGGAAATACACCAGTCAGCAGGAAGCTAGACTTGGATAAGGCAAGAAACGTTGTAAAACCACGAAAATTTTTCTTTAAACCTAAAATCATTTTCTTTCAAACTCTTTTCAAAACCAGATTTTCTTTCAAACCCATTTTATTTCAATTCTTCTTTTCTTAAAACCAAACAAGAAGACCTACGCGGGCCTCAGTGCCACATGGTAGGTAAGTTTTACCCGGTTACTTTTAAACAACCGGATGGAAACCGGTAAACCCAAGGGTAACAACCCGAGGGAATGGAGTGAGTTCATAATAATACAACAGTGGATACACTTCCCTTGATTAAGTTCGGGAAGCATGGAACGCATATTATCATAGGATAATATAAGAGGAGTTGACAACAGAATACTTCACCTAGGCGTGTGACGGACACTACGAGTGTACCAACTGAAATGTGGGACGACCGCACTCCGATAGGAGCTTGTGGGCCTGACAACCCTTTTTATGGGGTAGTCGGGCAAGTAGCAATGTATCAGCAGGGTACCCCACGTATGTATACGAGTGGAGTCTGGAACACGGGAAGTAGTCGACTCCATACTACGGTCCGAAGTAAAAGTCAAGCAAGAGCAATGGATTACCAAGTATGGTTGAAGTAAAGGAAACCAGTCAAGTTAAGAACTAAAGGAATTAGTAAGTTTATTTTAAGGAAATGTTTAAAGGTGAACTAGTGCGAAGTGCACTGGTTAGTAAGTAAAGACATAGCATATGTCTTAAGGATCTGGATGGATGAACACAATAGCTGGAGTAAGTACCCAGCCTACATATGGTGAGGCAGATGCCTACTATGGACACGTTAATGTGCAATGATCGGGATGAGACTCCCGGAATGATCACTTAGACTATCCGGAGATATCAATCTCACCGGAGAGGATATTTAACCCAGCCAAGAACGCAAGAGATGTAGTTAATTAAACATACCAATAAGTGCAAGCTAGATGCGATGGCATAACCTAGTGACACCCAGGAGCTGTCCTTAAAAGGGTATTTGGATCAACAGTGGTTGAACGAAATAACGTGACAGAAACGCAAGGGTTGAAACCAACACCCATTTTAAGCATAAGTCGTCAGGAGGAAGTCTGGCATCCTTGAAGGAGCATCCCATGAAAGGAACAATGACCTTGTCATGGAGCCCAATACAATCTATAAACCGTGTAATATGTACGGATAAGTAAATGTGTGTGAACAGCCTACAATGAGTAGAGCTCGAGACAATAAGGCTTATAAGCCACAAGTGGAATGTGTTAAGAAAATGTTATTGACCACAGAGATTTATGTTATATAAGTAAGTAAGCGGATAACGAACCACTGCTTCAAGAGTGGGGATACCTCGTGATATGTGAGACCGCAACAGCGGTAGTTATGTGAACCAAGTTTGAGAGATATGTTAGGAACGGACTATGAGGTTGTTACCTAAGAGTAATTGAATGAGCATTATATGCATAGAAGCGTTTATACCAGTGGTGGAGACCACAAAGGCAATAAGTCAAATAGCAACCACCATAGGTGTGGGATGCTAAATGTGTAATGAACAACGCTCAAGGAGCACAAAGACTCGAATAATAGCGTATTTAGCAACCAGCCGAATAGAAGGCAAAACACAATGTAGTGGCAGAAGCTAATATAATAGCGGATGCAGTGTGAGTTAATGTTGTACAATGAGTAAGAGCACGGTGCGCAGTAAGCGACCGTTCCATAAATATTGTTAAATAATAATGTGGCAATAAGACCAGTTATGAGTGAAACTCAATGGACATACAAATAAGTGATGATACACAGACTGAGCAATACGCCAGTAGTTGATGCTACGTGATAAGGAACACAGTATGAATTCCTATTGCTATCTCATAAGAGACTTACTGTCAAGAGTTTATGCCTCTGCACTCTGTATGACTGAGTGTTTTGGTATTGCGCTTGCGCGGTAATGATCAAGTGAGATAGCTAGGAAGTCTGAAAATGTTAAATGTGATAGAAGAATAAGACTTATGATGTGATAAAACCAATGCATAAGATAAGCACGGTAGTACCAATCAAAGGGTACTTGGTTGACATAAGTGGCTACAGTAGCACGATTGTTGAATATCGGTATGGAACATACCTCAAGTGTTGGAAATGATCGACAGAGTACTACACAATAGGTAGTAGCTCAGACTTAACCGACAATAAGTCGGAAGAAATCAAGTAAGTTATTGTGGAATACAGTGAGTTATCATGGAAGTGGATAGTACGTCTGTAACTCACCGAGTTCGCTCATGGTAAGTGATACCACGCGTCGGTTGAGAAATCATTATACCAAGATGAAGGTGATAATCGAAGATATACAATACAGTAAGAATAATGTATGGGGCAAACTAAGCTTTAAATTATCAAGTGTTGCGCAGCAGAAACTGGTGAACCAGTGATTCAAATATTGAATGCGAATAGTGAACATGAGTGAATGGCAAATTAATGATGCCTAAAAGCCTCACAGGCCAGGATCGAAACCAATTAAGAGTTAAAATAAACTCTAATGAGAATTCTTGGTTAGGGACTAAACCGCCAATATGGTTAAGATCCTCTAATCAAAACACATTGTGTAATAAACCGCGTGGAGATAAACACTTCACTACGGTAGAATGTTCTAAACCAGTGATTAACTGATTGATTACGTGGGCGTAATCCCTTTTAAGGGGGGTAGAGCGCAAAACTGTTAGTGTGTTTTACCGTACAAGTGTACGTGAACTATGATGTGCATAGCACAAAATGATTTGTTTTGATGATTGGTGTGTGTGTTACATAAACATACACATTCATTCATGGTTAATTGTGGTAATTACGCACGGAAGATGTGAATACCCTTGCGATAAGCGTGTTTATTGTGTCAACAAATGTGTGTGAAAGTATAAGTATAAGGGAGTAGAAAAAACTCCCGGGGAACTAAAACCCCGACAGTGCATGTTCATAAGATACCAAATGTAATATTGTGTATTATATTTTGATAAAAATAGATATATATGGGTATATGTATATATACAGTATTGTGATTTATGAAGAGGTATGACACCAACGTAGAACCTAGTGAGAATTAAATTCCCTAGGTAACTTGATTTAAAATAAATCGGGAAGTTGATTGATGGACATAGTTCCACCCTTGGAGATGTAATGATTACGACTAGATGGATTAGAAGATAGAAAATGGTACATGCTTGAATTAGTTGTTGTTTGAAAATGAAGTGGGAGGTGAAACTTGATTATCATGAGATCAAGGGAAGCCGAACACAAATTGGGGTGGAAAGATAGTTCAACTCTGATGCTGATCACATTAGGGTTGGATGATTCTTGAAACTCCCTATAAGTGGTCACAAATAATCACATCAAGAATAAGATGCAGTTAACAATAATTGGACTTGGAGTTGTATTGAATTTTCAAAAGAATTTTAAAATTGGGTTTCAAATTCTCAATTGGTATTTTCAAGACATCAATTAATATTTTTAAGATTCTTAAACGGTATTTTCAAAGGAAGGACTACTTTATGTGACCTTGTAAAGGATTTTCGATTAAGATCCTTCCAATAAAGGATTTCGTTATACTTAACCTCGTAGAGGGTATTTTCCTACTACTTGCTCACGAGCTGGGGACGTATGAGCCTTTGTCTTAGGACCGGTGACATGAGAAGTATATTTTAAAGATGTATGCAATTGTTTTGATCTCCCAAAGGAACGGGGACCAGAGTGTCCATCACGACCGGTTCTGCGGGATCACAGTGTATATGTACTCTACATGGGTCTCGAACCCATGAAGAGATGGAAAAGGAATTTCTGGTTGATATACATGCTAAGACATGTTGTGTGGTATATGTAATAAACATTGTTTTGGCCGCGAGTCCTAAAGTGATTGAATTCCGAAAGTGTTGTGTTATCAAGACCTATGTGTCTAAAGGATGTATGTTATCAAGACCTAAGAGTCTAAATGTTGTTATGTACCCAGACCTAAGAGTCTAAGGGTTGTTATGTATGTATAATGTTGTTAAGGTACCCGGACCATTAAGTCCGAGGTTACTAAGTATGTTATGTATGTATGGATGTGTTACCCGGACCATCAAGTCCGAGGTTGTGATGTAAAACATGTTTGTTATGGAAGTTTATGTTATAAGTAATCCCCGTATTCTAACCAATGATGCGTGGGAAGTGTGAACTTCGAGGACGAAGTTCTTTTAAGGGGGGTAGATTGAAATACCCCAAACCTTAATGTACTAATTTATTGTGTAATTATAATTTTCTAAGGCTAACCAGTCCTTAAGATCATTGGTGAAGAAATGAAAACAAAATTGAAAAAGAAAATGCGTAAAAGTCACAAAACGTGAAAGAACGTATTTAATTATTTTAGGAGGTACATAACCTTCGTAAGGGTTATAAATATATTTCTATACCTTAATTACACATTAAGAACATGTGGGAAAAATTCCGGAAGGAAACGGATCCAAACAATGCGTTAAAACGCTAACGGAGTCTTAAAACGCGTTTTTCGAGAAAACCCGAAAACGCGACTTAAACAGTTAAATGGCCCCGTATAAATCATAGTCGATTTTGTAACTACAATTAAACATTAATGGGAGTTTAATAGCCCTTAAAATTAAAGGAATGAGAAAATTCTGGAAAACGGTCCCGGTTAGTGAATAGTGCTAAACCGGGTAAATAAACTAGCGTTTTCTGTTAAAAAACGAAAAACGCTCCAGCATGTATACGTTAGTGGGCTGGTTTTAATTATGTAAACAGCTCACTCACACATGACTAGTTAACTAGTTAATTAAGTCAAGAGAGAGCCAAAATAACAAAAAGCACAAATACCCCTCACCCATCTCTCTCCTCCTTTATTTTCTTTTTCCCTCTCTCTTCTCTCTCCTCTCTTTCTTCTCCCAGCCGGCTCCCTCTTCCTCTCCAAGCCACCGATTTTCTCCCCTTTCTTCCATGGCTTCTTCAACTTCAATGCCATGCCCAAGCTCCATTTGAGCTCCAAATCAAAAACAAATCACATATTCTTCTTCCTCTCATCTTCCTCTATCATCCTCTCTTTTCGAAATTTCAAAAGGATGAAGTTGACCTCCATGGGTTTTCCCCATTTTAAGAGAAAATGGCACCAATGAGAAGCTTGTAGTCTCCTCTTCCTTCCAAGGTAAAGATTCCCAAGAAAAACTCATTTTTCCTTCATCTCTTGGTGTAATCAATTTTTCACCATTTTTGATACCTTGTTTTTCTTCTTGTTCTTGAGCTCCAAATTGACCCCTCAATGGTGGAGTGATTTCCTTCTTGATTCAAGGGTGAGAATCCCTCTTAAAAACTTCTATAAGGTAAACCCTAACTTGTGTTCTAGCCCTTTTAATGAATTGAGATATTCCAAGGGGTTAGATGATTAATTAAGTATGTTTTTGTGTTCTTGGATGTTGGGATGGAGTTTGGAAACTCCATACCCTCTTAACCAATTTTGGAGAAGATGAGGAGCAAGAGGAGAATTGAGGAAGCTTGTGAAATTAAGGTAAGAAAACTACCTTAAACCTTGTTATAATTGTTTTAAGTGTTTGGGATGGGTAAACAAATTAATGAACCCCAAATGGTGGATTAAAATCTGTGTTGTAATGTGTTTAACGGATGTTAGAAGTGGTTTGTGAATTAATGTTGAGTTGAGGGCCTTAAGAGCCAAATGTTTGAGGTTGTGTTTATATTGTGTTCATGAGGATTGTTGGTGATTATGTTGATGTTGATAAGATTTGAGGATTTGTTGTGTGCTGTTTAGGACCCTTGAAAGGATGTGGCTAGATTAGGAATGAAGAGGTTGTGTTTTGAGGATAATTGATGAGGATGAATGTGTAAGTTCATGGGGAGGTTATGGCAAAATTCTTGTAGAAAATGAGTGTTGGATGATGGTTGATGGATGAGAGAACTTAGACTTTCCAAGGGGAATATTCAATGTTGAATAGAGGGGAGTATTGGCTTGGTGATGGTGGATGAATAATGGAGTTAGTGAGTGCAAAGATTATAGTATAATGGTGCTAGATGACTTGGGATTTCAAGAAGTGAGTGTGGGTTTAGTAGAGGAACAATTCTGGAATGAAAACACCTCTTTTAACTAAGTTTTTGGGCACATCCGAACTTCCGTCCGGACTTGGAAGTTTGGACATGCCCCGTCGTTTTATAAAATTTTCCGAGTTTCAGTTGTGTCCGAACTTCCGTCCGAACTTGGAAGTTCGGACACTCGAAAATTTTCCCAGGCTATTTAGTCTCGACTTGTGTTCGACCTTCGATGTCCGGACACAAGTTCGGACGTCTGTAAATTTTTCTTCAGTTTTGGCCTCGACTTGTGTCCGAACTTGGAAGCTCGGACACAAGTTCGGATAGGTTAAAATTTTCCTTGGTTTTTGCCTCGGCTTGTGTCCGAACTTCAAAGCTCGGACACAAGTTCGGACATTCGACAGTTTTCACCCAATTGAGTCTCGACTTGCGTCCGAACTTCGGAAGCTCGGACACAAGTTCGGACATAGTGTAATTTCGAGCAAAAGTTTTTGTTTAAGGGTAGGAAATGATACCCAATGATGGGGATTGATAAGTAATGATGTTATAAGGTTGTTAAGGCTATGTTAAGTAAGTTGGAATGATAATTAAGTGGTGAAGAGTTGTAGTAACAATGTGAAAGTAAACAAGTTAAAAATGTAAAGTTATAAAACTACCGAACGGGGTTAAGCATGGGCGCATTAGTCGTTAAATAATTATGTTACCCCAATATTAATAAAGATAGTTGTAATGTTCCCAGTTGTTCAAAGATTTCAAGAAAACGTGTGATGGCACACTAGAGTGCACCTTCGGTGACAGGTATGGTTTTCTTGCAACCTGTGTCCTACCGGATTACACCGGCTTGTATGCCAATGTGTTTTTCTGTGTGTTTGCCACCTTGCAAGATAAAGCATGAAATGAGTTTACAGTAATTCATTATTGTGGCATAATTAATTCCGATACCGCTTAACCTTAGTATGTGTTAAATAATAGTTAACCGACTTTAGGTTCACATAAGAGATCGGTATTCGGAATAAACGTCCCAACCCATGGGAACGTTCTAACTAAGGCTATCAGTGCGTTAGTGTATGTTGTTATTATGAGTGATGTATGTGACTTGTTGGATATGTTGTTGTTGTTGTTATTGGATACAGTTATTCATGTTTGTTATAAAGGGATATTACTCCCCATATGTGTCTAACCGAGTCAGTAACACTATGAGATGTATGTATGTGGTAAGTTCCATAAGGGAACCTCTAACTAATAAGTATATGTTATGTATGGAGAGGAATCCGGTTGTTCCGGTCGCGCGTGTTGTTTGGGGGTTAATACATATATGAGAATTAACTCCCATCCTGTTAAGTTAGGGTTGTTTTCCTTCATTGGATTTCGACCCCCCCACTAGCTTAGCCAAAGCTTACCTACCCGACCTCCACATCGGGCTAGGAGGGAAATTATGTATAATGTTGGTAGGGTGTCGATGCCTAAGTTCGCTTCGACTCCCTCTTTGTTATGTTACGGTTGTTCTTCCTCCTGGAATTACAACCACCCACAAGCTTAACCAAGACTTACCTACCTCATCACTATTGGAGTTAGGGGGAAATTATGTATGTTGTGATCGGTCCTATATGAGGCCGCCACTCAAGTAAAGGAAATGTATGTATGTTGTGCTCGGGCTTATATCACCCCGGCATTCCCTAAGTAAAGTTATATCCTCTCAGAGGAGAGAAATTAAGTTGAGTATGTTATAAAGTGAAGTGTGTTGTTATTGAGTGTGTGTGCTAATTTGTGTTTGTGCCCTATTAATGGATGTTTGCTTATAAGCATGATACGTGTGAGTTTGTGCATGTTTGAAATAAATCAACCGCATGCTAAGACGACAAATAGTTGTGCGTGGCCCGGTAGCATGCGGGCTGCGGGATTACCATACCAGCAAAGGTGCTGACCCCCTTTGGGGGCTCCCATACTTTTCAGGTACAAGGAACTGGAAGCCGTTCGAGAGTAGGACGGGGTAGTGTTGTATGTGGTAGTCATGAGAATTGTGGATGTATTATAGGTGTAGTAAGACCGAAAATGTATCGGCGTTAGTTGGTAATTACTCGGTACAGCTGTAATGTAAGTGTATAATGACTGTTGGACATGGAACGGGATTTATGTGTAGTCGCTCGGGAATTTAGTCCATCAGACCGGTACAATGTATGTATGTTAGCCTTGTTAGCCACGTGGGTGGCTAACGGCGTGTAACACCAAGGAGTTAAGTGATGTTGTGAGTTATGAATTCCGCTGCGATATGTTGTTAAGTGTGTTGTTAGTAGTTGGGGTGTTACACGGCTCAAGAGGGATAGGTGGTTCTATGATGTTATTTGAGGTATGTGTCCTAATGTGCATCTAGTATATGATAACTCACTGAATATTAATAATTTGTACTGCTTAATCATTCTAGTGTTTTTATATGCACAGTGTTGGATTTATGCGTACTTCCCTACATTAAGACCAGCGATTAGCCCAGACTGGCATGCTAATGATGACAGACCTTGGGCTCTAAGATGGGTGAGATCTACCTCTCAAGTGCATGATCATCATTCACTGCAAGGCTATCGTGAGCATCTAGATGCTTTGACTGCTCTAAATGTAAGTGTTTATAGTTGCTAACACATTGAACCATTATTATTTTTTTTCTTTCGTTGTTGGTTACATTTTACTTTTATAACATTGTAGATTGATTGGTTGCCCTATGGTCGGGATAATGTTAATGTTCATGGAGGGCGTACATGGTACAGAGGTAACATACAGGTTATGGGGTTGAATGAGCCGTACATGCCAGGGCGTTGTCTACGCCAGTTTGGTTACATTCATGGTATCTCTGAACCTCCTATTAGACCCAACCCAAGGTCGGAAAAAACAGGAAAAAACCAACCCTACACCTGTGTATACCCCCCCCAATGTATAGTTTGTGGGAAAACACACCTAAAGTGCTGGTTCCAGGGTATACGCGCACAAATGCGTGGTTGCATGCTTGCGACCCACTCTACCTAGATTGGTACACCAAGCACACACACCCGAAGATCCTAAACCCTGAGAGTTATGAGACCACACTGGTTCATTGTCTAGATCCCTGTCTAGATCCCTATCTAGTAAGTCATATTTTCATAGTACTTCTGTTATACCCAAAATTTCAACCCCCCGGAGGAGAGTCTCTACTAATAGGCTAGTAGCAAGGGTTCCCAGTTCGATCGGCACATTTCAGAGTACTAGGGACAGCTTAGTCATCTCCAGGGGCATTTTCGTAATTTTTCAAGGCTCCTAAGCCCCCTATAGGCTTTCTCTCTCCTCCAAATAAGGGTCAGATCAACTTGAAATGCTTTGATATTTTAACCCATGATAGAGGATGACATTTTAAGCATAATGGCGTTGGAATTTTGATTTTTTCGAATTTCCAATAATTTTCTAGCAATTTCTGATTGAATCTGACGAGAAATTGAATTTAAAAATATTCCAATACCCAAAAATTCGATCTCACTTTAGAAAAATCAGAATTATCATCCTTTACCCATGTGTGAAATTCCATAATCAATTCCTTTGGAAGCCCTTGAGCTAAAACGTCGGTAAATCTCGGTTTTTACCGGATTTTTCTATCTTTAAGGAAGTCTATATAAGGAACCTTATCCCATGATCAAATCAGAACCTCAAGAACCCTAAGCAACCAGAAAACCTAGCCGTCTCATTCCCCTCACGTTTTTACACATCCAAGCACCAAAATCACATCAAAAATCTCTCGAAATCACCACCTAAACACACTTTTCAACTCCTAACACATCAACAATCATCAAACATCAACCAAACCAACCTCCAAAACGTGAAGAACATCATCAACAATCAACAACCAGAAGCCCGGGTCGAACTCAATCCGGAACGGCATCATCGGAGCTTCCGAAGAATCCCAACGTGAAGAATCATCTTGAATTCGAAGGTAAAACAGGTTACAATCCAACTTTTCTGATTCCCCACGACCTTATTAACTCTCTGTCAAATTTTGGGTTCAAACTAACCTTTTTACGCTTCTGTACTGCTGTTTGATTAAGCTTCTGTCCAATAACTTGTTCACCAAGTTTTGTGCTTAATTCGAATTCAAATTGAGAACTTTAAATCACTAACATCTTGTACATCCTTCAGGCTACACACCCATAAAATTTGAGCTCAAAACGCCCTCGGGAACCTTCTGAAAACCCCTGTCCGTGGGTGGTCCGTGACCTGACCTATGGTCCGGGACCTCGGACGCGTTGTCCGAGACCACGGACATCCACGGACGGCGGCGGGATTTTAAAAATTCAAAACTTAGGTTTTTCTAACGATGTCCGGGCCCACGGACAGCCTGTCCGTGGCCCCGGACTTTGCAAATTTTTGTTTTCCTTCAATTTTGACTTTTCTGTATATTTAGGTTAACTGGGGTCTGTGGTCTCGGACCTTTGGTCCGTGGCTACAGACGTAAGCAAAATTTGACCTAATTCTGCCTCCGAAACCCTAGTTTAGGTAGCTTTTAATTTCACTTTAATTTTCTGTCAAAAAATGCCAAAAACACAAAAAAAACAGAAGCTCGCGCACTTAGGTTAAAACGACTCGTAATAAGCCGTAAATAAACCAAGTAGAGGAAAAGCGACCTAGGAAGGGTAATGAAAGTAATTTGAACCCTAATTAAGTCGAATATCAAGCCCCCGAACCCGAACTCTCCTTTCCTAATTTAATCTAGGTTAAAATTAGGTGGCGACTCATAATAGGTTCCAGTGAGCTAGCTTAGGTTTTAATAATTATTGTTATATGACATAGTTATTAATCTTAGGCTATAAGTGGACCTAAAACCCGATTAGATCCCAATCAAATCAACATAGGATAGGGTTTAAAATCAAGGCTCACAGACTGGCGACTCTGCTGGGGACAAACTCTTAATTTTAACTTGTTTAATTTTAAGAAAGAGGGCTTAACTCGAAAATGTTTATTTATGGCTTTATTACTTTGTTGTTTACTTTTTTGCGCACTTTAATTTCTGCACCTTTGCATCATATGAGAGCGAGGGTCCACGCAAACCAATTTCACCCCGGGACCCGTTTGAGGGTCCCCTGTCAGGGACTCACACCTTTTAGGTGATGTGAATAAGCGGGGGAAAAGAGGAGGGTGTCGTCTAACCACACCCCCTTAATACCTGGGCTTTAGCCCCAAGCGTTTTCCTGGCAGTGCCCTTACCAAGCCCAATGTTTGATCAGTCAAAGACCCGACCGTAGACGCACACCTTCAGGTGATGTGAAAAAGTGGGGAAGCCCAAAGAGAATAGCGTGCAAGCCCTATTTCTTTGTGGTAACCTGGGCCCATGCCCCAAGCACCTCTCCGGATCGATCCATACCCGGTTTGATCAAAGTCTAGTGAGGACATGTTGAACTTGTGTGGGCCTTTTTGCTTGTATGATTGGCCCACTACGCAGCCTAGAAATTGATAGGAACCTCTCCTACATCAACTCAGCCCAACCCGAATTGGCAGCTTTATTGTTTACGGCCCAGAGGCCCTGTTTGGTTTGATATGTGTGTCATTTGGGCTTCGGCCCAAAAGTTTAGACTTTGGTGATTTCTCTTTCAGCCTAATTTGAATTATCAATTTAGTTCTAGGCCCATGAAAAACAAATCTACCTAAAGCAGTCCATAAGACATGAAAATCAATCAGGCTTTTCCATTTCGGCCCAAGGCCCATTCTAGTCTAGGTGAACCTTTTGTTCGGGCCCTAGCCCAAAGTCCTAGATCTAGGTGTCATGCCTTTTAGGCCCACTCAAAACTATTTGTTTAGGTTTCAACTCATTCTAATTCAAGATAATTTTTCATTCATTGTAGTTTCTGGCCTCAAGGCCCAACAGGAACATCAAACAAATCTTAGACTTCAAAGTTTCTCTCTCGGCCCAGTGGCCCATTCATAGTTCATATGGCTTCCTTCAGCCTGTACATATCACCTCCAGATTAAGGGCCTTCAGGCCCACACAGAGTCCAAGAGAAGACGGTCACGATCATCTTAACGACATCCTAGCAGTCAAGAGCTCGAGTCTTCAGCATGCCGACATCAGACGGTTCAGCAGAGTTCAAATTCAAGGGAAAGTTAGGGATCCCATGCATTCTACTGCATAACTTGCTAAAACATTCATCTTTCAAATGCATCGCTCAAAGTTTTCAAAGAATGATCGTTTTCAAACCACTGATAAGAAGCATCGATTTTTCATTTTCTTCCTCATGTTCACAAATGGATGGCTTTTTCAAGTCTAAAGGGTAACAAAAAAGATTTATTTCACACAAGTTTCTTTTGGAAAATGGTTCATGAAATAATTATTTCCCGACAATGGCATGCAAAGACTTGTATTTTGTTTCCGAAATTTTGAACATGCCTTACCAAACCCCACAACTCATCCCAAGACATCCAAATAACCCCCAAAGCGGTTCCAAATCCATACCTTTTAAATTGTTGTCATTAACCCCAAATCAATACTGGGGGCAATCTGAGTTTAGGTACGTCATCTTTCATCTTTCGTTTAAGCATGTGAACTAGTCTCTAAGTGAAATTCACGAGAGTGTCTTGAGCGGAAAAACCATGAGTGAATGAGCGTGTCATTTTTACACGACTCCGGTGAGACCACATTCAAAGGTGAGGTAAACGGCATAACTCCGACCGAAGGAGATAATTTGTAAATTTACTCTTAGATCTGCGAAAAGTAACAAAGAATGGATACACAACTATCAGGAATGACGAAGCACCTAGGTACAGCACCACATAGCCAAAAGCTTGTAAACCTTGTCATTAAACCCTAGGCACCCCCACTGAGCCTTTCATATATCCCTTTTCGATATTATGAGCTCCACAAAATAACCTAGCCAATGATGAATGTTCGACCCGGTGACCAAAGGAAGCGAGGAGCCTGACTCTCAGATAACATTCTCATTAATCCAAAGAAGCAACGCCGCTATCAGCATGACGAAGTGATCCGCAAATGGTCCCAAAGTGACACAGGATCTAAAGAGCTCACATCAAAATAGCTCTCGAAGCCTAAAGCCGGGAAACACAAGAAACCCAAGGGCAAAGTCAAGAAAGGATAAAACAAAAGGCAAACCCGAAGTGCCTCGAAGAAATCCAAATGGCAGAAAGAGAAATGGTGTAAAGGACAACTTCAAAAGTCCAAGTCCAGAAGCTCGAAAACAACGTCAGCACAAGGCGGCTAGACGACTTCAAGACAAGGAAGATGAATCTGAGAGAAGATGCAAGTTGCAGCTTAGGTCACCCACTTAAGCTCCACATACCTCAAATATCCCTCCATGGTCCTGTTGTCCTTCATCACACCCCTGGCCACGTTATAAGCTTTAAAGACTTCCGACTTGATAGTTGTGTGTCTTATCACGTGAAAGTTACAGATCAAATGCGTAAATCCATCAAATATCGAATTCAATGGTCTAGAAGTTGTGACCGTGAGCAGAAAACAAAGTACAGCATCAAACACGCTGAGTGTAGATTAGGAAGCACCACATCGAAACATAAGCCGTGACCCTGTGAGGACGAGACTCGTTCTCGCGCTTAATCAAAGAAAATACTGGGGGCAATCGATCGTTTCGATCGATTGCCATGAACTCTAGCTCAGCTTGTCCTAAGGAAAAATACTGGGGGCAATTGTTGGTTCCAACAATTGCCATGTCAACACCAATTAAAACCCAAAGCTCGAGCACCACCATCCCACCACAGGCACACATAAGCCCTTACCACCACATCAAACACCACAGGCACACATAAGCCCTTACCACCACATCAAACACCTCAGGCTCACATAAGCCCTTACCACCACATCAAACACCACAGGCCCACAAGCCCTTACCTTCACTTCATACACCACACAGGCCCACATAAGCCCTTACCTTCACATCATACACCATACCCCACCGGCGGCATGTTCATCTCGTAGGAGATAAATTACAAGTCCGAAGTCTATAGTTAGGAAATGATGATTCACTTTCCTTTCACTAAACAGAATTTCTTCAAACAACAATTTCTTGTCTTGAACAACCTTTTTAAACACTTCGGTTTCATAAACCTCATCATGGCCACATTTGGCACACTTTCTAGCAATGTCTTGCTTTGGACAATTTTTGATCCTTAACATTGCCATGTTTGGCACATTTTCCAATATTCTTGTGTTTGGACAAGTTTCCTACATACACTTTGATTGTATTTTGACATGCACATCATCTTTGCCAGTTTTGGCACTTTCATAATCAACTTTCATTATGATCATTTGCATAAAGATAACCTTGCATCCGTCCGTACGAAACTCCTCATCATAGACCAGAGATACAGATTCTCACCCCGAAGATACAAATTCTTCAGAGATACAGATTCTCACCCCGAAGATACAGATTCTTCAGAGATACAGATTCTCACCCCGAAGATACAGATTCTTCAGAGATACAGATTTCACCCCGAAGATACAGATTCTTCAGAGATACAGATTCTTGCCCCGAAGATACAGATTCTTTAGAGATACAGATTCTGCCCCGAAGATACAGATTCTTTAGAGATACAGATTCTCACCCGATCAGAGATACAGATTCTCAGCCGAAGATACAGACTCTTCAGAGATGCAGATTCTCAGCCAAAGATTCAGATTCACCAGAGTAGATGAACTCAACCTCAGGCTCATCACGAACCTGATTTCCTACCATTCCACTTAGGCACCATAGGTCCTACTTTACATCCGTCAATTTACGCACACATCACATCAATCTCATTACATCTCCTTTCATTTTTAGGTTCCCGACACCTTATAATGCTCGGCGCATTCCAGGTTCCCGACACCTTATAATGCTCGGCGTATTTCATTCGCTTTCAGGTTCCCGACACCTTAGAATGCTCGGCGTACTCCATTCCTTTAAAGGTAGTCAACGCCTTAGAATAGTTTGACATCATATCATCCTTTTAGGTTGTCAACGCCTTAGAATCGCTTGACATTATCCATTTCCACATTTTAGGTAGTCAACGCCTTAGAATAGCTTGACATCATTTTCATCATTTTAGGTAGTCACGCCTTAGAATAGCTTGACATCATTTTCATCATTTAGGTAGTCAACGCCTTAGAATAGCTTGACATCATTTTCATCACTTTAGTAGTCAGCGCCTTAGAATAGCTCGACAGCATATCATCACTTTAGGTAGTCAGCGCCTTAGATAGCTCGACAGCATATCATCACTTTTAGGTAGTCAGCGCCCTTTAGAATAGCTCGACAACATATCATCCTTATAGGTAGTCAACGCCTTAGAATAGCTTGACATCATATCATCCTTATAGGTAGTCGACGCCTTAGAATAGTCTGGCATTACTTCATCATTACCTTTAGGTGGTCGACGCCTTAGAACCACTCGACCCTTCCACTTTACTCATAGGGTCAGCGCCTTAGAATAGCTCGACACAACTTGTCGGATATCAGTTGCACGAGGGGCCTTTTAAGATCCAAATTTTGGGGTATCACTCAAGCATCAACTAGCCTTTTCATTTCCACTACAAAGTCTAGTTGACGGGGGGCAATCTGTTATACCCAAAATTTCAACCCCCCGGAGGGAGTCTCTACTAATAGCTAGTAGCAAGGGTTCCCAGTTCGATCGGCACATTTCAGAGTAATAGGGACAGCTTAGTCATCTCAGGGGCATTTTCGTAATTTTTCAAGGGCTCCTAAGCCCCCTATAGGCTTTCTCTCTCCTCCAAATAAGGGTCAGATCACTTGAAATGCTTTGATATTTTAACATGATAGAGGATGACATTTTAAGCATAATGGCGTTGGAATTTTGATTTTTCGAATTTCCAATAATTTTCTAGCAATTTCGATTGAATCTGACGAGAAATTGATTTAAAAATATTCCAATACCCAAAAAATTCGATCTCACTTTAGAAAAATCAGAATTATCATCCTTTACCCGTGGTGAAATCCATAATCAAATTCCTTTTGGAAGCCCTTGAGCTAAACGTCGGTAAATCTCGGTTTTTTACCGGATTTTTCTATCTTTAGAAGTCTATATAAGGAACCTTATCCCATGATCAATCAGAACCTCAAGAACCCTAAGCAACCAGAAACCTAGCCGTCTCTTCCCCTCACGTTTGTTACACATCCAAGCACCAAAATCACATCAAAAATCTCTCGAAATCACCACCTAAACACACTTTTCAACTCCTAAAATTCATCAACCAAACCACCTCCAAAACGTGAAGTAACATCAAATCAATCAACAACAGAAGCCGGGTCGAACTCAATCCGGAACCGGCATCATCGAGCTTCCGAAGAATCCCAACGTGAAGAATCATCTTGAATTCGAAGGTAAAACAGGTACAATCCACTTTTCTGATTCCCCACGACCTTATTAACTCTATGGTCAAATTTTGGGTTCAAACTAACCTTTTTACGCTCTGTACTGCTGTTTGATTAAGCTTCTGTCCAATACTGTTCACCAAGTTTTGTGCTTAATTCGAATTCAAATTGAGAACTTAAATCACTAACATATTGTACATCCTTCAGGATACACACCCATAAATTTGAGCTCAAACCCTCGGGAACCTTCTGAAAAACCCCTGTCCGTGGGTGGTCCGTGACCTCGGACCTATGGTCCGGGACCTCGGACGCGTTGTCCGAGACCACGGACATCACGGACGGCGGGGGATTTTAAAAATTCAAAACTTAGGTTTTTCTAACGATGTCCGGGCCACACGGACAGCCTGTCCGTGGCCCCGGACTTTGCAAATTTTTGTTTTCCTTCAATTTTGACTTTTTGTATAGTAGGTTAACTGGGGTCCGTGGGTGGACCTTTGGTCCGTGGCTACGACGTAAGCAAAATTTGACCTAATTTGCCTCCGAAACCCTATTAGGTAGCTTTAATTTCACTTTAATTTTCTGTCAAAAAATGCCAAAAACACAAAAAAAACAGAAGCTCGCGCACTTAGGTAAAACGACTCGTAATAAGCCGTAAATAAACCAAGTAGAGAAAAGCGCCTAGGAAGGTAATGAAAGTAATTTGAACCCTAATTAAGTCGAATATCAAGCCCCGAACCCGAACTCCTCCTTTCCTAATTTAATCTAGGTTAAAATTAGGTGGCGAATCATAATAGGTTCCAGTGAGCTAGCTTAGGTTTAATAATTAGGTATATGACATAGTATTATCTTAGGCTATAAGGGGACCTAAAACCCGATTAGATCCCAATCAAATCAACATAGGATAGGGTTTAAAATCGAGGCTCACAACTTCATGACATATCACTTTTATTTTTTATGTGTACTTACCTGACCAAGTGTGTGACAGCTACTGTCGAGGCAAGTGAGCTTGCACGTCCATACTACCAAGAGAACAGGATGGGAATGGTCATACTATCGTTAGAGGATGCCAAAAGAAGAACAAAGGGCTGGTTAATGCAGCCTGCTTTCGGGATGATACTTCACATGCATCAACACATTGTATATGTCACGAGAAATGAAATATATCAAAATGTGGAAATTCCTAAGAAAGTCTCGAATTCAAATATATGAATCATCAATAATTGAAAGTGAATAACTTCTAGCATCTACCAAAGATTGTATACGTCATGAGAAATGAAAATACAAAATGTAGAAATCTAAGAAAGGTCTAAGAATTCAAATCCTATGAATCGTCACATAATTGAAGTGAATAACTATCTAGGATACAAATATGTATATGTCACGAGAAATGAAATATATCAAAATGTAGAATTTCCTAAGAAAAGTCCTAGAATTCAAATCCTATGAATCATCGCATAATTGAAAGTGAATAACTATCTAGCATCTACCAAAGATTGTATACGTCACAAGAAATGAAATATATCAAAATGTAGAAATTCCCAAGAAAGGTCCAAGAATTCAAATCCTATGAATCATCACATAATTGAAAGTGAATAACTATCTAGCATCTACCAAAGATTGTATATGTCACGAGAAATGAAATATATCAAAATGTAGAAATTCCTAAGAAAGGTCCAAGAATTCAAATCCTATGAATCATCACATAATTGAAAGTGAATAACTATCTAGCATCTACCAAAGATTGTATACGTCACGAGAAATGAAATATATCAAAATGTAGAAATTCCTAAGAAAGGTCCAAGAATTCAATTCCTATGAATCATCACATAATTGAAAGTGAATAACTATCTAGCATCTACCAAAGATTGTATACGTCACGAGAAATGAAATATATCAAAATGTAGAAATTCCTAAGAAAGGTCCCATAAAATTATAACAACACGTTTATTCCACGCCCAAAGGTTACTACATATGGGATCATTTCATTACAAACCTAAGGTTACTAGCACGAGAACTAACAAGATCAATTATGCAATAAACCAATAACCTAATTGGTTCTATTACATTACGTCGCATCTCATAAATTGGTTCTTGGTGTTGAAAATCATCATCATCAGGCTCAATAGGATCATAAATAACAAGTAATGGAATATGAGCGATGAAATTATTATACTCCATGTAATTCTCCATCATCTGGCGAACTGATGTATCATTGCGTACATGAATAAAAGCCCACTCGTAGTCACCCTCCAGCCCCAAATACACCATTGTTGTTATGTTTATTCTGCCGAGGAGGGACTGTAGTGCTTGAATTACTCGTTGTTGTAGATCACGGAGATTACTAGGATATGACATAGTAACTTCTACGTGTCTGTGCCCCATTCTTCTATCAAATTGTGCTCCATGACGACCAAAAGTAGCTACATAATTAACGTGCAAACAGAAAGGAAACTCCATTTGATTTTGAGAGCGAAATAGGACGTAAGGTATGAAGAGTTCACGCAAGATGTAATTAGACAGATTCTGATAGCATAGGGTAAGGAATGAGTATGTTGGGACACTAATACCCTCTTTTATAATATTTGAGTAACAGTCACTGACATGTCCAATGGCTACTGAGAAAAGTAAGGTTTAAACGGTGACATGGAGCAGGAGCCGTCTGTTGAGTGTTGTGGCAAAAGATCTGATGATCAGAATGTGGTCGTTTGCATCAACTAGAGTAAAGATAGTTACAATCCCGGCTGTAGGGGGGCATTTAAAGAGTGGTGGGACAAAAAGTATTATTAATGTTGGTATGCTATATGCTGATGAGGAGAAACAGTTCTTGCTACGTCTTTTTGTTCCAAGTATGGTCATTCTGGATGATGATCGTAACGAAGAGAACATCACGAAGCTATTGGATCTGAGTTTTGAGTACAAAGTGAATTCAAAGTTACCGTTGGTAATTACTTTTGCCAGGAAGAGGTACACGTACCAGGTCACTGTCCACGTACCAGTTTAAGCATCCGGTACAAAGTGCATTCAAAGTTACCGTTGGTAATTAGTTTTGTCAAGAAGAGGTACACGTACCAGGTCACTGTTAATGTACCAGTTTACTGCATCCGGTACAAAGTGAACTCAAAGTTACCATTGGTAATTACTTTTGTCAGGAAGAGGTACACGTACCAGGTCATTGTTAACGTACCAGTTTACAGCATCCGGTACAAAGTGAATTCAAAGTTACCGTTGGTAATTACTTTTGTCAGGAAGAGGTACACGCACCAGGTCACTATTCACGTACCAGTTTACTGCATCCGGTACAAAGTGAATTCAAAGTTACCGTTGGTAATTACTTTTGTCAGGAAGAGGTACACGTACCAGGTCACTGTTCACGTACCAGGTATCCGTTTTCGGTACAAAGTGAATTCAAAGTTACCGTTGGTAATTACTTTTGTCAGGAAGAAGTACACGTACCAGGTCACTGTTCACGTACTAGGTTACCATTTTTGAACTTGTAACCTTGTGGCTAGTTCATGACCAACCTCTATATAAGGGATTCCTCCTCCATTTCATCTTCACACACTCACTCTCCATATTCTCAAAGCTCTCTATCTCTTGAATCTCTTCCAAAAATAATTTCGTAAAACTGTTCAAGCTCTCTAGACATGAGTCAATCTTCAGATTCCGATCATGATCATGTTCCAGTACCAAGCCCAGTAAGTATTTAGTTTATTGTCTTTGTAAATCATATTCACACTAATATTTCATATTTCAACATTCGTCTAACATTCTCTCGACCCTTATTGCAGGAAAGTGACTCAACTACTGATGAAGATTGGGATGAATTTGATGAAGGCGTTCCAGATCATAATGCAGAGATGGATGACTACATGCAACAGATGTATAATCGACCTATGGTGGTGGATACAGGTTACTTATTTCAAACAGACCAGGCATTTCGGAGTAAAGAAGAAGCGAAAGCTTGGGCAGATAGTGTTGGCCATCCCAACCATATCTACACCATAATTCAAAGTTCTCGGTCAGGCCAAGATTTCCACATAACATGCGAGAGGTATTGGAAACCACGAAGGACACCACGACCTGGTGTCATCACCTGGCGCAGATCATCTGGTTCAAAGAAATTTGGTTGTCCATTTAAAATTAAGGGGTATTACACAAGCTACGGGTGTTTCTTGAATTTGGGTAACAGATGGCATAACCATGATCTCGTTGAGTGGGTAGAGCGTCATTTTGTGGGAAAACGCCTAACTGAGGAGGAGGAGATTATGATCGATTAGAGAAGCCGAGTCGGTGTGCCACCTTCTGCAATTTATTTAGAGCTCACAACAACCAACCTCGACACGTCAGCAACCAGGAAATACATATACAATAGGATACAAAAAACAAAACTTGAAAAGAGAAATGGTCATTCTATGGTGTAGACTTTGCTGGGTGAGCTAGACAAAAACAACTACTACTACGATTACACTACAGAACCAAGTAAGTCAACTTAGGATGTCTCAAATAACTGTAATCCTTTAGGTTTCATATTAATTTGATAGATAACATGATTCTGCATACTTTCACAATTGAGGGGATCGAACACAACTTGGGTCCATCTTCTTTGCACACCCTACCTCTAGATTACTGCTGCAAGCTTTCCCGTACGTCATAGGCATTGATGCTACCTATAAAATGAACATCGCAAAAATGTCTTTGGTTCAGTTCATCGGAGTGACGAGTATAGGCAAGAACTTCAGCATTGCCTTAGCCTTTCTTGTATCATAATCAACGGGCATGTATGTGTGGGCACTTCAACAATTAAGGGAACTCCTCGGTCGGACTACAACCTCAACATTTCTCACTGACAGATGTCTGGCCCTAATGAATGCCTTAGAACAGGTATTTCCTGAATCTCATCATCTTCTATGTCGGTGGCACATAAGTAGGAACATTCAGGGGAAAGCCGAGACTTATATGGGTGATAGAGGAAGGGCGGAGGCTATAGTCCGAATGTGGACTTCGGTTGTCTACTCGAGCACAGAGCAGGACTACAACGAGAGGCTCGAAAATTTCAAGTATACATACCGAAGCTATCCACGTTTCCTTACATATGTTGCATCAGTATGGGAGAAACACAAGGAAAAATTTGTGGAGGCTTGGGTCAAGAATGTGTTGCACTTCGGCAACACAATGACAAATAGGTACAATTGTTAGTCTTGTAATTTTTAAGATAATACAGTCATTGTTATAGATCTATAAAACTTACTTAAACATTTGATAGGGTGGAGAGCGCACATTCTTATCTAAAGGCGAGATTAAGGAGTGCTAGACACACTTTGAATGTAATCTTTCCAAAGATTAACGATCATGTGAATATTAGCATCAGGGAGCTAAAAAAGGATTTCGAGTCAGCCAAGATAAAACACAGAAGAGAGCACATGAGGGTTCCAATTGCTGACCTGATCGGGAAGGTTAGTATCCTTTGCCTAGATGAGCTAGTAAAGGAGTTTGGAAGGGCGAATTATGTGCAAATGGACAGCTCAATCTGTGGATGTGACAAGGTAACCTCTCATGGATTACCTTGTACATGTAAATTAAACTACATGATGGATAGTGGTATACTATGCTCAAAGAGGGATATTGAAATACCCCAAACCTTAATATGTTAGTTAATTATATAATTATGATAATTGAAGGCTAATTAAATCCTTAAGAACATTGGTGAAGAAATAAAAACCAAAACGAAAAAGAAAATGCGTGTTAAATAATTATAGTAAGTATATGAACTATCTAGGGTCCTAAATGGATTCCTAGGACTTAATTAGTCACTAAGAACATGCGGGAGAAGTTCCCGAAGGAAACGAATCCGAATAATGAATTAAAAGCACAAACGAGGCTTTAAAGCACGTTTTTCGAGAGAACCGAAAAACGTGACCTTAAATAGTTAAACCGGACTTGTATAAATTATAGTTGATTTTATAACTATAATTATATACTAATTAAAGTCTAGGAATTTTTAGAATAAAAAAAAATAAAAAAAAATAATAAATTCCGGAAACCGGCCCGGACTGTTAAAACTGACAGTTCGGAAATTAACGGGTGTTATCTGCTAATGACCAAGTGCCACTCTCTCACATTGTAAAATAAAAATCATATTTTTGTCCCCCTCTCTTGTGTCTCACGTTTTGTTCCCCCTCTTTATTCCATTAATTCTACTTTATTCAGTAAAATACAAAACAATAAACTTACTTTACCCTCTCTCACACTCTCTTTCCTCCACTGCCTTTTCTCTTCCGATTTTCCCCACTTCCCAGCTCTCTCTCTACTCCTTGTTCTCCTTTAATGGCGATTTTGCAAGCCAAGGAACAACCCCAACTTCACCTCCTTGTTACTTTATCATCCTAGCTCCAAATCAAGAAATTTTCACACCAAATTACTCCTCTCATCTTGGGGATTATTTTGCACCTTTTAGAATCTCAAAACTCCATACTTCATTTCCATGGGTGTACCACATTTTGAAGAGAAAACTTCATATTCTTGAAGCCAATCATCATCTTGTTGTTCTAAGGTAAGAAAGGAAATGAAATTTCACTTATTCCTCCATTTCCTTCTTGTAGTCGATTTTTCCCTATCTTGAACACTATGCTTGTTCTCCATTTTGCTTGTTCAATCTTTTAGAGGTGTTGGAGCTAGCCCTAATTTCATTGCCAAACACTTCACTTTGAAGTAGAAGGTAATTCCCTCCAATGTGTTTCAAATAATCACTAAGTTCTAGGGTTAATGGAATGGTGTTCATAAACCCTCCATACTCATTGTGTTTATCTTGGCATGGTCACTAGTGTAGCAATACATCCCGTTGAATACCGATTGAGGAACAAGAAGTTAAGAGAAAGAGTTTTGAAAAGAAAACCCAAGGTAATTAACTTACCTTAAACTAATGTGTGAGCTATGAATGTGATCATGTTTGAGCAATATAAATGTTGAGTGTAAATGCAGGTGTTGCTAATAGTATGATGAAATTCAGTGTTTAGTTTGATGTTGTTTAACCTTGTGGTGTTTGTGGTTAAAAATGATGGAAGTTGTGTGCAAATTGGTGCTTTGGAATGTATACATGGTTAAAGTGTTTTGGTGGGCTATATGAAGTGGGGGAACATGTTATAGCTATAGGGAGATCATGTCAAAGTTTGGGTATGGTTTGGGTGCATTTTTGTGTAGAAATCGCCACTGTTAAATGAGTTTTTCGGCACGTCCGAACTTCCGTCCGAACTTGGAAGTTTGGACATGCCCTGCTGCGTTTAAAGTTTTCTAAGTTTTAAGCTGTGTCCGAACTTCCGTCCGATCTATGATGTTCGGACGGGGTGCGAGGACGAGTCCGACTTACAAGTCTCGTATGGTGTCCGAACTTGTAAGTCCGGACAGAGGTTCGGACACTCCATTCTCCTTTCTTTGATTTTGCTTCGACTTGTGTCCGAACTTCGAAGCTCAGACACAAGTTCGGACACTTGAAAATTTTCCTCAGATTTTGCTTCGGCCTGTGTCCGAACTTTGAAGCTCGGACACATGTTCGGACAATCGAAAATTTTTCCTCCGATTTTGCTTCGACCTGTGTCCGAACTTTGAAGCTCGGACACATGTTCGGACATTCATCAGTTTTCATCTCTTTTAAGTCTCGACTTGTGTCCGAACGTTGATGTGTCGGACACAAGTTCGGACATGACACAGTTTTGACCATAATTTGCTCGTTTGAGCTCTGTTTCGATTTGCGTTTGCTAGGGTTGGACCACCATACAAAAACAACCCAAGAACTTTACAAAGACTAGGCCCGGGACCTTGGATGAGGACCGAGTTCCGGACCACTTTAAAAAAAAGAGAGGAAAAACTTTGTTTAAGGCTAGAAATGATGTCAAATGATGGAGATTAGTTAGTAATGAAGTTATAAGGTTGTTTAGGACATAAAAGTGGGTCATAAAGACAATTAAAAGGGGGGATAGTTATAACAAGGTGTGAAAGTAAATAAATTAGTAATGTGAAGTAACAAATTAATAAAGGTCTAGCGCACTAATTAACCGACGCTACTAAATGTGTATAGGATTCTCCGACGGTGGGAACCGAACGCAGCAAGGACCAAGGTATGGTTTTCTTGCAGTCTGTTGCCTACCGGTTTACATCGGCTTGTGTATTGTTGTGTTTCTGTGTGTTTATGACCTTGTAAGATTAAATCATGAAACGAGTTTACAGTCATTATTTTTAACGTAATGTGTGCGTACCAATACTGGTAACCTCGAATGCGCGCTAACTGTTACTTAACCAAGGCTAGGAAACGTAAGAGAACGGTATCCGGTAACAACGTTTCCAACCTAAGGAACATTCTAACCACGGCTATGTGTGTTTAGTTGTGGTATGTGTTGCTGAATTATGTCTCGCTTCCCTTGTATGTCTAACTGGACTTAAATACTTACTTGTGAGAGATTGTGTTAAATTCCCACTGTGGGACTTCTAACAAGGGCTAACCGGGGAGTGAGGAATCCGGTCGTTCCGGTCACGCGTGTATGTATGGGGGTCGATATCTGAATCAGATTCGGCTCTCTCCCTATGTTAGGGTTGTCTTCCTTTCTTTGGATTTCAACCTCCCACTAGCTTAGCCAAAGCTTACCTACCTGACTTCCACTCGGGCTAGGGGGAAATTATGTGTTGGGTGTGCTCGGGTCACTATACCCGTCTCATCTTTTAAGTTAAGTTATTCATTCGACTAACAGAACAGTAATGTGTGATGTGATAAGCTTAACATGAGGATGAAGTCATTCTCTAGGCTTACTAAGTTGACTAACTATGTTGGTTGTTTCCTAAAGTGAACTGTTCTCACTATGTATGTGTTGTTATTGTTTTGCAATAATTCTTGCTAAGTATATGTATGATGTATGTTAAAATCAATGCCATGTTATCATGACAAATAGTTACGTGTATCCCGGTAGTCAGCGGGCTGCACGTTAACCATGCCAGCCAAGGGTTGCTGACCCCCTTTGGGGGCACATATTATTTTACAGGAGAGTGATTGAGGAAGCGGAGTGGTTATAGCATGGAGCTCAAAGGAATACTTTTGTTATTTTTGGAAATTGAACCCGAGTATGTTTGTACACTCGAGGTCGTATATTTTGGTGGATATAGAATTAGATTGTGATTTTGTACATTGACACTCGGTATATTGTGATTCTTTTGGATTGGTGATTTTGGGAAGTTGTAATTATGCTCGGGATTCTTGTAATCAGACCGATACAATGTATGTAACTGCCTTGTTAGCCACGTGGGTGGCTAACGGCGTGTAACACCGCCCTTTTTGGTAAATGGTTAAGTGATGTTTTCCGCTGCGATATCTGGTTAAGTGTGGTGTTTGTGGTTGGGGTGTTACAGATATACATCGTTTCTAGTATACCCTAAGCTGGGAGAAACATGAATCAACAATTGATATGCTATTCTATAAGGAGGCAGAACAAAATAGATGGCAAGATATTGCTTCTGAGGTAGCATAGTTAGATGATCCTACTCTGATGGCCAAATGTTACAGTCAAATCCAAAACTTCCTTCACCCAGATATGGTGTGCCAATTAGGAGAACCATTAGAACAGTTTGGGATTGGCAGACCTACCGGGACCTCAAGACCAAACCAACGGGAACCTTCGTCTTGGGAGCGTAACCAACCAAGGGCGAGCCAGTCCGAAGGATCACCATCAAATAGAAGATCACGTAATAGAGGATCATCAGATCCGAGTCATTCATGCCCCTAAACAACTTCCTATACTACCAGAATTTCCCATCCAACCTATATCAATATATCACTGGGTATATTGATGTTCGTGGAGATGGTAATTGTGGTTTCAGGGTGATTTCTGATTACTTGTATTCAAACGAAGAGAGGTGGAAAGATGTCCGTAGAGCACTGCACTATCACATGAAGAATACAGAACCGGTGATGCATGTATACCGGACCATGTTAATGAAGCACCGTACAAACATGTTAAAAGTGCTTCATTGGAATATGGAAGGGCCAGCACCTTCAGAGAAATGGATGACCACGGAAATGGGGATGACGATCACGACAAAGTACACTTCGATAGTAGTTTTCTACTCTACTGTCTGGGGGGTATGGCAAGTGCCACATACCTTCCGCTGATAATTATACCGATCGTGATAGCCCAAGAGGAGAGATCCATATAGGAATTTGCCCCAGGGTCATTTCGTATGGTTCTGCATGGTTGATGACTCCCCACTCCCCCTATCTATCCGCAGTGATTCTTTTATAGAAATCCAAACACTGTTGGACCTTGGATTCATCAAATACAATCTAGGTTAGATAGTTGGAACAACATTGTAAGTTAGTTTTTCTTTAACTTAGTTGTTGTAACTTAGTTGTTTTAATTATATTGACTGAAATTTGGTCATTCAATTCTCTATTATTTCAAAAAAAGTGTCTCCCCACAACATTCCAACTTATTCAACTAAGTGGTGAAAAAAATTTGTACTGTGAATAGTAAAGTATTTTGCTATTCACAGTACAGATTAATTTTAAGTCAAATTCATAATATAAACACATAAAAATGTAATCCCACACTTTTTTTTACAAAAAAAGATTCCTGTATTGATTACAACAAAAAAGTAACTAGTAAAATTCGCTATTAATCAACTACAAACTACTTCGGTAAATTTACTTCCAGATATCATTTTTTGAAAAAAAAACACAGCGACACATCATTACATGTGTACAATGTCAATATGAATTAAAAATTTTTTTTATACGGCGGTGATTAGTAATTTTGTACTGCGAATAGCAACCCCCATCATTAAATTAGTCAAACAAGGTTCAACCTTATCAAGATTTATTAGTTCATGTGCAGTCCAAGATGCCAACTTTTCAGATCTGGTTCTCACAACCTAAAGCGATTCAATCCAAGGTCTTTATCAAGTTTAAAAGAAGAATCATAGCTCTACACACGGGTGAAAGAATCATTGAAAACGGAGCACTGTGGAGAAAGTTATAGACTCTTCAAGATTCGAGTTTACCACTGAAATTCTGGGTTGCAATTGCGTCCTGACTGCGTTTCCTACTTCGGACGCTTAATGCTCCCAAATGAGGATGATTCAGCTTTGGATGCCTTAAGTAAAGTTGAAGAGGAGTTAACGAGCTTTCCAACAAGATATGGTTCATGAATTTTCATACAAGGATGAGAAAGTTATGATAGTGACAAAATCGGGTTTACCATTTGTTTCTGAAAAGTCTGGGCAGAACTGAATCAGGTGACGAACTTTAGATGACTTTCTGTATCAATTAGTAGTGATTCAGCCTTATATGTCTTAAGAGAAGCCAAAGAGGAATCAAAGAGATTTAAAATGAGCTATGGTAAAATGAATTTGGCTCAAGAACGAGAGAGTTATAGATCTCACAAGATCAGGGTTTAACTAGTCGATTTTCTGGAAAAATCTGGGCAAGAACACTGCCGTGTTCAAGTTGGGGACTTTAGACGCCTTAATATTTCAAATGATTGAGAACTGGCTTGGGGTTCCTTCATAAGAGTTGTAGAGCAGTTAAAGCTCTTGAAAATAAGCCATATCACGTGAAATTTTATTCACAAAGGAAGGAGATACGATTGAGCAAAGTTTACCTCATCAACTGGAATTTCCGGATTTTTGGGTTGTAGATTCTCGGGAGACAACTTGAGATCGATTTTGTGATGAATGTGTGACGAGTTAGGCCAAGTGGGAGTAATAGTTAGAAAGTAGAGTTTTTTTTTTTTGAAAGACAAGTATTGTATTAATTGGTACATAGCTTTAGTACATATTCCGGAATAACTTCCAGAGTCCATGAACACTGCTGCTGAGCACAACGAGCATGGTTAGCGAGAGTGTGCACTGACATATTATCTGTGCGGGGAATGTAAAAACATTTAATATCGTCAAATCCCCGAAGGTGGGACGCTAAACTATTTAAAATTGTTATAGTAGATTGTTGAAGCGTAGAAGGCGTCCCCGTGGTGAAGTAATCCGCAATAGGTTTGCAATCCGTAAGAACCCGTATGTTTCTATGGGCAGTTGACATAGACATGACAATTGTTGCTTGCACCGCCAAAGCCTTGACATCAGTTGGGATGGTAGATCCCATAAATCCATGAAACCTGACCTTAAACAGCTTTCTTGCTATGGAGGCAACATAAGCATAGCCTACACATTGTTCGGTATCCAGACTTGCATCCACCGCTATTTCTAAACACTGAGGATATTGTTGTCGATGCCTCTGAAGCGCATTGAAAGAGGATGCAGCAAAAGAGGTTGACCAATGGAGATAGGCATCTGCTTGGCACCATGCATGAGCAAAAGTAATGGCTGAGATAGTTAGAAAGTAGAGTTGTAGGAGATTAAAATGCAAAAGACGACATCAAAAAAGGTGGAGTAATGGCTGAGATATAGGTGTCTAAAGATTGACCCATGACATGCCAAAACTAATGAAAACTTAATCGATTCAGTAGAATTTGGTGCTGACTGGGCACAGCATGTGTTCCGAGGCATGCAGCTGAGTCAGCCAGCCCTAGACACATCAGCAACCTCCTAAATTTTGACTCTAAACTTCAATTTATCATAACTTTGGCTAGGATGATCCGTTTTTAATGTTCTTTTTACCAATCTTCTTAATTTTCCATAACCGTTTTATTGATATAGGTTTCAAGGGCTGGTTTGACCATTCTCAAAAAGTCAACCCTAGCAAGGCTTAAGGAACTTTAAGGTTACTATGATTTTATATTGACTTTTATGATCCAAATCAATGTTCCAAATATTTTTAAAATCTTTATAATATAATTGGAGTGTCTTGAAATTTTTCCAAGATTTATTGACTTATAAATCATATTATTATATTCATAATACCATATAATAATTTAATATTTAATAGTATTATTTAGGGTTCAATAAAGGAAATCCCCTAAATTAACTTAGATTAATTTATGGGTTATTTCAGAGTGGAGTATGTAGAATTGAGCGATACGTCGGATGTGAGGTAGGTGGTAGATGGATTCGGTTGTGTGTTTTCACCACCACGGGGAGTTTCTGGTTTTCGTTTATGTTTCTAATTATGTGGTTTTGTTCTCTGATTTGTGATGATTTTGATTTGTTTCTAATTTGCATTTCACTCCGTTAAAACCCTGTGGGAAGTGTTTTGTTTTGTGAATGTTGATATGAAGAATTTGTATGTAACTATGGTGATTAGTGGAATGGTTTACCTCTGGTTCGGATTCGATTTATGCAAATTTGCTATGTGCGAGGATGGGTTCTGGACTTGCAGTTTGACTAGTGTCCAAACATGCAAGTCTGGACACAAGTTTGGACACCATGTATGTTGATTTCTAGGACTTTGCCCAAACTTACAAGTCTAGACTGATGTCCGGACGTCTCTAAAGTTTTCAAACTAGACATGTGTCCAGACTTATGACCTGGACGTATGTTTGGACATGTGTGTTTTTGCAGTTTGGCGTGTGTCTAGACTTGTAAGTTCGGACACGTCTGTTTGTGTCACGGCATGCCTCTGGCTTGTAAGTTGGGACACATGTGTCCGTACACCCATTCTAATTACCCTCAATTGCTCGTTTGAGCTCCGTTTTTACTTTTGTTTGTGGGGTTACGCTCCCCTATCACTGTATGAGCTATTTAATATGTTTTAGTATGAGATTTCATGCGTTTTTGGTTCTGAGTATTTTTTTTCTACTTTGGATTTCTGATTTGTTCTAAAATGTGCTAGCCTATGATTTCTGTTTTGGCATTCTATTTTGTTTGCAAAAGCTTCTGTGTTGTGGTGTTCGTATTCCTTAAGCACCTTATGTTGTGAATAAAATCTTTTGTTTTGGGGACCTAGTTATTTAGTTTCTAAGCCATGGATGGTTGTGTCCGGCTATCCCGTAGCATGTTGAGTAGGACGTCCTTCTATTTCTAGTCCATGGGTTTCCCAAGACAATTAGGCACTGACGGGGCTAATAGCTATCTCTACTACTTTCTGATGTGGGGTCTACTAATCCATAGGGCCTTAACTTTGCCCTTTCGATGTGTCAGCTGGTTTCTAGGGTCCTGCCTCTATTTTGTAAAGTAATCCGCTGTCAACCACTTTGTCTAATCTCCTTTCTGTTTTGTAATCATTGTTTCTGATTCCATTTTGCTTTACTTTTTTTTCTGATCTTTTGACAGTCTATCTTCTGTCTATTATCTTTTGTAAAGCTTCTGATTTTGTAAGGCTTTTGTCTTCCGGCTGTATTTCGCTATGACTTCTAATTTTGTATTGCTAAACTTGTATGTATATATATATGTTCTGTAAAAGTATTTCAAGAATTCATTGATGATGAAGTTTATCACATGCTGAGCTGTGGTTTGCTTACCCCTATATTTCGTTTGATTTGTAGGTTTTATCTTCTGGTTGGAGCCTTCAACTTTTGTCTTTAGATTTAAGATTAGTTATGTGTTTCGTAATGTTGGTTTGAGGCCCATCTAAATTTGGTATCCCCTGTGTTTTTAATTTTGGCTTCCACTATTTAAATTAATGGTTAAGCTTTGTATTGTTATTCAATTAATATAGGAGCTTTGATTCTATTGGGGTTTCGTGAGTATAGCCTTGCGTGTCTTAGGTAATAAGCATGTGGTGTGTAATGGTCTCAGAATCAGGATGGTTTTGGGGTCATTACATTTAGTGGTATCAGAGCCAGGTTTGGCTTTTATTGGGATTTTCAGGTGTTTGCGTGTCTGCACTTCCATGTCATCTGTCTATTGTTTGTTGTGTGCTATTTGCTGCTTGATTTGACTGCTATCTAGTGTCATTTCTTTGTGTATACTCTGTGGTTATCTCCTATCAGAGTGGCACAATGGAAGTGTAATGTCTGTCTATATGTGTTTATTATGTTCTGAGTGTGAGTTTGAGGTTGTCTGGTCCTTTGGGAAGGATATTGTTTGTGAGTTCAGGTGTGTTTTTGGTTTTGTGTTTATGTTGTATGTTATATGTTGTGTGTGATGATGTGAGTGCAGAAGTGTGTTTGGTCCTTTGGATAAGGACGTATTATGAGAGTTGAGTGATGTTCCTATGCTTTCAAGCTAAGTAAGTCTCAGTAGCCTTCTGTTATGTCTTCACGTCAGTGTTTCAATAGAGAGTTCTGAGTGATAGCCCGTAGTGAGGATCGAGCCTTTGGGATGTGAGATTCCTTTATGTGTGAGATTGTGTTTGTAGTATTCTGGCACTTTAGGTGCATCTGTTGAGTTTAGGTTTTGTTGAATTCTGAGGATGAAATTCTTTTTAAGAGGGTTATAATGTTATGCCCCAGTTTTTATTTTATTTTGTTTCGGATTCGTAAAGGGAGTTTAATGTTATTTTGATCTTATTCTAATTGGTTTATGTCATTTGTGGCATGATATCCTAAGTTAAAAGGAAAGAGGGTTAGAAATGTCCTTCCCCATTCTTATTTATTTTCTTAAGTTAGAAGGGGACATTTCCTTTTCATGTTATTTTATTTCTTTTCATATTTCTCCTTCCTTCTTTTTAACTCTCAAACTGTCGCTCTGCTCCTCTTCTCAACTCCCGCCCTTTGCTCTTCCTTTCTTCTTTAATCTTCTTCTGCTGCTAGAATTTGTGTGTCGGTTGGTCGTCCATCAGGTTTGTAGTATGGTGTGATTGTGGTTTCGTTCTTCATTGTCTTTCTTCCTCATATTTCTGATTTTGGTTTCAAATCCCAGTAAATTTAGTTCATTTGCTCATCAAGTTCGAGTGGTGATTCGAGGAGTCTACTAAGTGGAGTCAGAAGATTTGAGCAATGTGTCGGATGTAAGGTAGGCGGTAGATGGATGTAGTTATGTGTGTTCACCCACGTGGAATTTCTATTTCTAATTATGTGGTTTTGTTCTAGAATTTGTGGTGATTCTGATTTGTTTCTGATTTACGTTTTTTCTCCGTTAAAACCCCGTGGAAAGTGTTTCGTTTTGTGTATGTTGATATGAAGAATTTGTATGTAACTATGGTGATTTGTGGAATCGGTATGCCTCTGGTTTGTATTCGCTTTCTACAAATTTATTGTGTCTGGATGGGAGCCTCGGATGTGTGTATTTGGCTACGGTTTTTGTTGTGTCTGGATGCCGTCCGGACATGTATGTTTGAACGGGATGCGAGGACGGGTTCCGGACTTGCAGTTCAACTTGTGTTCAAACATACAAGTCCAGACACAAGTTTGGACACCGCGTATGTCGGACGTCTCTTGGGTTTTCAAACTGGGCATGAGTCCGTACTTGTGACCTAGACGTATGTCTGGACGTGTGTGTTTTTGCAGTTCAGCGTGCGTCCGGACACATTTGTTTTGTGTCACGGTGTGCGTCCAAACTTGTAAGTTCAAACACATGTCCAGACACCCCTTCTAATTTGCCTAAATTGATCGTTTGAGCTCTGTTTTGACTTCCGTTTACGGGGTTACACTCCCATATCAATGTATAAGCTATTTAATATGTTTTAGTATGAAATTTCTTACGTTTTTCAGTTCTGAAGTTTTCATTCTGCTTCGGATTTCTGATTTGTTCTAACATTTGCTAGCCTTTGATTTCTGTTTTGGCATTCTGTTGCGTTTGCAAAGCTTCTGTGTTATGGTGTTCGTATTCCTTAAACACCTTTTATTATGAATAAAAGCTTCCATTTTGGGACGTATCAATTTAGCTTCTGAGTCGTGGATGGTCACATTTGAATATCATGTAGCATGCTATGCAGGATGTCCTTCTGTTTCTGATCCTTGGGTTTCCCTGGACGATTAGGCACCCAAAAAACCATCAAAACCACAAAAGCATCCAGAAACAGCTAAAATAAGCACCCACACAAGCAAAAAGAATTCACACATACTACTACACTAAAATTAATTAAAGAGATGGAAATAGATCCGGGTTGCCTCCCGGAAATCTACCCTTCTTTTTAAGGTCTTTGGCTAGACCATAGTTTAAATCAGATCAAACCTGGGTGTCCGGAAGATGTAAAGCACGAGCTTCAACCTTTTCGATATCACCACCCACATAATGCTTCAACCGGGAACCATTGACCATAAAAGTTTCCCCTTTTACATTTTTCAGCTCGAATGCACCATATGGAGTTATCCTTGTGACAGTGAAAGGACCCGCCCAATGGGATTTTAACTTACCAGGGAAGAGCTTCAGTCGGGAGTTGTAGAGTGAAACCCGATCACCCTCATGGAACTCCCTCTTCAGGATCACTTTATCATGCCAATTCTTAGCTTTCTCCTTGTATATGAGGTTGTTCTCACAGGCTTCCTCTCGAATTTCCCCCAACTCGGTTAGGTTGAACTTCCTCTTGTCGCCAGCCTTCTTTAGGTCATAGTTGAGGGCCTTCTCCGCTTAATAGGATTTGTGCGCAAGCTCGACCGGCAAATGACAAGCTTTACTATAAACCAGGTGGTAAGAAGACATACCTATTGGAGTTTTATAGGCGGTTCTATAAGCCCACAAAGCTTCATCGAGCTTCAAAGACCAATCTTTTCGGGAGGAATTGACGGTCTTTTGAAGGATCCGTTTGAGCTCTCGGTTTGTCACCTCAGCTTGGCCATTTGCATGGGGGTGGTAGGGTAAGGCAACCTTGTGCTCACACCAAACTTGGTCATCAATGCCTCGAACTACTTGTTGCAAAAGTGAGATCCCCCATAACTTAGAATCACTCATGGCACTCCAAACCTCGTGAAGATGTTCTTTTACAAGAACCTAATCACAACCTTGGCATCATTCGTAGGGGAGGCGATGGCTTTCATCCACTTGGTAATGTAGTCTACGGCCACCAAGATGAAGAGGTTGGAGCATGAAGAGGGGAAGGGGCCCATGAAGTCAATACTTTAAAGTCAAATGGTTCCACCTCTAGCATGGTTCAGGGGATTTTCATGTTCCTGGGAGATGTTGCCTAGTCGCTGACACTGATCGCATGAGGCCACAAAGGCATGACTATCCTTATGTAGGGTCTTCCAAAAGAACCCGGCTTGAAGAACTTTGGTTGCAGTGTGGACTGGTCTATGATGGCCTCCAGCTTCACCAGAATGACAATGATGCAGGATTTCTTGAATTTCACCTCTTGGGACACACCTTCTGATCACCCCATAGGCACAAGTCTTGAACAACAGAGGATCATCCCAGTAATACTGCTTGACGTTGGAGAAGAATTTCTTACGCTGATGAGATTTCATCTCATGTGGCATCATCCCCCTTGCCAAATAATTTGCAATATCGGCATACCAAGGGTCTCCATTCTCCTCAATCACAAAAATGCTTTCATCAGGGAAGAATTCATTGATCAGTACTCCATCATCTAGTGTTTCCATTCTAGAAAGATGGTTGGCAACCACATTCTTCACTCCTGGTTTATCCTTGATTTCAATCTCAAATACTTGTAGAAGAATAATCCATCTGAGAAGTCGGGGCTTGGCATCCTCCTTGTTGAATAAATATTTAAGAGCTGAGTGATCGGTGTGGAAAATGACCTTGCTCCCAAGAAGGTAAGATCTGAACTTGTCAAGGGAAAACACCACCGCCAACAATTCCTTTTCGGTAGTGGCATAGTTCTTTTGAGCGTCGTTCAGCATTCTACTAGCATAGTAGATACTCCTCAAAATCCTCTCCTTCTTTTGGCACAAAACAGCTCCCACCTTGTAGTCGCTAGCATCGCACATTATCTCAAATGGAAGATTGCAATCGGGAGACACAATAATGGGGGCTGAAATGAGGCACTCTTTCAAGGTATTGAAAGCCTCAAGGCACTCCTTAGTGAATTAGAATTTGGAGTCCTTGGTAAGGAGGTCACACAGTGGCTTGGAGATTTTAGAGAAATCCTTAATGAATCTCCGGTAGAACCCAGCATGCCCGAGGAAGCTCCTCACATCCTTGACCGTGGTTGGTGGGGGAAGTTTCTTAATAACTTCCACTTTAGCTTGGTCAACTTCAGTGCCATTAGATGATATCTTGTGGCCAAGGACAATGCCCTCTTGGACCATGAAGTGACACTTCTCCCAGTTCAACACAAGATTTGTCTCTTCACAACGGGCGAGAATGGCCTCAAGATTAGCCAAGCAAGTGTCGAAGTCGAGCCCGAAAACTGAGAAATCGTCCATGAAGACCTCGATGCTCTTCTCTAAGAAGTCTGAGAAGATAGACATCATGCACCTTTGGAATGTGACGGGGGCGTTGCAAAGGCCGAAGGGCATTCGAGTGTAGGCAAATGTTCCATAAGGACAAGTGAATATAGTTTTCTTTTGGTCCTCAGGAGCAATTGGGATTTGAAGGTACCCAGAATATCCGTCCAAAAAGCAGTAGTAGTCCTGACCCGCGCTACCTCTCCAACATCTGAGCAATGAATGGGAGAGGGAAATGGTCTTTTCTGGTGGCGGTGTTCAGCTTTCTATAGTCGATGCAGACTCTCCACCCGGTCGTGGTCCTCTAAGACACCATCTCACCCTTATCATTGGGGACCACAGTCATACCACCCTTCTTGGGCACCACTTGCACCGGGCTTACCCACTTACTATCGAAGATAGTATAGATGATATCTGCATCTAGCAACTTCAAAACCTCCTTCTTGACCACCTCCTTCATGTTCGGGTTGAACCTTCTCTGAGGTTGAACCAAAGGCTTGTAGTAGTTCTCCATAAATATCCGATGAGTACAGAAGAGAGGGTTGATGCCCTTGATATCGGCTACTGACCATCCAATGGCCTTTTTATAGCTTCGAAGCACCTTCATCAGACTTTGCTCTTGTGCACCTGTCAAAGAAGAAGAGATAATAACAGGTAGAACACACAAGTCAGTTAAATAAGTGTATTTAAGATGAGAGGGTAGAGGTTTCATCTCCACAGTGGGAGGCTTCTCTACCGAGGTGGGTGGTTTCTGTGCAGTACGCTCTAGTGGCTCTGGTTGGGTAGCGGGTTCTATGGGGAACAAATCGGTTATTCAGCTCTGCTACCATCTCTCTCATCTCCGGATTTGCCTCATCATCATCAAAGGCTTCAATCAAAGCCATTTTAAGAGTGTCATTTTAAACAAGAGTAAGAGAGTGATCCTGGGAAATGTTTACAATGACATCTGTAGAAAATACAGCCTCAACTTGTGAGGGTCTCTTAACAACATTAGACATATCAAATTCAAGTGTTTCGTCATGAAGTCGCAAGATTATTTTTCCTTGTTCCACATCTATAAGGGTCCTAGTTGTTCGCATGAAGGGTCGACCCAAAATCAGTGGCACTCTCTTATCTTCCTCCATATCAATAATAATAAATCAGCAGGGAAGACAAATGTTCCTACAGTCACTACTAAGTGCTCGACCTTTCCCTTAGGGAATACCAAAGATCTATCAACAAGTTGTAACTGAATGGAGGTGGGTGCACAATCACCAATTCCTAGCTTATTGAAAATTGAGAGAGACATGAGATTTATACTAGCTCCTAAATCACATAGTCCACTACCACAATCAATTTCATTAATAAAGCAGGGTACATAGGCAAGCCCAGATCTCCAAGCTTTGAAGGGAGACTTCTTTGAAGTACCACCGAAACTTATTCCGTGAGATGCACAGTCTCTGCTTCTTCCAATGATCTTTTGTTTTCTATGATATCTTTCATGAATTTGGCGTAGATGGGCATCTGTTTCAGAGCATCAGAGAAAGGAATGTTAATTGTTAATTTCTTGAATATGCTCAGAAACTTGCTAAATTGCTCATCCAAATTTTTCTTTTTAAATCAGTTTGGAAAGGGAAGTGGAGGAAGATGTTTGACAAGAGTAGAAGAGGGAGAGAATGCAGGAGCCTTTTTCTCCTTGGGAACATTTTTTGGTAGAGGAAGAATTTCTTCCACGATCTCTTCATTTCCCTCTTCATCTTGATTCACTTGCAATTGACTTCCTTGAAGTTTAGATTCATCATGCGGTAAGGAGGAGTCAAGAAGTCGCCCACTTCTCAAGGTCACAGTGTTTGCTTGTTCCATAAGATTAGCTTTTGGTTGACTTGGGAGGGTTCCACTCGACCTCTGAGAGAGCTGCTGAGAACTATGCTCAAGTTAGGTCTCAACCCTTCTATTCGTGGCTTCTTGATTTGCCTTGAATGTGTCTAACTCCACCGACTTGCTTTGAACCACTGACACAAGATTTTTCATCATGTCACTCAATTCCGCGTTTGCATCAGATTGTAGAGGCGGCGGTGGAGGCTGTTTTTGAAAGCCCAGGGGAGAACCTTGAGGTCTATATCCTATTTCAACGTTTTGAGGTTGAGAATTGGTTTGAGGTCTAAAGCCTTGGGAGGCGTTATAAGAGTTGCTTGGTCCTCCTTGCCCTTGCTCGTTACTCTTCCATGAGAAATTTGACTGATTTCTCCATGGGGCATTGTTGTTGTTGTTATTGTTGTAAGAGTAGTTGTAACGGTTACCAACAAAGTTCACTTCTTCTTGGTTGCCCATGTACCACTTTCCTTTGCATTGGCGGGTCTCATGTGGGTCGGCACAAATTGCGCAACCTTCATAGGTGGATCCAGAAGCAAGAGAGGTAATGAATTTGGCGTTGTCTTTTTGGCCAACTGCAAACTTCTCCACCATTTTTGTGAGCGAAGAGATTTGAGCTGAGAGGTGATCGGTTGGCTCGACATGTAAGAGACCGGCGGCCCTTAGAGCTCGGCCTTTGCCCTTAGCCCATTGCCTTGTATTTGTAGTCATGATCTCTAGGAGTTCCATTGCTTCCTGAGGTGAATTATTCATTAAGCTTCCTCCTGTTGAGGAGTTTACAAGCAGACGATGGGAATCATCTAACCCATTGAAGAAGGATAGACACAGTGATTGATCGTCCAAACCAAGGTGTGAGCAGTTCATAAGTATCTCCTTGAACCTATCTCATGCGTCATATATAGTCTCTCCCGGCTCTTGGGTGATAGAATCGGGGTGCTGACCGAGTAGGTCTGAGGTGTTAGTCTCAGACCAACCCTGCTTGGAGATAAGTATTTGCCAAAGATGATAACCCAGAAGCTTTTGTTTAAACTTAACAAGATAGGATTCTGCTTATCAGTGATACTTCTTCTGTCACCAGAGTTACTCTGTTGTCATTATCAGCAAAACCTTAGGTTTCAACAATTTCCCCCTTTTTTGCTGATGATGGCAAAGGGAACCGACTCAGTCAAGATGAGATAAAGCTCCCCCTTAAGTTGAGCATCATTTGTAAGATGAGTTGAATGTAAGAAGCTTGACAGATCGAGTCGGTTGACAACCAAACTATGTATGTCGTAACTCTTTGTCTGTGGGCAGGCTCTGGATGACTTGTTCACTGCAGTGGGAGTTACTGTTCACTCATACTCTCTTTGACTTGGTCTCTTTTTGTTGTATCAATTCTCAGACCGACTCTTGCTGCCAGCTAGGCTTTGGCAATCTTTCACAAAACTCTAATATCTTTATACATTTCCCCCTTTTACTGATGATGCCAAAAATCACTCAAGTGAATCCCATAGCAAGAGTTAACCTGCAAAAAATATATACAAACAAACAAGATTAGAAGAACCAGCCTCATTGACTGATTCCCCCTTTGTCCAATATTCCCCCTAAGTTTGAGCACATCATTTAAGACAAGACCAATGAGAAAAGACCGTAATAGAATTAAACTAAGCTTAAAGAAACAGTCTACTTGGCCATCAAGCAGGGAAAAATCCATAAATGCAATTCAAGTCTTCTGACGACCAAAAACATTACCGTCTTACTGAAAATGGGATTCACCACTCCCCCCTTTTGACATCATCGGGCAAAACAGGGTAAGCATGCTTGACATCCAGAAGCAATCACATGGCTAAGTATCCAACCGACAAAGTCTGCCAAAGTTTGATAAAAACACCGCCAAGATAAATAAAATTGACAGGTTAAAGGTATGGTTAGGGGTGTAGGCTAGGAAATGGGGTGAAGGACTTGGTCTACATCTTGGTATTGTCCCATTCATTTTGAATCTCTAGAGGGTGCTAGATGTGGCTAACCATTGTAGTGAAGCGTATTAGCCAAAGAATTCATACTCATATGTGCAAGCTAGCGTTGCTGTGAAGCGCAAACCAGAGTCACGCAAGTTTCACTCTTGGAAGTGGTGGCTGGAGCAAGAGTACGTCTTCTTCAAATTGAATATAAGTTGAAGAGATGGTCGTAATTTGCTTTGTTTTAGCCTTCTCATAGGAATTCTGTCTTTCTTTCTTTTTCTTTCTTTCTTTCCCTTTTTTATGGAAATTCACTACAACTACTCGGGTATTTCTGTCAGATCGATTCTGTCTGCAGATTGACTCTAGCAGTATTTCTTGGTCGAATGAAGGGAAGGGGTTGTGATAGACTTAGGTGGTAAGAGGTAGTGGGTTTGTCTTTAGTGGTAGTGGTAGTGGTAGTGGGTTTGGTAGGAGTGGCAAGGGCTTCAATAGAGATAGTAGTGGAGCTTAGGTAAGGTAGGTTGGGTAATCGAGTAGGGCTATAGGGTAAGGTGGTGATTTGGGCTTTAGTGATGATGATTGATGTGGGAGCTTTGGTCCAATTGGTATGGAAAAAATTATGGGTTTTTAAAAAATATTTATAGACAAAGTTTAGTTGAACTACTTAACCAAGGAGAGTCTGGTGCCAGATAGACTATACCTGAGTACCCAGGCTCTGCTTCCAAGAGGAAAAGGAGATACAACCACCCTCAGTTAGAACGAGTCATGCCATGGTATGTGCGAAAAAGCTCAAATGCAACCATGTGTGAAGCCTTGGTGATGATATCAGCAAGATGGGGTTTGTGGAAGCATAGTTAATTAGATTAAGTTCATCTCCACATGATCTCGTAACAAATGAGAACTCAAGTATATAAATTTAGCGCGAGCATGTAAATTAGAGAGTTTGACGACCTTAGCTGGTATTATCTTACATAATGGTAACATTTTGATCAAAAATACCGTAGTCTTTAAAGTACATGAAGCTAGAGCGAGTCAGTTTGCTTTCTTCACAAGATTCGTAGAGATAGTCGGCTTGCTTCTGCACATGATTTACAGACTGAGTCTGCTTGCTTTCTGCACGTGATTCTCATATATATATATCAACACGTGCCATATAGCCTTAAGATCACTAGTGTTAGAGTCATAAACCATATTTCCTTACAATCACGAGTGATAAAGTCATAAATCTTCTAACATAAGATTGAAGAAATCACAAATTTGAGAGACAATTGAGAGACTATGTCCTAAAATAACAATTAAGTAAACATTATGAACTTTAAATAAAGAGGGGTTACCAATGGAGCCAATTCTTATGATTTTTTTCGTACATGTTGTCTTTAAAAGTAACCTTCCCCCTTGATGGTCAGAGTGAGTCATAAACTCAACTTGGTTTCCTATCATATATCTTAAACAACCACTATCTAGAAACCAAGAGTCATTGTTCCAAGCCACTCTGTCTGCAAAAAGCTACTGGTTAGTTATGGGAACCCAGATATACTTGGGTCCCCTCTTCGACAATGATGAAGAACTATTATAGTAAAGATCACGAGCTTTGATAATTGCAAACACGCGAGATATATTGAATGACAAATCTAGACAATGTTTATTGTAGGAAAAGTCTGTGTGACCATCATAACCACAATATCTGCAAATTTTCATCCTAGAGGGAGTCTCACTTGCCTGATCATGAGCGGTTTTCTTACCATTGTGAGCCATCAAGCACACGAAACTGGTGGTGCCTGGCTCATCCTTTTCTGAGTAAGAAATTTCTACCATCTTGAGAGATTTGCCAGCCAACACGGGCTCTGATACAACTTAATAGGATCGGGGTGCTGACCGAAGAGGTCTGAGGTGTTACTCTCAGACCAACCCTGCTTGGATATATGTATTTGCCAAAGATGATAACACAGAAGCTTTTGTTTAAACTTAATAAGATAGGATTCTGCTTACATTGAAATTCAATGTGAATTATAACCTAGCTTCCTATCTTGGGATTCGACAGAGGTACTTTGTCTCATCCAACACTCACTTTACTATCGGCGTAGATCAATACGTAACAAGGCGTAAAGGGGAGTGTTTTGTGTGCTCTATAGGTAATAGATACCTAGGCTAAAATGACAAAGTCTCACTAAGATCTCTCGAAAATATTATCTCTCTCAATATGACTCTCTCTCTCTTTCTAAATGTGGAAGTGAAAGCTCCAAATATTACAAATGACTTCTACATGCTTAAATACTGATAAAACCCAAAATAACTGCTCCTATGATGTGTAAAATGGTGTTTCCACGACGTGCCACATCTTCCCACTACGCATTGGGTGGGAAATATCTCAACTGCTCTACAGAGTGACTCGTTCTAGCGCTCTTTAACCTTGACCGCCTTGATTTGCAGGCTTGAACATATATGAACGTGTTTGACAGTTATTTCCTTGAATTTCTCCACGTTTTAACAGTAGAGGTTTGCCTCACAGCTTCTAGAACTTTCCATGAGAATGTTATGTCGTAGAACGACTCCTTCTGTAGTCAGACACCTTCATCGCCCATACTTACTCTGATGCTATTATCAATGATACTTCTTCTGTCACCAGAGTTAATCTGTTGCCATTATCAGCAAAACCTTGGGTTCCAACACTGGGTGAAAGTATTAATCTCACCAATTAATTGCCTCGTCCTACTGGTTGGGTAGTACTTAGCAAGAAATTTCTGGGCCATTTGAGACCAAGTGTGGATGGACCTTGGGGGAAGACTGCGATACCACCTTGAAGCTGCATCTTGCAAAGAATGAGGAAAGAGTTGTAACCTTATTCTTTCATTAAGCGCTCCGGTCTTACTGAATGAGTTGTAGAACTCAAGGAAGAGACTGAGATGGTTCGGGGCGTCATCTAGGTTTTGCCCACTGAATCTCCCCAAGTCTCTAATTGCAGTAATAAAATGGGTTTTGAAAACCATTGGTCAGCCTCTACAGGTGTAATATCGGGGAGAACTATAGCTGAAGCTCTCCCTTTGGTACACGGTTGATAATAGCTACTCAATGTCTGAGGGGGCTCTGGTTGCGTTCATTGAGAATGTGCTCACTCTCTGGGTTAAGCTCAGCCATGGTTGAGCTGTTCAAGAACCTTTTGGCTTGGTGTAGAGAGCGCTCAAGTTCGAGCCTCGGACTGATAAGGGGAGAGCCTTTAGCTCGTACTTGGCATACACGGAGAAAGCGGATGGTACCTAAACAACTCAAGAACAACTGAACTTGAATAAGAAAAATGAAACAAAGAAAAAAAAAAAATGAAACTAAAATACCCAACCTAGGGAAATTGAATAATCAATTTCCCCCGGCCGCCATAAACTTGTTGTACAAAGTCTAAGCATTAAAGCGGATAGATATATGCAATGAGCAGGCAAGTGTACCTATTCGTTGTAGTACAACAAGTGTCGTATCCACAAGGAAATTGATCTAATTATCCTAAGCTTAGTATTAAGTGAAGTGAGTAAAGCAATAAATGGGGTTTAGCCAGAGGCAAGCTTGGTTAATCAGCAGAGCGATAAAACAGTAAAAATTACAAGTAAAACTAAATTAGTATGAAATGGGGAGAAAAGCACTCTAGGATAGTGGGAATCCACTTGGCCACTTGAGTTCACTCATAAATACACTTCAACACCTATTGTCTTTTAGAACTAATATCAGTCTTCCAAATCATGGAAAAAACTAATTCTTATCCAATTAATTCAAACCACTTAAATCCAAAGGGCAAGAGCAATTAGATAGCATTAAAACAAGTTCTTCACCAAAGCCCTAAAATTCCAATCCCTAATCAAGAGAATTGAAAGTTAGGGTTTATCCCCAATTTATCCAATTTCTAGCATCAAAAAACCCTAGAATTACTATAAATCTCACACAATGCAATTGTAGGATCGTGTGGCTAACTCAAACCAACCAAAGGTGTGAGTCTAAGAGTTGGTTTGACTCAAACAGTCTTTGTGGGTGAGAAACACTCTGTGATGTAGAGGCACTCAATCGAATTGTTAAACTAAGGGTGCGGAAGATTTTGAAGTGATTGAAATGAAATGATGCTAGAAAGATAGAAGGACTCTGTGGAACTCAACAAGATACACAAATAAGCTATTTCATTTCCTGGTCAAATAAAACAACTTACAAATGCCCACTAAGTAGAAGGGATCTACTTAGCGGTTTTTCACTCACTCACCCAATACACTTTCTGATCAGATCGATGGTAAGCGTAGCGAAACTAGGATCTTCCTAGGCAGAGTCTATCTAGATGTGCTAACTAACTTGGTACGTATTCTCTCTCTTTCTCGCTTATAAAGCAGTTCTCTCTCTCTCTCTCTAACCTCTGAAATATATCTCAATGAAAGCACACAGGAAACTAGCTATTACACAACCTATTTATACTAGCATTACAATCGGTAGGTCGAGGGAGTTAGTTCCGAAAATACCGGAACTAACTTAGTGGGCAACGTCCAACGTCTTTGAGTGGTCTTCTTACTTGGGCCGTGACTTCAGGTGTTAAGGGAGGACTTTATGACCGTTGTGGCGTTGAGGCATTCCCGAGTTAACTCCTTATTATTCGCAACAGCACGGGAGAGTCTATGAAGGCTCTTTAGTTGCGTGGACTCCATTGAAGTGGCTCACTCTTTGTGTCTGACTAAGGATGATTGACTCTCTCGAGTTGATTGGCTATCTCTGCAACACTCTGATGTCCCAACAGCAATTAGTGGCCAGCTCAAAGCAATAATAAAGCACCATTGGAGATAAAACAATAATCATTAATTGAAGAGTGTTTACAAGCTAATTAAGTGTATCCAAGTTTCATCCCAACCTAGAGCACTATATGGGACTACTCAAGCATTACAAGGGAAACAAGAGAGGATGGATTAGAGATAGCCATAGGAGGAGCTTGAGGGAGGTAAGAAGCTTCTTCTTTTCTCTCCCTTTCTTCTTCTCTTATCTTATTTTCTCTCAAAATCACCCCTCTCAGCTCTCTAGCCCTCGCTTTTGTGTCAAAATCAAAATGCCCCTCTTTTCCCCAAATTCCCCTTAAAAACTGCAAATCTGGGCAAAATTGGTTCCGACCAACCCGGACTAGGTCGGTCCCGTGGGTCGGTCGGCTCCCCTTAGAAGCAGACATGTGAGAAATTTAGTATGACCAACCCACGACCGACCCAGACTCTATGGGTCGGTCAATTCTAGCAGGTTGAGCTCACTGGGAAATAATCCGACCGACCCAGACTGGGTCGGTCCTATGGGTCATCCCTGCTCTAGAGATTTCTCTAACTTGAGCAGGGCCTAGAATCTTCGGTGTGGATCGGAATTGCTCCCCGTTTGCGGCATTGGAAAGATTGAGAGATGAAGAATCCAAGGATGCACTTTAACAACTCCAAAAGAATCTGAAAGTATACTCAAAATGAGCTTTTACCTATTAAAAGACCAAGATATATAAGTTCACTATTAATCACAAAAATACTTTATTAAGTGCTGAAATAGGTCAAGCATGCACTAAAATAAAGGTGAATAAAGAACCTAAATTCACATAGTTTCACCACTTATCAACAAGTCTCTGAGTAAAAAATTACGCGAGAGTCTCTTGAATGGTAAACCAAGAGGGAATGAGTGTGTCATTTTTATACAACTCCAGTAAGAATACATTCAGAAGTGAGGCAAACATCATAACTCTAATCGAAGGAGATCATTTGTAAACTTACTCTAAAAAATGCGAAAAGTAACAAAGAGCGGATACACAACTATTAGGGATGACGAAGTACCTAGGTTCAGCACCACACAGCCAAAAGCTTGTGAACCCTAACACTATACCCTAGGCACCCCCGCCAAGCTTTTCATATATCCCTTTTTAATACACTTGAAAGCTCCACAAAACGAGCCAGCCAATGATGAATAAACCAACCAGTGACCAAAGGAAGTAAGGAGCCCGACTTCCAGGTAGCAACTCCACAAGTCCAAAGAAGTAAGATGACCATCGACATGATGAAATGATCCGTAAATGGTCCCAAAGTGACACAGGATCCAAAAAGCTCATAACCAAAACAGCTTTCAGCATTCAATATAGGAACCACAAAAACCCTGAAAGGAAAAGGACACAAGGCAAATCTGAAAAGCTCGAAAGAAGTCCAAACACAAAACAAGAAGAGAGAACGATGCAAAGGACAACCCTAAAGTCTAAAGTTCCACAACTCACCAACAAAGTCATCATGAAGTGGTTAAATAACTTCAAGACAAGAAGAGGTGAATCTGAAAAAAGGAGCAAGTTGCAGCTTTGGTCACCCTTACTGCTCCTCACATTCCAAACGTTCCTCTATGGTCTCATTGTCATTCATCACCCCCACCCCACGGCCACGTTATAAGCTCTAAAGACTTCTGACTTAATAGTTGTGTATCCATTAAGTGAAAGTAACAGATCGAAAGCGTAAGTCAAATAAATGTAGAATTCAGTGATCAAGACGTTATGACCGAAAGGAAAGGATGAGTGCAAGTGTTAGCCACATCAAGTGTAGAATAGAAAGCACCACAGCAAATAAATTCTGACCTTGTGAGAATAAGACTTGTTTCGCGTGGTTAAACCAAAAAAATATTGGGGGCAATCGATCGTCCGGATCGATTGCCACAAACTCTAAAAACTAAGATTGCCTTAAGGAAAAATACTGGGGAAATTGTTGGTTCCAACAATTGCAATAACGACACTGATTGAGGCCCAAGAGCCCAAAGCCCAAATGTATAAAACCCAAAAGTTCAAACCCTCTCCACATCCACAGGCCCGTCCTAAGCCCTACCTCCACATTCAAACATCTATAGGCCCGTCCTAAGCCCTACCTCCACATCCAAACATCCACAGGCCCGTCCTAAGCCCTATCTCCACATCAAAATTTTCTTAGGCTCGTCATAAGACCTAGTACCACCTTTAGGCTCGTCATAAGACCTAGATCCATCCTTAGGCTCGTTATAAGACCTAGTATCACCTTTAGGCTCGTCATAAGACCTAGTATCACCCTTAGGCTTGTCATATGACCTAGTACTACCTTTAGGCTCGTCATAAGACCTAGTACCACCTTTAGACTTGTCATAAGACCTAGTACCACCTTTAGACTCGTCATAAGACCTAGATTCATCCTTAGGCTCGTCATAAGACCTAGATTCATCCTTAAGCTCATCATAAGACCTAGATCCATTCTTAGGCTTGTTATAAGACCTAGATCCATCCTTAGGCTCGTCATAAGACCTAGATTCATTCCTTTAGAACCAATAAACATTGCATTCATTTCATTCAAATAGGCACGTCACAAGACCTATCTGCATTATCCAGGCGCGTCACAAGACCTGGCGACAGAAAGTTGGCGAGGTGATGGAAATAAATCCTCCTGTGCTATGTCAACTTTTTTTGGAATCAACGAATGGTGGGCGATGGCAATAAGCCTCCAAGTTTTTTACCAGAGAGTTATTTCTACACCAGCTTGGAGGGCAATGGCAATAAGTCCACTTTGGGTCCAGCCAAGAGTAATGGCACGGGTTTCAGTCCCCAGAAGCATCCATCGAGCATTATCAACATCATCGGCATCATCAACATCATTAGCACTATCAGCATCGTTAACATATCAGCATTCTTCCATCTACATACCATATAGTCTTCACTTTTAGGTAGTCGACGCCTTATAATAGCTCGACATTACTTTATTTTCGCTTTTAGGTAGTTGACACCTTATAATAGCTCGACATTACTTTATAATCATTTTTAGGTGGTCAACGCCTTAGAATAGCTCACATTACTTTAATTTTCACTTTTAGGTAGTCAATGCCTTAAAATCACTTGAGATTACTTCATTTTTCTCTTAGGTGGTTGACGCCTTAGAATAGCTCGACATTACTTTATTTTCGCTTTTAGGTAGTCAACGCCTTAGAATCACTTGACATTACTTCATTTTTCTCTTAGGTGGTCGATGCCTTAGAATAGCTCGACATTACTTTATTTTCGCTTTTAGGTAGTCAACGCGTTAGAATCGCTTGACATTACTTTATTTTTCTCTTAGGAGGTCGATGCCTTAGAATCGCTCGACATCCTTTCACTTTACTCACAGGTAGTCAGAGCCTTAGAATAGCTCGACAAGATCTGTTAGTTTTCAACAGCATGTAGGGTCCAAAATTTAGGGTATCACTTAAGCATCAACTAGTCTTCTCATATCCGTTACAAAGTGTAGTTGACGGGGGGCAATCGGTTATACCCAAAATTTTAACCTCCCTAGTATAGGGTTGGTAAAACTTTAGTGTTGTGAGAGACACTTTGGTCAAGCGGTGATGATTCCCAGTTCGATCGGCGCGTTCCAGAGCACTAGGGGTAGCTTAGTCATCTTCGGGGGTATTTTCGTAATTTTCAAGGCCCCTAGGATCTCCTATAGGCTTTTCTCTCCTCCGAAAAAGGCTCAAATCAACTTGAAATGCTTTGAAATTTTAACCCATGATAAAGGATGAGATTTTGGGCATAATGGCATTGAAATTTTGATTTTTCGTATTTCCAATAATTTTCTAGCAATTTCTGATTGGATCCAACGAGAAATTGAATTAAAAAAATGCTCCAATATCGAAAAATTCCAATTCCTCCTCAGAAAATCAGAATTATCATCCTTGACACATGGTTAAAATTTCTTAGCCATATTCCCCAGGAAACCCACTTAGTTAAGGTTACAACAAAATCTTATCTTATAAGACTTTTTCTATCTTTAAGGAAGTCTATATAAGAAGCCTTAACTTCTTATCAAAGAATAAGCTCTAGAACCCTAACAAGTTAGAAAACACAGTTGTCCTCATCGTCTCACGTTTTCATCAACACCCGACCACCAAAATCACACACTGAAAATCTCCCAAAATCACCACCTAAACACATTTTTCAACTCTCACCACTTTCAAAATCATCAAACCACCACCAAACCACCTTCAAAGCGTCAAAAACAACCTCAATTCACAAAGGCTAGAAGCTAGTCCCGAACCCAAATCAGAATCGACTCCAACGAAGCACCAAAGGATTCCTGACATGAAGAGTCTCATCAATCTCGAAGGTAAAACAAGTTGGAACCTCACTCTTTTGATTCCCCATGACTTCCTCAATCTTATGTCAAATTGTGGTTGCAAACTAACCTTTCATAGCTTCTGAATTGCTATTTGTTTCAGTTTATGTCCTCTAACTTGTTTGCCAAGTTTCGTATTTAATTCGACTTCAAATTATAAATCTTTGATTATTAATATCTTGGAAATATTTTAGGCTATGTGTGCATAAAATTTGAGCCAAAAACACCGTCAGGAACTACAAAAACCAACTGTCCCTGGGTGGTCCGTGACCTCGGACCTAGGTCCGGGACCACAGACGGTTGTCCGTGGTCACGGGCACCCACAGACGGTGGCAGGATTTTTATTTTTCATATTTTAGGGTTTTAACAGTACATGTCCGGGCCCACGAACACCCTGTCCGTGGCCCCGGACTTTTCAAGTTTGCATTTTTATTTTAATTAGACTTTCATAATCACATAGTTTAATTAGGGTCCGTGGTCTCGGACATTAAGTCCGTGGCTACGAACAGAAAGAAACTTTGCTTTAAATCTACCTCCTAAACCCTAGTTTAGGTAATTTCAACTTTCACTTTATTTTTATGTTAAAACATGTAAAATAAAAAAATTAGAAGCACGCACTTAGGTTAAAACGACTCGTAATAAGCCGTAATTAGACTAAGTAGAGGAAAAAACGACTTCGAGGGGTAATGAAAGTAACTAAACCCTTAATTAAGTCTAATATCAAGCCCCCGAACCCGACTCTCCTAACCTAATTTGATCTAGGTTAAAATTAGGTGGCAACTCATAATTAGGTTCTAGTGAGCTAACTTAGGATTCTGTAATTAATGTTTTACGACATAATTATTAAAGCTTAGGTTATAGGTGGACCTAGAACCGATTAGATCCTAATCAACTTTAATCAACATAGGATAGGGTTCAAAATCGAGGCTCACAGTCTCTAAAACCCTAATTTTATTATTTTGAAAATTAAATTGGGGAAAGCAAATTCTACATATTAAGTGAGGATGGTGTACAGCGTACAAGTCCTTTACCCCATTTATTGCACTAGGAAACTAGATATTGTTTGTTAATAATAATACTTCTACTATTTTTTCATTCTATTGAACTCAGGTCTCCATTGAGAGTAGCTTGGGTTCTGCATTTATAATATAGTAACTAGCATCTAGAACGACTCTTTGATTCCATTCCTTGCCATTCTTGTATATTTCATCTTTCAATCTTCTACTAGTGGTTGGGTAGCTGAAATTTGATCTACTATTATTAAACTAGTATGGTGAGAAGAGGCTATAATAATGGCTTTGAGGGTTGACGTATGATTGTTTGTGTGGCTATGATTATGAACACATATATAGTTCTCTTCTATACTATTATTTCTTGAGTGACCAGACTTGCTTGATATTTTTAGGGAAATTTAAGGCCAGCTCAGTACTGCAAATTAAGAAATAATTTGTGAACCATTATAAATATCATAAGATATAGATGATAAGATTGGAAAATGCAATGAAAATGAGTGTTTACAGGAGTTACATGCTTACATTCAGATTTAGAAATGGAACATGTCTGTCTTTAAATAGTGACGGATAAGAGAGGGAAATATGCATCTCTAATCCAGTAAACGAAAATTCAGTATTCCGTCGCCAATTAGTAACGGACGTATTCGGTCTCTAGTCTGTCGCTAATTAAAAAGGTAGCGTCGGACTGTTCTGTTGCTAATCCATCGCTAAATAACGACAGAAAATTTCATCCGACGCAATTTTGAATTAGCAATGATGTGTTTAGTGACGGATTATTCTATCTGTAATCTGTCATTAAAAGCCATTAGCGATGGATTAGAGACGGAATAGTTCGTCGCTAATTACGTCTTTTCTAGTAGTGTCTAATTATTAAGTGTTAGGTGTTGGTTTACTGAGTGTGTGTTGGGGATGGAACGGAGCGTTCTGATCCTGCGTGTGTGCGGGAGTAAGTTTCTATTTCTTTTCTTCTTTCCGGAGTCTGGGTTGTGGTGTCGGGTTACATTTTCCCTTTTGTAATTAGGGTTTCATCAATGAAAGCTTCGTTAGTTTTTTTTCTCCCTCGCCTTGGTCTTGTTCACTATCTTGCCGATTTTCACCGTTTGTAAGATATTGTGTTTAGATGAAAGATTGGAAATTTTATAATCCTCCTCTATTATGTTATGATGAATTTTTCTACAAATCCCATTGATTTTTCCAATTAAGGCAAGTTTAGATGTTTCCTCTATTGATCTTATGTATTTTTTTAAGTGGATGGGAATCCAGCAAGAGGCAATACTTGGTGTTATACCTAAAATTTTGACCCCCATAAGAGAGTCTCTAAGGCATATGCGTTGTAAAGGGTATTCTGGTCAAACGTTGAGGAATCCTGGTTCGATTGACGTGTTCCGGAGTGTTAGTGACAACTTAGTCATCCCAAGGGGTATTTTCATCATTTTCTCCTAAGCCACCCCATAAGCTTTCTCTCTCCTCTGAAAACAACTCAAATTAACTCGAAATGCTTTGAAACTTAAACATATGATAGAGAATAACATTTAGAGCATAATGTTTTTGGAATTTTAATTTTTTGAATTTCTAATAATTTTTTAGTAATTTTTTATTGAATCCTATGAGAAATTGAATTTAAAAGTATTCTGTTATCCTAAAAATTGATCTTAGAAAAATTAAAAATATCTTCCTCCACACATGGTTAAAATTTCATAGCCAAACTCACTCAAGAAATCATGTGTCCAAATCTCAGTAAACTTTAGTTTTCACCGAGTTAACTCAATATTTAGTGATGCCTATATCAGGGACCTTACCCCTTAATCAAATGACAGCCCCAAGAACCCTAAATCACCAGAGCACTCATCTGTCTCCTTCCACTCATGTTTTAAACTCCTAACCTTCAATCAAACACCAAAATTCCACCGAAATCATCACTGAAACACATTTTTCAACTTCTCCAACCACAACAATCATCATAACACCATCAAACTACCACAAAAAATGTGAAAAACATCATTACTTCATTCATAAGGTCAAAAGCCGGATTTGAGCTCAATCCAGGACCGATTCTGACAAAGCAGTGAAAGATTCCTGACATGAAGAACCGTATCAATGCCAAATGTAAAACAGGTTGAAATCTTATTTTTCCAACTCCATTCGACTTTAATTACTCTCTGTTGAAATTTGGAGTCGAACCAAACTTTTTCGGCTCCTGAATTAGTGTTTTTGTTTGTTTCTATTTGATAACTTGTGCATTACGTTTTGTATTAAATTTGTCTTCAAATTGAAAACTTTCAATCAATAACATGTTAAGCATCTTTCAGGCTATCTACCCATAAAATTTAGCTAAAACACCGCCAGAAAACCCACGAACGCCATCGTCCGTGGCTCGTCTGTGCTCGCGGATGGCCTGTCCGTGGCCACGGACAGTGGCAAGAATTAATTTCAAAATTCTTAGGTTTTTTCAATTCATGTCTGGGCCCACGAACGTTCTGTCTGTGGCCTCGGACTTTTTCAAAATTGGGAAATTTCACCAAATACCACTGAGATTTTGCTTAATTCACGATATACCACTGTGTTTTTAAAATTACACAAGATAACACTAAGTTTTACTTAATTCATCAGATAACACTGTGTCTCATATTTTGTTAAATGTTCCGTCAATTCTAGGAAAATGACTAAACTACCCCTGTTATTAATTAACAACTTGAAAGTAATTTGTCATACTTAAATTTCATAAGATACCGCTTTTATTTAACTATTTATATGGCTACTTTAGTCTTTTTTCTAGGGATATTAATGGAACATTTAATAAAATATGAGACAGAGTGTTATCTGGTGAAATAAGTTAAAACTTAGTGTTATCCTGTGTAATTTTAAAAACACAGTGGCATATCGTGAATTAAGCAAAAACTTAGTGGTATTTGATAAAAATTCCCTTCAAAATTTCAATTTCCTATAAATTCTACTTTTTCAGTGAAACTAGGTTAACTAGGGTCCGCATAGCCATAGGTAGAATAAAATTTCACCAAAATTGGCTTCTTAAAACGTAATTTAAGTAGCGTTAATTTCCACTTAAATTTTTCTATCAAAAAATGCTAAAAACACAAAAAAATATAAGCTTGTGCACTTAGGTTAAAATGACCTCGTAATAAGCCGTAAATAATCTAAGTAGAGGAAGAATGAACTAGGAGGGTTATGTAAGTAATTTGAACCCTGAATAAGTCGAATACCAAGCCCCTAAACCCAAACTCTACCTTTCCAAATTTACCCTAGGCTAAAATTAGGTGGCGACACATAATAGGTTTCAGTGAGCTAACTTAGGATAATAATTAATGTTATATTATATGACATAGTTATTAATCTTAGATTATAAGTGGACCTAAAATCCAGTCAGATCCTATCAACCCTAATCAACATGGGACAGTGGTTTGAAAATCGAGACTCACACTTAGGTTGAAGAAGAATCTTTCTCGTCAAGATTGCGGCTTCAAAAGCTAAAGAAAGAATTTGGAATTAACAAAAACTTCAAAAATAATTAAACAACTTCGTTTAGAAACTAACAAGCTATGTTGACAAAACTAGACTTGGCAGATGAATCATTTCCGACCTTTCTCGAACTAGCTCTTATTCAGATTGAGTAAGTTGCACTTTGCAATTCACCAAGCTAAGAAAGAAGAGACGAGTTAACCGAAGAGCGCCATACCAAACAAAATTGAACTAACTGCATTTTAAATTGTTGAAGCGACTTATCAATCTCAGTGCTGGGAATTGTGAATATGTTGGTGACGGGGGAGAGAAGTCCTTACTATGCTCCAAATGACTTTATCTTTGAGGGAAACTTATTATGGCTATTTGATGGTATATTTATAGCATAAAGAGGTAGTCAATGCTGTCACATATAAAACAAGCACCAAAAAAAAATTCCCAAGATGCCAAACAGAAGCGATTGTTTCTTGTTGTCTATGTTGAGGTTATCAGTTAAGGCGGGTTAATATTGTGCTAATTGATAATATATTTAGGGGCAAAGTTTATGTTATCCTATTTGCATGATTGTATATAATAAACTGTTCCAATATACCAATGTTGTTTGTAGTGTAAATGAAATGGTATATCACCATGCTGCACACTTTTGCATAGAACTGGGGTGTAAAACAGTAATTAGTGTCTAGCAATTCCATCTTCAAATGCTACTTTAAATTTGTGGTCAAAAGTTCTAGGGAGCCTCATGATGCAGTACGGAGAATTGGTTGTGTTTTGCTTTAGGATAGCAGCAAGTCGCTCTATATCAATATCACCAGTCATGCCACTGATTGCTCATTTGTGATTCTTTTTCCCCTTTTCCATTGCCCGATTCTGTTGAATCGTAATTAGAAAATCAAAAGAGGAAGGTACAGAAACATAGGATCAGATAAAATATAGCCAGCCAGGACACAATTAGTATACATAAAGGTCTATTACAATTCATCAATATCTCTTTCCATGGCAGATACTACAAAAACCAATAAAAAGATGCAAATATACAAGCGAACCAAAAGAGCAAAAAATCACAGACCGTAACTTTCCATATAGCTGGTCCTGGCTGACTATGAGTGATGGTTCATCTCTTCTTGATACTGTTAAGATGGGTGCTTTCATATACAGGCAGATCACTTGAACAATACCCAAATCGATTATTATTATAATCACAATCGTAATTTAAGTTCAAGTTCAACTCGAACAAATCAGAACTTGAATCACTCTCCGCTTCTTCAACATCATCTTCAGATAAATGTCGATTGATCCAGCTAGTCGTATGTGGCGTGTAGGGAATATTCTGAGACGACCCATGAAGACGATTAAACTTCTCATTCAGCCAATCTATATCTGAGCCATGGGTGACCTCCGTTTTCGGAGTTGAATTGGATAGCTCAGCGTTTCCGACATTGTAATTAGGAGGTGTCCTAAATCCGGGACCGGCGGTGGAAGCAGATGTATGTGCCGTCCTTGTAATAGTAGTAGTTTTTCTCCTCGTTGTTGCTGATGCGGTGGTGGTTGTGCTTGTGAAATAGCCAAAGCTGCTCCTCCTGGTCTTTATTCTCGTCCTCCAACTGCTAGCGGGGCTATCTTCTACTTCCTCTTCTTGGACTGAATTGATCTTGTCCTTCTTCCTCTTGGAGAATGTCTGCAGGCTGACAATGGAGTTGAAGAAGCTAGCAAGCCTGCCTCCAGGAGAGCTGGGTTTTATGTGTTTCTTCTTCTTATCCTGCACAGTAATTTCCCTCTTCTCCATGAACATCTGGGCACCAAATGGGCTGTTCTTGTTTGATCTGATGTAGGTGGACATGTCCAGGCTCGCTCTTCTAGTTCCTTTGCAATTACAGTCTGAACTCTTTCGGTAGTCTTCTTTCATGGATCCGAATGTCTTCCGTGATAAAGTGCTACTGCAACTGCAGGAGCCATCAAATCGTCGTTGAGTACTCGAGCTCTGGTTGTTCATCCCCAAGTAGTAACGCTTAGCTTCGAACTCGTCTATCTGGTGATGGTCTTCTGAGTTGTTTGATCTTCGAACACAGCGTGGAGGAGGTTGTTTCCCGTAGTTCTCCTTACCAGTGTTAGGGAATCCAAATGCTGACATATCAGTCAATGATGAAGGTAGCTAATTAAGACTTGTATTTTTGTGTATCATTAACGATTCAATTTGATATTTCAAGCTCCAACTCATGATGGAGGTCAGGGAAGTGAGTGATCAGGATTGAGAAAGAAATAATAACACAGCGGGTATGAGTTGGGACGACATGATGGGAGGTAGTGGGAGTGCAAGCTCACTTTGTAGTAGTAATCTAACTGCGGGCTCTGCAAACTCATGATAGGAGGAAGTGTTTGGGGGGACAAGGTTACTATTTAAAGGGACCCATTCTGATTGTAAAAGCTCTCTCTATTTTGAGGACATAAGTTCGCATCTCATATCTCCTTGTCTTTTGATTGGCTTTGGACAAATGTTGATAATTTATACATTGCTGAATAGTCCTGAAACTGGTAGTTTTGAACTTTCCTACCAAAATGGGCCAAAATTGAAAGAAACGATTTTCCTTGATTTGTAGTTGGATCCATATAATTATTCTTCTTTCTCTTCTTTTGTGCCATTTAGGGAGAAGGCACAATTGGTTGCAAGATGACTAGGTTTGACGTATGAATGTCGAAAAAAATTTGCATAGTTGAAAGTTCAGTTATTGGTGAAAGAAGCTTCTTTTCCAATAATGCTAAGGGAACTACTATTATAATTTTGCATAGAGCTATCAATTTAGGGAAATGTTATCGAAGGAAATTTACGCTCTGTCTAACGGCAAAATTTATTAATTTTATACTCCCTCGATCATGAATTGACCATCATGTTTACTATTTAGACATGTCGTTTGACTTTAATATTAAACATGTAAAATAAACTAATTTTAAAAATTTAAATTTTGCATAAAATTCCTTACATGATAAACTATATATTACAAAATTTAATTTTATAAAATTATGTTATCTTATATATTTAATATTAAAGTGAAAAAACGTGCTATATATAAAACAAACAGGACGATGAATTCAGGAGGAAGGAAGTATAAAATATTAAAAATTGGGTCTCATAGGCTTGACATCGGTAGAACCTGAAAAAAATCAGATCCGGTCAGAAAATATACAACTGGGCCCTACACTTTAGGTGAGCTTCACAGACTCGAAATTTGTTCGAGGTCCAGTCCGAACCGAATCATCACCTCTATAAGTTATTAAGAAGGGAAAATTACATCCCCCACCATCAGGTTTGACGTATTTACAAAAACCACCAACGTACTTAATGAAATTAAATTCAACACCCATCTACTTTCCTCCGTCTTATATCCGTCATCCTTTCTTATACTACCGTTAGTCACCGCCACATGTCACATTTTTAGTGGACTGGATGGCTGCTGACATGGTAATATGCCACCTCATCTCCTCATAATACATGTCACCCTAACTCAAAATTGTTTCAGTCGACAGAACCCAAACTCGATTCGATCAAGTCCCACTAGGGTTCTTCCTTACACCCCTTTCTCCTTCTTCGACGATTTCGGATCATTGCCTGGACCTTTCTCCTTCGTCGATGATTTCGGATTATTGCCTGCACTCTGACTGGAACCGGAATTCGTCGGTGCCCTAGCGGGTGTCTGGTATGATTTTGTTCCGTTGAAATGCTTGCGGTACTTGGTTGTCGCCTGAGCATATTATCCCCCTCTCCCCCTTATTCTTATTCCATGGTTTCGATTCCTGGTGCTGGAATCGAGTAGCCCTGTTGTGATTGTGGTCCTTTGAACTCTAGCGGTGGTTCTCGCCTGTTGTATTCGGTGTCCTCTGAACCCTAGCGGGTCTGTTGTATTTGTTGACATTCGAACTACTGAGTTTAGGCTTTTGGTTTTGCAAAACCTGTTTGGTTGCCTGTGGTATGTTATGTTTGCCTGTTTGGAACTGTCAAATGTGGGTTTTAATTGAGTTATTTGTGGTACGGTATGCTTGCCTGTTTGGTTTCTGTCAAATGTGGTATCTAATTGGGTCAATTGTGGTACGGTATGCTTGCCTGTTTGGTTTCTGTTCACTGAAGTCATTGTGAGAATGCACTGGTTGATTAAGAAAGTGGTATCTATTGGCCTTTTTTTTGCTTCGATTACTCAGAATGTTGGTTATGTTGTTTTAATACATTTTTGGAGTTCTGTTGTGAGTGTAGTTGTTATTCATCTGATGTAGTGTTATTTACTAATGTGGTATGTATTCAAATTGATTAGTATCTTTGCATTTTGGTGTGTTAGCAGTAATGGAACAGTTTATTGAAGTACTATACAAGAGTGGACGTCACAAAGTTGAGGCGCCATTTGATCCTGACAGATACTCCACAATAGAGCTAGTTAATGACTGTCTACAAGCGATTAAGAATACTGCAAAATTGCCAGAACCAAAATGTCCTTCTTTCTTCTACAAGCACCCTAAAAGCAAGAAAAAAGAAATTGGGTGTGATAGACAGTTGATGGCAATGCTGTCCTTGTTTGAAGGGAAAGAGCTGATTGAGATTGTAGTTGAAGAGGGGTCAAAAGAAACTGAGCTCATGTCTACTTTCAAAAACTGGCTGAAAGATGCAGATAAAAGGGATGGAAAAGATAGAGACAACACAGATGATGATGCAGTTGATGTTGGTGTTGATTGGGATGAGTTGGTGATAGATGGGCAAACAGTGATATGTCCCGATTCACCACCACAAACACAACCCTCTCAAACTCAACCCGTTGTCCCACCCGAATCACACCCACCTCATTCACAACCAGCCGATCCTCCAACACAACCACCTCATTCACAATCAGCCCCACCTCAAACAACACTCCCTCCATCTCAAACACAAACAAGGAAAAAGAAAAGCCAAGAGGTCTTAATCTCATTGATGGAGGTGCCCCATTGGTTCCCCCTTCTACGGAACAGTCACCGAATCAAGCATTTAATAGCTGCACATCTACCAAGAGGGCTGTTCAAACACACTTCACATGCACAGACCTTGTCTAGCCCTAGAGTTGCATCAAACCACAACAGTGCAACTGACAACTTCCTTGTGGACACAAGGGTGTCTGGAAATTATGATTTGCAGATTGTCCCAGTTAATAACGAAAAAACATCAAAACTGCAAAGTGAAGGAAACAATGAAGAATTCACCGAGGAACAAAATCCTCACTTCTCTGATGATTCTTGGGACATTAAATCGGATGAGAACAAAGATTTCAGCTCAAGTGAAGGGGATGAGTCAGATTCTATCATCAATGATGAGGGTGTTGATGTTGAAGATGATGACCTAGATGCTCTGCGTGAGGGTGCGTACTTTTCTGGTGATGAGAATGCAGGTGTCATAGGAGATGAGCCGTATTTGAGAAATGGGAAACCTTTTGAGATGCAACCAGATGGCACCATCAAGTTAGAACCTCACCAGATGTTCTTGAACAAGACCAAGTTCAGAGAAGTTATACAGGACTATGCTGTACAAGAAGGTATTGACTTGTACAGAGTGGCAAATGACCCGTGTAAGTATACTGTAAAGTGTAACAACCTTGACACATGTGAGTGGCGGCTTCATGCTTCTTTGCTGCCAGATAATGTGACCTTTATGATCAAGACAATGAAAGGAGAACATACATGTTCAAGGCTGACAGAAAACCCCGCAGCAACTTCTAGCTGGGTTATGTGAAAGGTTTTGCCTGAATTGAGGGAAAACATGACTATGTCCCCAAATGCCATTCAACATTTCATTCTAACAAAGTATGGCGTGCATGCTAATTACATGAAATGCTTCAGAGCGAAGAAAGAGGCGATGAAGTTGTTACAGGGTAATCATGCTGAATCTTACTCTAATCTCCACCAATACACCAAAATAGTCCTCGAGAGGAACCCCGGTCTATAATAGACTTGAAGTATCAAGAATATCAAAACGGTCCTCCAACTTTCAGCAAGCTGTTCATTTGCTTTAGAGCATTGAAGGAGGGCTTTCTAAAGGGTTGTAGACATTTTATTGGTGTGGACGGTTGCCATCTGAAGGGGCCGTATGGTGGTGTTCTACTAAGTGTTGTTTCTCTTGATGGCAACAACGGCATCTTTCCCATAGCTTTTGCTATCGTTGCTAGTGAGACAACAGAGAGCTGGACTTACTTCTTCAGTAACTTGCGGCTGATAGCGGATGAAGACGTGCGGAGAAATTGGATCATTATCTCTGATCGACAGAAGGTAACACTATATTTATTACCACATTTAGTTTTCATTCAGCTAATTCATAATCATTTTGCATGTAAGTGCCTTTCTTTACACATTCATGTCTTGTAACAGGGTGTTGAACCCGCATTGGAAGCTGTCATGCCAGAGGTGACTCGAAGAATATGTTATAGGCACTTATATGCCAACTTCAAGAAGGATCATCCCGGTATTTGATCGTATTCATCCTCTTTATTTATTTTGGGTTACTGTATTACTTTTAGGTGTATTTAGTACTTGAATAACAGAGTTGACAATTGTTATCAGGTGCCCTGTTGAGAAACTTGTTTTGGGAGGCGGCACAATGTTACACAAATGCGGCACTTAAGGATGTACTTAAGAGGATTGAGGAGACATCCTTAGGCGCATTTCGTTACCTCAGAGAAGTTGATTACAACATGTGGGTAAGATTGCATATGCCGAAGGATGTCAAAGTCATAGAGACAACTTCCAACTTTGTTGAATCTTTCAACAGCAAGTTGTCTGGAATAAGAGGCAGTCCCATATTTGCGCTTCTAGAATCCCTCAGGCGTACATTGATGAAGAAGCTGAATGACAGAAGAGAATCTGTTAACAAGTTGAGTGGGAGGATCACACCTTATGCAAAGAAGGTGTTATACAAGAACACGAAAGCTAGTTGTCGATGTGGCCATACAGCAAGCAGTGATCATGAATTTGAAGTCACGGATGCAAACAGACATTATATTGTGAATCTCAGAGACAGGCACTGTGATTGCATGGCTTGGGATATATCAGGAATCCCTTGCAAGCATGTTTGTGCTATCCTCAATTGGAAAAGAATGGACAAGGACCATTTTGTCGATCCTTACTTTTCTACCCTCAAAGTATGCAGCCACATATGAGTTTGCAATCTCCCCTATCCCGGATCCATCTCTGTGGCCAGAACCTCATGGGTTGAAGATTTTGTCCCCACCATTTCTTAAAAACTACCAGGAAGGCCAAAGAAAAATAGGTGAAGGGAAGAAGGTGAACCTGGTCCAAGCACAAAAAGATCTACCCATGTGACTTGTGGGAAATGCAAGCAGCGTGGTCACAACTCTAGAACATGTTCTAGTCAAACCAATAGAGGTGAAGGTCAAGGTGCGGGTCTTGTACTTGCTGATGAAAGTGGTGATGGGAATGGTGCCACAAGGGATATTCCACCAGCTAGGAAACGAAAGAGTAAAGAAGTTGCCTCCTCTTCAAGACCAAGTCGAAGGAAAAAAGTGAAGACCACATCGCAAGGTGGTTTCTATATTCTAATTGTTCATAACTAGTTATTTATATAATCTAACATAAATTAACAAATTTTATTCTATCTCAGGTGTTTGAGAAGTTAGGCGCCACTTGAAGATATAGAAGAGCAAGACAAAGACCGACAAGTCTATTGCTTTTGTTTGTAGAACAATTTTTTGTTTTGGTTTGAAAGAGAACATGCGTGTGGCTGTGTTAGGAAGTTGTTTGGTAGTACTTTGCTTTTGTTTGTTGTAGTAAGGCTGTTTGAACTTCTGGTGGTTGTAGTATTTTGCTTCTGTTTTTGTGGATGGCTTGAACCTTTGTTTATGGTGGTACTGCCAATAGTGTGGCCTGCTGATGTTGAACCAATGTTTCTGGTGGTGTTGCCAGTAGTTGCAGTATTTGCACTATTGTGGTCAATCAAATTGTGGAAACCAGCTATGCTGCTGTTGAATACAACAGGCGAGCCATGGTGTTAATGCACTGCTGTTAATCATGTTGAATCATAGTGTTAATGCACTGCTGCTGTTACAAATTATGGCTTTTGATTGTTACAGTCGTTATAGTTTCTTTAGTGATTATGTATAGCATTTATTCAAGTATATTGCAGCAGTATGCGCTTTTATGTGGTCAATTTCTGATAGGTGGATGTGTATAGTTGAAGAATTCCTTTTTTAACTGCTAAATTGAGCATCTGCTGAAGCAACTGATTATACTAGGGATTAAAGTTGCAGAAGGGTATATTTGAGGAATATGAGAGACAGAAGTAAAGTAAAGTTTGATAGATTAAATTCCAACTGAAACAACAATATCCGCCTTATATAGCTTGCAGAAGATCAACAATATAAACCAGGCAGCTAAACTGTCACAACTGAAACAACATGATTCGATACACAATTACACCACCTTCAAGTACAACAATACAATCGTGACAAGTACTATATATGAAAATACAACAAGCTTGTTCACTTCCGACTTGAAATCAACTATGTCTCTCTGGAGTAGATGCTTCAGCTCTTTTACTTCATCACTAAGCTTGGAAATTTGTTCTTGAATAACCAGCATACCGCCTCTAGAGCCACCAGATGTTACTTCTTCACCGTACATAGCATACCTCAACAAATGGGAATTCATTCCATTTCATGCCACCACTTGAATATCCCATTAGGACAATCACAACGGTAAAACAGTTTTCGATAATTGTCGGAAGTAAAAGATACATACAACCGAGCATTCTTATTACAATAGTTGCATTTCTCATTGTAGAAAATGAAGCGACTTTCACTCTTTCTGTTGCTGGATGAAGACATTGTATATAAAGCAACCTGATTAAACAGCATCAGTTATTGATAATTGAAACATGTATGTTGCAGACCTTGGGTAAAAGAAACATATTTGAGCTCAGATTAGGGATTTGCCCCATCATCACAGCCACAACTTTTGGTATTAGCAAAACAATGAATAACGTAATCCATGGAGCAATTCCAGATATAGCTTGCCTAGGTAGGAGCAACGATGGTTGGACAATTTGATTGACCATTAAATTGAGCAACAAAACTGAAACCATTATCGCTTCAACTACCCAGATAGCATATAATCTAGAACCGCTTCAACACAAAATTAGTTTAAACACCAGGCTAATACCAGAAAAAAGGGGCAGAGGATGAATTATATTGTGTATTCATATCATCATGTTTCGTTGACAACAAAACTGTAACAAGCTTAGTTACTGTCACAGTGTCACCAACATTCTGAGTAATCGAAGCAAAAAAGGCCAACAGATACCACTTTCTTAATCAACCCAGTGCATTCTCAAAATGGCTTCAGTCGACAGGAGCCAAACAGGCAAGCATACCGTACCACAATCGACTCAATTACATACCACATTTGTCGAACAGCCACAGGTTTTGCAAAACCAAAAGCCTAAACTCAGCAGTTCGAATGGCAACAAATACAACAGACCCGCTAGGGTTCAGAGGAAACCGAATACAACAGGCGAGCACCACCGCTAGAGTTCAAAGGACCACAATCACAACAGGGCAACTGGAATGGAATCGAAACCATGGAAGAAGAATAAGGGGGAAGAGGGGGATAATATGCTCAGGCGACAACCAAGAACCACAAGCATTTCAACGGAACAAATCGCACCACCGCTAGAGTTCAAAGGACCACAATCACAACAGGGCTACTCGATTCCAGCACCAGGAATCGAAACCATGGAAGAAGAATAAGGGGAGAGAGGGGATAATATGCTCAGGCGACAACCAAGTACCGCAAGCATTTCAACGGAACAAAATCATACCAGACACCCGCTAGGGCACCGACGAATTCCGGTTCCAGTCAGAGTGCAGGCAATGATCCGAAATCGTCGACGAAGGAGAAAGGTCCAGGCAATGATCCGAAATCGTCGAAGAAGGAGAAAGGGGTGTAAGGAAGAACCCTAGTGGGACTCGATCGAATCGAGTTTGGGTTCTGTCGACTGAAACGATTTTGAGTTAGGGTGACATGTATTATGAGGAAATGAGGTGACATATTACCATGTCAGCAGCCATCCAGTCCACTAAAAATGTGACATGTGGTGGTGACTAACGGTAGTATAAGAAAGGATGATGGATATAAGACGGAGGAAAGTAGATGGGTGTTGAATTTAATTTCATTAATACGTGGGTGATTTTTGTAAATACGTCAAACCTGATGGGTGGGGATATAATTTTCCCTTAAGAATAATATGGTAAAACGCGGAGAAAATGTAGCAACAATCACCAGGAAATAGACACGTCTTTGTGATAAGGTACCTTCACACTTTTTACGTATAATAAGCTATCAGCTGACATTTCTGTGTACAATTAGCAAAATAAATATGATACTATAAAAGGTTTTGCATGGTAATATTTTTTTTGATAAGTGCTGGAAACCCAGTTACAAAGGCAATACTTCGGCATAAAGCCTTTCTCGCCACAATAGAAAGCTAAGAAGAAACAAGAAAATTAAACTACTTTGTAATAAAAGAGTGAACAAATTTCTAGAAGATAAGATAACATGGTCCTGAGGAAGACTCTCACGACGGCACCTCTAAAGGGTTTGGGGCCCCAATCCTTATTATGCAGGGTAATCTTCATAAAGCGGTGATCTGATAGCCGCCACGGATTTGCCGTAAGTTGCATGGTAATATGGTTCGGCAAACTAGTAAAGGTTAAAAATATCCGTTGGATTTAGAAAAAGACAACACAGGATGCAATATTATTTCAACACGGCATGGGAGATTTTCTTTTAATTAAGGGCCATAAATTCATCAGGTGTTGCTCTTTAACTGAAGAGTGCTGCTGCTGGTCACGATTCACGCCCATTGTTTTCTTGTGTATCAACAAGGCCTGAAACTGAGAAATCAGCAAGGAACCAAGAGACTGAAAAGAACCCACGGGGGGATGGTCTGTGGCCAAGTGGGCATTTAATGGGCCGTCAAAATCATGTGGTACTGACCCACCTGAATTCCTCCTGTCTCCTTTGTTTTATCACCGAACTACTGATTTGTAGTATATTTACAGTATATTTGGTAGGGTGCCCAAAAAAATCTGTTACCACCGCGGTACCGTACCGTAACCTGTTTATACCATATCGTCTAACCGGTAAACCGTACCGCCGAAGACGGTACGGTTAACTGTACCGTTATAATTAGACATATGCGATTTAGGTAACAGTATGTAACTTTATACCGTGATTAACTGGTTATATATATAAGGGAAAATTACAATCGCTCACCCATGACGATTGGCGAAATTACACAGCCCACCCACGAGGTTTCAAAAATTACTTTGACCACCCATGTGGTTTCCACAATTTTACATCCAGCAACTTTTCTAATATTTGATCAACTTAAAAGATGGTTAAATGATATCCAAATTTGATGAAATTTTACATGGACGGTATTAAAGTGTTATATTTTGGTAAAACGTGAAATCCAACGTTTTTTAAGCTCATATATGATCTGTGGGACCTGATGAACGTGTCTCATGTTTCATTGGGTCCCACATGTCATATATGACCTTAAAAAACTTTGGATTTGGCATTGAACAAAAATATAACACCTTAGCATCATCTATGTAAATTTTCGTCAAATTTGGATATCATTTAACCATCTTTTAAGTTGATCAAATATTAGAAAAGTTACTGGATGTAAAATTGTGGAAACCAGATGGGTGGGCAAAGTAATTTTTGAAACCTCGTGGTGGGCTGTGTAATTTCGCCAAACGTCATGGGTGGGCGATTAATTTTCCCTATATATAACTATATATTTATATATACATATACATATAGTCTTCAATTTTGGTTTTTGATATTTTAATATTGTTTGCTATGTGCTAGTCTTTTGTATATCCTTTAACTTATATTTTGACAACTTGACCAAAGATAATATAGAAACTAGAAAAAGAACACTCCATACCTATGACGTAATATATTATGTGCATTGAAGAGGAAGGTAAGCATTATAGATAGTGTATATTGTAATTATATTTTGTTAAATCTTTAAAGATGTATGTTGCTGTCACTTAGTTGATAAACCAGCTTGTAAATTATGTTGTTTGAATCTACGTGAATTGATTTTGTCTTATATTCTTGGATTGTTTTGTGTCATTGCGATTATAAATGTGCAGGTTATATATTATATAATGAATTTATTAGATGACCATTGCATAATGGTGGATTCAATATTTGTTTTATATGTTACATATATAAACAAATGCTTGCACATGATGCTTTCTAGTTTTTTTATTGTTTTTATTTGCTCACTTTTATCTAGTTTGTTATCATTACACAAGGTTATTTACATAAAAAAAATCTACAACCGGTTTTGGTTAACCTGAATTACCGTACCGCTCTAAATGGTTAACCTGAATGCAGTTAACCGATGTAAATGGAATAGTAACGGTATCGAATTTTTAAAAAACCGTATTACCCGGTTAACCGGTATACGGTTAACCGCATATGCGGTTAACCTTACCGTGAACACCCCTAATATTTGGGTAGTTGTTTTGTGTTGGTATATTTACAATATAGTTATTGATTGCTTTATGCTGGTGTATTTGTAGCTGTTTTAAAAACTATTATTTGACATTGTGGCATATTTACAACATAAATTAGTTAAGGTAGTTATGTATAATGTGTTTGCCGTTTTTTGTACTATAATTATTAATATTAAATTACTGTTTTAAAATTCCATTTCATTAAAAATTAAATAAATGAACTTGTAACAAATGTTATAAGATAAGTAGTTTGTTCGTAATTAAATGTCCGCCCACACTCAAAGCTTGATAAACTCAGTATGATAAAAGTCAATACATCATAAACTACAGTAGAATTTAACATGTAATGTATATTAATAGGTTTCCATTTTTCATGGGCCTTGTTATATGTTACCTAAAGTAATTAGTTAATAGTTTATATAAAAAATATAAGTAAAAAATTATTAAATAAAAATATGATAATTAATTAGTGTAATTTATTATTGACATACAAAACAATAAACTAATTGATAGTAAAAAAAATATGGCTTAAATATTACTGTATGTATTTAAAATTAAATATTGATATTTTATATTATATTTTTTATAAAATGAAATATTAGTATTAGAATATGGTATTGGTAATTTTAAAAATTACTAATAATTGTCATTAAAAATATTTATGACAAGGCTGAAAAGACAAGCAACATAAATGTGACATAAATTCCATATGCAATTATACTCTAAATGAACGAATAATGGAAAATATGACAGAATGTGTCATTTATGTCAAACTCATTTATATCACGTTTATACTGCAAACAAAGGAGCCACTGCGTGTAATTTTTGCGGGAATTTCAAAATTTTACTAATGATGTTTTCACAAATAAAATATTTTGACTATAATATATTTTCATAGGGTTATCAAAATCAGATTATGTGTCAGGTTGAACAAAACTTACTTCTGACATCTGAACCTAATACGTAAAACACATTGAGATAAAACCAATCCAAATCCATAATGGTTAATTTAGTACAACCTAAACCCAACACGATAACCCATAAAAAATGTCCAAAATTGTAATTAAGCAGCATAGGGAACTTGATATTTAGAATGTCAAGAAAATTAGATTTGGGAACTCTTTATTTAAATTAGTGTAGTTTCTACTTTCTAGGAAAATAAATATTCGCTCCATAACATTTTGTAAAATATTATTATGATGTCACTAAATATATTTATTATCAATCTTATTTTAAATAATATGTAATGTCTCATAATTGTATATTGTAACAAGAAATTTTAGCAATTTAGTATAAAATAAAACTAATTATTATGACAGTCTTAGTAATCATATGCCTCATCTATTCATGATACAAGGGTTAGTAGTTTTTTTATTACAAACTTTACAAATTAAAATAATATTAGAATTACTCAAATAATTTTTAAAAGAGGTTTTAAGAAAAAATGACTAATTTATAACTATTGTTTTAAATTATTGCCAATAATTTATAATTTTAGTACACAATTTTTTTAAAACTTATAATAAAAAAACTAAAACATACGTCTCTATATATTAATCTATAAACTTCAATTTTAATTTAATTTCTATATGATTTTCGTTTTTAGAGTAAATTACTATGAATCCCTTGAAATTTTGGCATAATACCGGTAACCACCTTGTGTTATCATAATTATTGGTAACCACCTTGAGATTACGGTATCTCTAACTACGAGCACTCAAACTATAGCTCCATTAATAAATCATTAACCCCTTGATGACCTATTAGCTTAGTCACTAAATAATTTCAAACTGGACAAAAACACTACTTAATCAGCATCGTCTAAGTCTCTCCCACTCCACTTCTACTTTCCTAAAAATGTCAACCCTAACCCAGGAATGGTCCACGTTTTTAGGAGGTTGTTTATCTGGTACGCAACACTTAGGGATGGATTTGTTCTTGGTTATAGACCATTCCTTGGTTAAGGATGACATTTTTATAAAAATTCCGCTGGGATAAGAGAGACTTGGATAATGCTGATTAAGTAGGGTTTTTTGTCTAGCCTGACATCATTTAGTTAATAAGTTGACAGGTTAATAAGGGGTTAATGATTTATTAATGAAGTTATAGTTCGAGGGCTCGTAGTCAGAGATACTATAACCACAAGGTGATTACCAATAATTATGATAAACACAAGGTGGTTAATAGTATCATCTCAAAATCTCAAGGAGGTTCCTAGTAATTTACTCTAATATATAATATAAATTTTAAAATCTAATTATAAATATTTAAAATGTATACTAATTTTAAAAATTAAAATTTAATTTTAAAATATTAGTTACTATGATTAAAAACATAGCACTTAAAGAAAAATTCTGGTTTCACCCCGACTGCACTATACCGGTTGAGTTTTTAGGTGCTTATATAACAAAATAAGTGAAGCCACTTGTCTATATTTACATTGTGGGAAGTTACCTGACAAGGTATCAATAATTGGTGGCCTCTCACCTTGGTTTTTAGTAGAATGACTAGTAGGTTTATAACAAATTAGTGTTGTAAATGAGAAGAAGAGAGTTTACTGAGAGAGACATGATCGAGAGGCAAATCATCTTATTCCAATACGAGTGTACAAGGAATAGAGGGTAAGGGTGTAGGATCGGGTGGCTAACTCAAACCAATCAAAGGTGTGAGTCTAAGGATTGGTTTGACTCAATCAGCCTTCTTAACTGAGAGGCACTCTGTGAGGTAGAGGCACTCAATCGAACTTCGTATGTGACAACACTTGAGACGTAGAAACACTTAGCCGAACTAAGTGCGCGGAAGCAGTTGCTCAAGGTAGTGAAGTAAGATAGACTTAGCGGAGCTAAATGGATTAACACTCGAAAGGTGGAGGACTCTGTCGAACTCAGCAGGATACACAATATAAGTTATTTTATTTCCTGGTCAAAACAAAACAACTTATAATGCCCACTCAGTAGATGAGATCTACTTCGTGGTTTTCACTCACTCACCCAATACAATCTCTGATCAGCTCAATGATAAGTGTAGTGAAAACTAGGTCCTACCTAGAAAGACTCTATCGATATGCACAAACGAATCTAGTACTTCTCTCTCTCTTTTTCTCTCTCTAAAATAGGCAAAGCTTTCTCTAAACAAATGCTCTGAATGATTCTCTTTGGAAAGCTGCAATGAGAAACGAAATGACAACTCTCTTATATAGTGGAGCCGGTGAGGGAGTCTGCTTCCGAAATTTCTGCCATCTGAACGTTGTAGTTGCTTAAAATTCGGTCCTAACTTCTTTATGAACGTTGCTAAGCCTTGGCCCTTAATTTTTGGACAATTACCAATCCATTGGACGACTTGGCAACGTTCAATTATGACTTTCACGTCTGATGTAGTAGACTGACTCTGTCAGTTCCGAAATTTCAGGAACCAATGACTCTTTCCTTGAATTTCGGAAGCTGAAGCCAAGTCTTCTGATTAGTGCCATGTTGAGAGAATTTTGGTCCAAGTCTGAACGTTGATGACCGTTGTAAGTCAATGTAGTTGCTGTACTTGCTCCTTAATTTTCGCAACTGACCGACAGACTCCTCGAATTACCAGAAAGTCAAGGCTTTGGATTTTGCTCACATTTTGCATGAATTTCAGCCCAAGGATGATAGTTGATGACTGTTATGGTTTAGTGGACGTTGCTCCTTGAATTTCGTTACTGATTGATGAATTCACATGGATGGACTCTCTCGCTCTTTCGGTAAGGACAAAGACTCATTCGATCTTTCAAGGTTGACAGACTCTGTCTTGTTTTGAGAAGTGTGATTGACTCGTTTGATCTGGTTGACTATCTCAGCAACACCTTCATACTCCAACAGTTTCCCCCTTGTTGCTGATGATAGCAAAACTCTTTTTGTGAATCCCGAATGAGTCAATCTGCAAAACAAGGCAAGGGAAAAAAGTATTTTGGGGAACCGACCCTGTCCAAGTTCCCCCTTAATCACAGCATAGATTGAGTAACTCTTGTTAGAGTTCCCCCTGAATCGATGAGTACAATTTGGCAAACCACAACCTACTAAGAGAGATTGGAAAAGGGAATATATGACTAAGTTAAGAAAACTGCAACCAACATGATCTAGTACCAACAGAGTAAAAACGAAACAGAATATCCAAACTTCACCTAAGACCTAGTCGCACAGAGACAGAGTCAATCCAGAACATAACCAGAGTGACTCGTTCGTGAGAGACGGGATTCACTACTTCCCCCTTTTTGCTGTCATCAGTAAGGGAAGTTTGCAACAGAGTCTAAGTCAATCCGTACATTAAAAAACAAATAGACTGTATCCATAACGCAAACATACTCATGGACGAAAGGGGCAAGAAGTATTGTCATATTCCACAAAACCTTTCATTGCCACATACTCATAACTTGTAATGATCCCTGTTGCATTGCATTGTATTTTTGAAAACTTTATAGCTCTATATTTGCAATGCATAGATATTTAACTAGTTTGAGCACACAGGGACTGTATCCATCCCCCAGAATTTTCTCTCCACCCATGTAACAGCTTTGGGCCAACTTTCCCAGGTTTCGCATCCTTAGGAAGTTAGGTGATAAAGCACCCTTAAAGGCTTAATAGCCGAGTGGACGAGGTCCGCTTTGGTTCAGGAGAAACAAGTTAGCGGAGTACCTTGCCTTTGTCCTCTCCCTTCTTCTTCTTTTTTTTTAAATGAAAATCGCTAAGGGATACAAAGAACAGACACAGTCTATCGATATGAGAACACGGATTGACTCAAACAGTATGCAAACAGCACCTACTAACTATTACAACCAAGGGAGAAGAGAGATTACCGTCTTCCGTTGATTGAGTCATTCCGAGTGCTGAACGGAGTGCCTCGAATCTGGTGGTAGGAAGAGGCTTGGCAAAGATATCTGCTAGCTGATCCTCTATTGGAACAAAGTCAAGTTGAATTACCTTTTTCTCAACACAGTCCTTCGAGAAATGGAAACGTATTTCAATGTGTTTGGTTCTTCAATGTGTTTCCAGAGATTTTAAATGCACAATTATTATCACAGAAAATACCAATTTGATCTCAGCAAAATTTTGCTTTGTAGAGGAACAAGAGTCTAAGCATAGACAAAGGAATTTTGCATTGCTAGATGTACTCTTTCGATCATGGAGAGAATCTATCCAGTCAAAATCACTAAAACCAGATAAAGTAATATAGGGGAACGAAGGTACCATAGATGAAGTTGACTGGTTCCTTTTAAGTATCGAAAGATTTGCTTGACCACCTTGAGATAAGACTGATTGGGTGCTGCTTGAAAGCGAGCACATAGACAGACTTGGTCGTCCGAATTGATGGCATTTAGACATTTCTTGTGCATATTACCTTCTTTACGTCCTGTGGCTCTAGAGATCCTGTACGTTCATCAAAAACTTTGCAAACGACATATGAGAGAAGTACTAAATTGAATCTTTCACAAATTTGAAAAATGCTTAACAGACTAGGTTGAAGTCCAGTGACCAGATGGACTCCATCTACCTTAAACTTGGAGGGGTTACCTACGGTGCCAACTCCCATGATTTCACCTTGGTTGTTGTTTCCATAGGTGACCTTACCTCCTTTGTAGGATGAAAGCGAGCTGAATTTATCGGGATTTCCAGTTCTGGAGCACCCTCTGTCCAAGTACACATAGTCCATCTCCACGCTCGCTTCCACCTGCAAAAAAATCACTTGGTAGTTTTGGGAACCCAAATATACTTGGGTCCCCTTTTTGAACCAGATTTTTTCAGCTTTTCTCGTGCCTCAAGGATAAGATTGAGTCGCTTGATATTAAATGACACATCCTTGTGAAGCTTTTCAGAGGCACTATCTCGATGTCCAAGACTCCCGCAATAACCACAAATCTTAGTGGGAGGAATATTGACGTATTTTTGCTGTCCTTTCCACCAAGAATCAAAATTTTCTTTTTGTTGCTGGCGCTTGGGTTTGTTGTTGGATTTGGACATATTTTTAGGGATATCGAATTTACCTTTATGCCACTTGGGCTTCGATTGAGTGGATCCAACTCCAGATCGTATATTGACTATCTCTTGGGAGAGTTTTTCAACTTCCTTTCGAAGATTATCACGATCTTGACTAACTTCCTTGATCTTGGAGTTGGCCCACTCGGGCAATTTTGATGGAGTGACCTGTTTGATGAAATTGACTGGTTTGAGAGAGAGTGCATGTTCCTTTTCTTTCAATTTTCGAGAGAGTTGCTCAACAGAAGAGGTTAGAGACATAACTTGAGATTCTGAACTATTTAACTCATTCTGCAAAAAACAACACTTGTTAGCGAAAATAGTTAGATCCATTTTGAGAGAGTCAATCTGAGTGAGTGACTCCACTTGTTCCCTTTGGTTGGATTCAGTAAGACTCTTGGTGTTGTTGAGTTCCTTTTTAAGGGAGTCAACATGACACCGAGAGTCTTGCAGATCCAATCTAAGTGAGCAAGAAATAGTCTTATGCTCCTCAGCTTCATCTCTTAGAGCATACATAAGACTTTTTGAGATCTCAAGTTCCTCACTTAACTCGGAAATTTTTCTGTTAAGATCAGCTTTAAGAGAGTTAGTTTCTGAAGCCATTTTAGCAATCAAAGTCATAAAACCCATAGGAGATATACGATAAAGATCTGTCTCAAGATGAGAGCGAGTTACCTCATTGTCGGGGATCATGGACTCAGTCGCATCATGTGCCATGAGACATACTAGGCCGCTGGACTCTGTGTCTTGATCGTCGGAGTCTGAGTCACCCCAACCGACGGCTGTCATTTCTCGTTGATTGACTGTCAGCCTAAGCAAGGCTCTGATACCACATGTAGGATCGGGTGGCTAACTCAAACCAATCAAAGGTGTGAGTCTAAGGATTGGTTTGACTCAATCAGCCTTCTTAACTGAGAGGCACTCTGTGAGGTAGAGGCACTCAATCGAACTTCGTATGTGACAACACTTGAGACGTAGAAACACTTAGCCGAACTAAGTGCGCGGAAGCAGTTGCTCAAGGTAGTGAAGTAAGATAGACTTAGCGGAGCTAAATGGATTAACACTCGAAAGGTGGAGGACTCTGTCGAACTCAGCAGGATACACAATATAAGTTATTTTATTTCCTGGTCAAAACAAAACAACTTATAATGCCCTCAGTAGATGAGATCTACTTCGTGGTTTTCACTCACTCACCCAATACAATCTCTATCAGCTCAATGATAAGTGTAGTGAAAACTAGGTCCTACCTAGAAAGACTCTATCGATATGCACAAACGAATCTAGTACTTCTCTCTCTCTTTTTCTCTCTAAAATAGGCAAAGCTTTCTCTAAACAAATGCTCTGAATGATTCTCTTTGGAAAGCTGCAATGAGAAACGAAATGACAACTCTCTTATATAGTGGAGCCGGTGAGGGAGTCTGCTTCCGAAATTTCTGCCATCTAAACGTTGTAGTTGCTTAAAATTCGGTCCTAACTTCTTTATGAACGTTACTAAGCCTTGGCCCTTAATTTTTGGACAATTACCAATCCATTGGACGACTTGGCAACGTTCAATTATGACTTTCACGTCTGATGTAGTAGACTGACTCTGTCAGTTCCGAAATTTCAGGAACCAATGACTCTTTCCTTGAATTTCGGAAGCTGGAGCCATATTTCGGAAGCTGAAGCCAAGTCTTCTGATTAGTGCCATGTTGAGAGAATTTTGGTCCAAGTCTGAACGTTGATGACCGTTGTAAGTCAATGTAGTTGCTGTACTTGCTCCTTAATTTTCGCAACTGACCGACAGACTCCTCGAATTACCAGAAAGTCAAGGCTTTGGATTTTGCTCACATTTTGCATGAATTTCGGCCCAAGGATGATAGTTGATGACTGTTATGGTTTAGTGGACGTTGCTCCTTGAATTTCGTTACTGATTGATGAATTCACATGGATGGACTCTCTCGCTCTTTCGGTAAGGACAAAGACTCATTCGATCTTTCAAGGTTGACAGACTCTGTCTTGTTTTGAGAAGTGTGATTGACTCGTTTGATCTGGTTGACTATCTCAGCAACACCTTCATACTCCAACAAAGGGACATGGGGAAATTCTAATTAAGTTACTAGGTAAGATGTAAAGTTCACCAAGGGATAAAAACATCAAGCAAAGGAAAAAAGAGTACAATCTTACAATAGCATCAAATAGTTGAGATAATCAACCATATACATTTTAAATTGGCATCCACATATAATGCATCAATTGGATGCTTTTCATCGATTGCTTCGCTTAAACCATACCAAGAAAAACCTAGTGGGAAAAACACCATGGTGAAGGAAAAGGAGTACAATCATCATTGTTCCTCCTGATGAAAACATCATTTTATTCCTTTGACTTTATGCTTCCTCCATCTTTAAATTTGGTCCTGCACCTAGTTAATTGGGGAGCCCCTGGTTGAATACAGCCAACACTTTTGCACTTTAGCATACTTGCTCTATATTAATATCAACATCCCTTTTATAAGTAGAACTTTTTGTTGTATGTATTTCCTTATAAGTATAGATGTAATCATTTATATCATTTGGGTATTAAGCCATAAATTCAATTAAACACATCCTCATTTAATCTCTTGGATAGTGGGGGTTTTCATATTTATGTATCTATAGATACGATAACTCCATTAACCATTGTGCTGCAATAGCATTAAGATTGAGGCTTCATGATCATTGATTCAACAATCATCAAGAGACTCGTATGGAGTTCCAATTATACTCTTACTCCGCTACTATAACAACACAAATTATCTAATAAAATTGGACTCATTGTAGTGATACATTTCCAATAGTTGTCACTGAGACTGTATTGGCACAACCAACTTATCGCTTATATTCATGAAAGGATTTATCAACTCAATCACAGGGGAATTCCCTTTAAAAACAAATAAATAATTATTAAGGTGTAGGATCGGGTGGCTGACTCAAACCAACTCAAGGTGTGAGTCTAAGAGTTGGTTTGACTCAATCGGTCTTTGAAAGTAAGAAACACTCTGTGATGTAGAGGCACTCAATTGAACTTCGTATGTGACAACACTTGAGACATAGAAACACTTAGCCAAACTAAGTGCGCGGAAGCAGTTGCTCAAGGTAGTGAAGTAAGATAGACTTAGCGGAGCTAAATGGATTAACACTCGAAAGGTGGAGGACTCTGCCGAACTCAGCAGGATACACAATATAAGTTATTTTATTTCCTGGTCAAAACAAAACAACTTATAATGCCCACTCAGTAGATGAGATCTACTTCATGGTTTTCACTCACTCACCCAATACAATCTCTGATCAGCTCAATGATAAGTGTAGTGAAAACTAGGTCCTACCTAGAAAGACTCTATCGATATGCACAAACGAATCTAGTACTTCTCTCTCTTTTTTTCTCTCTCTAAAATAGGCAAAGCTTTCTCTAAACAAATGCTCTGAATGATTCTCTTTGGAAAGCTGCAATGAGAAACGAAATGACAAATCTCTTATATAGTGGAGCCGGTGAGGGAGTCTGCTTCCGAAATTTCTGCCATCTGAACGTTGTAGTTGCTTAAAATTCGGTCCTAACTTCTTTATGAACGTTGCTAAGCCTTGGCCCTTAATTTTCGGACAATTACCAATCCATTGGACGACTTGGCAACGTTCAATTATGACTTTCACGTCTGATGTAGTAGACTGGCTCTGTCAGTTCCGAAATTTCAGGAACCAATGACTCTTTCCTTGAATTTCGGAAGCTGGAGCCATATTTCGGAAGCTGAAGCCAAGTCTTCTGATTAGTGCCATGTTGAGAGAATTTTGGTCCAAGTCTGAACGTTGATGACCGTTGTAAGTCAATGTAGTTGCTGTACTTGCTCCTTAATTTTCGCAACTGACCGACAGACTCCTCGAATTACCAGAAAGTCAAGGCTTTGGATTTTGCTCACATTTTGCATGAATTTCGGCCCAAGGATGATAGTTGATGACTGTTATGGTTTAGTGGACGTTGCTCCTTGAATTTCGTTACTGATTGATGAATTCACATGGATGGACTCTCTCGCTCTTTCGGTAAGGACAAAGACTCATTCAATCTTTCAAGGTTGACGGACTCTGTCTTGTTTTGAGAAGTGTGATTGACTCGTTTGATCTGGTTAACTATCTCAGCAACACCTTCATACTCCAACAGTTTCCCCCTTGTTGCTGATGATAGCAAAACTCTTTTTGTGAATCCCGAATGAGTCAATCTACAAAACAAGACAAGGAAAAAAGTATTTTGGGGAACCGACCCTGTCCAAGTTCCCCCTTAATCACAGCATAGATTGAGTAACTCTTGTTAGAGTTCCCCCTGAATCGATGAGTACAATTTGGCAAACCACAACCTACTAAGAGAGATTGGAAAAGGGAATATATGACTAAGTTAAGAAAACTGCAACCAACATGATCTAGTACCAACAGAGTAAAAACAAAACATAATATTTAAACTTCACCTAAGACCTAGTCGCACAGAGACAAAGTCAATCCAGAACATAACCGGAGTGACCCGTTCGTAGAGAGACGGGATTCACTACTTCCCCCTTTTTGCTGTCATCAGTAAGAGAAGTTTGCAACAAAGTCTAAGTCAATCCGTTCATTAAAAAACAAATAGACTGTATCCATAACGCAAACATACTTATGGACGACAAGGGGCAAGAAGTATTGTCATATTCCACAATACCTTTCATTGCCACATACTCATAACTTGTAATGATCCCTGTTGCATTGCATTGTATTTTTGAAGACTTTATAGCCCTATATTTGCAATTCATAGATATTTAACAAGTTTAAGCACACAGGGACTGTATCCATCCCCCAGACTTTTCTCTCCACCCATGTAACAGCTTTGGGCCAACTTTCCTAGGTTTCGTATCCTTAGGAAGTTAGGTGATAAAGCACCCTTAAAGGCTTAATAACCGAGTGGACGAGGTCCGTTTTGGTTCAGGAGAAACAAGTTAGCGGAGTACCTTGCTTTTGTGCTCTCCCTTCTTCTTCTTTTTTTTTTAATGAAAATCACTAAGGGATACAAAGAACAGACACAGTCTGTCGATATGAGAACACGGATTGACTCAAACAGTATGCAAACAGCACCTACTAATTATTACAACCAAGGGAGAAGAGAGATTACCGTCTTCCATTGATTGAGTCATTCCGAGTGCTGAACGGAGTGCCTCGAATCTGGTGGTAGGAAGAGGCTTGGCAAAGATATCTGCTAGCTGATCCTCTATTGGAACAAAGTCAAGTTGAATTACCTTTTTCTCAACACAGTCCTTCGAGAAATGGAAACGTATTTCAATGTGTTTGGTTCTTCAATGTGTTTCCAGAGATTTTAAATGCACAATTATTATCACAGAAAATACCAATTTGATCTCTGCAAAATTTTGCTTTGTAGAGGGCCAAGAGACTAAGCATGGACCAAGGAATTGTGCATTGCTAGATGCACTCTTTCGATCATAGAGGGAATCTGTCCAATCAGAATCACTAAAACCAGATAAAATAATATAAAGGAATGAATGTACCATAGATAAAGTTGACTGGTTCCTTTTAAGTATCAAAAGATTCGCTTGACCGCCTTGAGATGGGACTGTATGGGTGCTGCTTGACGAGCACATAGATAGACTTGGTCATCAGAATGTATGACATTTAGACACTTCTTGTACATACTTCCTTTTTTACGTCTCGTGGCTTCTAGAGATCCTGTATGTTCATCAAAAACTTTGCAGACGACATATGAGAGAAGTACTAAATTGAATCTTTCATAAATTTGAAAAATGCTTAACAGACTAGGTTGAAGTCCAGTGACCAGATGGACTCCATCTACCTTAAACTTGGAGGGGTTACCTATGGTGCCAACTTCCACGATTTCACCTTGGTTGTTGTTTCCAAAGGTGACCTTACCTCCTTTGTAGGATGAAAGCGAGCTGAATTTGTCGGGATTTCCAGTTGTGGAGCACCCTCTGTCCAAGTACACATAGTCCATCTCCACGCTCGCTTCCACCTGCAAAAAAAATCACTTGGTACTTTTGGGAACCCAAATATACTTGGGTCCCCTTTTTGAACCAGATTTTTTCAGCTTTTCTCGTGCCTCAAGGATAAGATTGAGTCGCTTGATATTAAATGACACATCCTTGTGAAGCTTTTCACATGCACTATCTCTATGTCCAAGACTCCCGCAATAACCACAAATCTTAGTGGGAGGAAGATTGACGTATTTTTGTTGTCCTTTCCACCAAGAATCAAAATTTTCTTTTTGTTGTTGGCGCTTGGGTTTGTTGTTGGATTTGGACATATTTTTAGGGATATCGAATTTACCTTTATGCCACTTGGGCTTCGATTGAGTGGATCCAACTCCAGATCGTATATTGACTATCTCTTGGGAGAGTTTTTCAACTTCCTTTTGAAGATTATCATGATCTTGACTAACTTCCTTGATCTTGGAGTTGGCCCACTCGGGCAATTCTGATGGAGTGACCTGCTTGATGAAATTGACTGGTTTGAGAGAGAGTGCATGTTCCTTTTCTTTCAATTTTCTAGAGAGTTGCTCAACAGAAGAGGTTAGAGAGATAACTTGAGATTCTGAACTATTTAGCTCATTCTGCAAAGAACAACACTTGTCAGCAAAAACAGTGAGGTCATGTTTGAGAGAGTCAATCTGAGTGAGTGACTCTTCCTATTCCCTTTGGTTGGATTCAGTAAGACTCTTGGTTTTGTCGAGCTCCTTTTTAAGGGAGTCAACACGACGCCGAGAGTCTCGCAATCCAATCTAAGTGAGCAGGAATAGTCTTATGTTCCTCAGCTTCATCTCTCAAAGCATACATAAGACTTTTTGAGATCTCAAGTTCCTCACTTAACTCGGAGATTTTTCTGTTAAGATCAACTTTAAGAGAGTTAGTTTCAGAAGCCATTTTAGCAATTAAAGTCATAAAACCCATAAGAGTTATATGATAAAGGTCTGTTTCAAGATGGGAACGAGTTACCTCATTGTCGGGGATCATGGACTCCGTCGTATCATGTGCCATGAGACATACCAAGCCGCTGGACTCTGTGTCTGGATCGTCAGAGTCTGAATCACCCCAACGAGCTGCCATTCTCGTTGATTGACTGTCAGCCTAAGCAAGGCTCTGATACCACATGTAGGATGGGGTGCTGACTCAAACCAACTCAAGGTGTGAGTCTAAGAGTTGGTTTGACTCAATCGGTCTTTGAAAGTAAGAAACACTCTGTGATGTAGAGGCACTCAATCGAAATTCGTATGTGACAACACTTGAGACGTAGAAACACTTAGCCAAACTAAGTGCGCGGAAGCAGTTGCTTAAGGTAGTGAAGTAAGATAGACTTAGCGGAGCTAAATGGATTAACACTCGAAAGGTGGAGGACTCTGTCGAACTCAGCAGGATACACAATATAAGTTATTTTATTTCCTGGTCAAAACAAAACAACTTATAATGCCCACTCAGTAGATGAGATCTACTTCTTGGTTTTCACTCACTCACCCAATACAATCTCTGATCAGCTCAATGATAAGTGTAGTGAAAACTAGATCCTACCTAGAAAGACTCTATCGATATGCACAAACGAATCTAGTACTTATCTCTCTCTTTTTCTCTCTCTAAAATAGGCAAAGCTTTCTCTAAACAAATGCTCTGAATGATTCTCTTTGGAAAGCTGCAATGAGAAACGAAATGAAATCTCTTATATAGTGGAGCCGGTGAGGGAGTCGCTTCTGAAATTTCTGCCATCTGAACGTTGTAGTTGCTTAAAATTCGGTCCTAACTTTTTATGAACGTTGCTAAGCCTTGGCCCTTAATTTTCGGACAATTACCAATCCATTGGACGACTTGGCAACGTTCAATTATGACTTTCACGTCTGATGTAGTAGACTGACTCTGTCAGTTCCGAAATTTCAGGAACCAATGACTCTTTCCTTGAATTTCGGAAGCTGGAGCCATATTTCGGAAGCTGAAGCCAAGTCTTCTGATTAGTGCCATGTTGAGAGAATTTTGGTCCAAGTCTGAACGTTGATGACCGTTGTAAGTCAATGTAGTTGCTGTACTTGCTCCTTAATTTTCGCAACTGGCCGACAGACTCCTCGAATTACCAGAAAGTCAAGGCTTTGGATTTTGCTCACATTTTGCATGAATTTCGGCCCAAGGATGATAGTTGATGTCTGTTATGGTTTAGTGGACGTTGCTCCTTGAATTTCGTTACTGATTGATGAATTCACATGGATGGACTCTCTCGCTCTTTCGGTAAGGACAGAGACTCATTCAATCTTTCAAGGTTGACGGACTCTGTCTTGTTTTGAGAAGTGTGATTGACTCGTTTGATCTGGTTAACTATCTCAGCAACACCTTCATACTCCAACAAAAGGTAATATAATAATAAAATGTACACAGGGTGATGAAAATAATTCTCAAATAATGATAAATACAAACTAAAAATATAAGTAAATACTAATGAGCAAAATACAAGTAAACATCTCAATGACATGATATATAATAAACACGTAATAGCATAAACTAACATAAAAATGAAGGGGCAAATAAATAATTAAATAAAATACAGCAGACTAAAATGAAATTAAATAAAAATAAGATAGTAAAGTAAGCAAAAAATAAAAAGGGGTGGGTTTGAAATTGGATTATTGTTGGAAATTTGTTTTCTAAGAATAGAGTTTTTTTCTCAAATGCTCAAATTGATTTAAAATTTTGTCATGAATGAGGGTTTCATTTTGACACGCACGTAACACGTTTTGAAAAAGAAAGGCGTTGACTACTCTTATTTTATTTATTTATTTTAGAATTTGCTTTATGGGGTGAGAATTTTCGGTGTCTACAAGAGACACTACTTCTATTTGTCTTGGCTGATTTGCCATTCAAAATGACTGGTTTAGACCCCTAGCAACTTTCTTCTTATGTTTTCTTTTGATTGTTATGAGAGTTGGTAATTGAGATTGTGGGGGCAAAGGTGGTGATTTTCTAGAAAGTTGGGTAGCTGGAGGAGGAGACAGGCCAAGGATTTCAATTTGTTGCTCAGTTTGTGCAACCGTCACACCTTGCTCTTTCTCATAATTCCTCCACATATCCATCTACATAGACTTTACCGCATCTCTGAAAAATATAGTTGCAGTCGTTGGGGAGGAACGTGTCTTAACCATATTCATCATAGATGTGTCATTACAAATTTCAATGTATTTCTTGCTTTTTGGCTGTATATAGAAGAAAATAAGGTTATCTAGTGGGGCAATGGGTTGTTTGGAAATTTCCCTCTTGAAGTCTCTCATCAACTCGATGGTAGAATATAGATCACGATCCAAATGTTGCACATAAAACTTCCATTCGTTACATGAGAACTCTATTATATGAGTATCCATCTTCAAACACTCTTCATACAACAACACCTGCAAATACAAAAAGTAATAAATCAGAAAAACACAAAAAACATTGTAATCATGTGCAAACAGATAACCGAACAACTACAATCACAACCATCACATCAAATGATCGAAAGGGTAATTCAATACCCCATTTTCAAATACGCATAAGTAATAACCAATTAAGTAAAGGCCATTTTAAAGCAACCTCACAACTAATCATCCAAAATTGGTATCAAACACAAAAATGTTTGCATTATACATCATTCATACTTGTTTCCCATTTGACATCAAATATATTTCTCATACTTACAGTAGAGCAAAAAAATCACAACCATCACAGTAGATAATCGAAAAGATAATTTAATACCCCATTTTCAAACACTATAACAGCTAGTCGAAGGTATGGTAATCTGGTGGAGCAATGGTGTCACAAATTTGCCCATTTGACAGTAGATATATTCCTCGTACTTACTGTAGAGAAAAAAAACAACACAACCATCACACCAGATAATCGAAAGCGTAATTTAATACCCCATTTTCAAACACTAGAACGACAGGAAGGTATAGTAATTTGGTGGAGAAATTTTTCCACAATTTCAAACCCTAGACCTCTAGGATGAAAGTGTAGGATGAAAATCAAGCAATTACCAAATCATAAATCAATAATTTAACCAGAATCTAGCAATCGAAGGTATGGTAGAGTATAGTAGATCGACTGCCCATAAACAGAGAATCGTGACACAAACGAACTAGAAATAGGTTGTAAACCTCGTTCGTAAAATTTTCCCCAATTTTAAACCCTAGACCGATATGCGAATGGGGATGAAGGTGTAGGACAAAAGTCATAACGCGGTAATGAAGGCATTACCTTAATCAGTAAAGCGATGAAGAAGAACTATTCTAACCAGAGGAACAAGAACAACCAGAGGCACTGCTGTAGGGTAAATTAGGAAGAATCACCCCCAGTCAAAGTTGATTACTCGAAGAACTGCCTCTTGTTAGGAAATAAATAGGGGTGACAATTTCAACACGACCCGTTTGACCAACATGAACCCGATACGAAGTTAGCAGGTTTAAATTTTAAAATTTGACACGATTAAATAAACGGGTCAACCCGAACACGAGTAGTTTAATAACTGTGTCGGGTTTGGATTGAAGATATGTAACCCGCTAACCCGTTTACATAATTTATATCAAATAAATATATATATTATAAATTATAGATTAATTATTTTTTTGATCAAATTTTAATATAAATAAGATATACAAATGATAAAAATTAAGTATTTTAATTTAAAGTAAAGTTAATAATATCATAGAATGACAAACTAATGTTAATTAATCTAATTATTTTCTTATATATACTAAGCAGGTTAGGTTTGAGTTTAATATATGCGGATTTAAGTTTCAAATTTGGACATGATTAATTGGGTTGGACAGGTCAACCCGTTTAATAAACAGGTCAACCCGTTTAATAAACGGGTTAGATTTGGGTTTCATATTTGGACATGATTAATTAAACGGGTTGGGTCAGATTAACCCGTTTAATAAACAGATCGGGTTCGGGTTTAACCTAACATGACCCACGAACCCGTTTTGCCACCCCTAGAAATAAAGAGGACCATCGAATTTTTCTTTTTTCCAGTTTGGTCAACATAAGTAACCAAGTCAAACATAACACTTAAAGGACAGAGACAAGGAAAAAAGATGACGAAAGATAAATCACCAAAATATTATGGGTGGACAGTGTTAAATTTCAAACCTCATGGGTGGGCAGTGATAATTCCTTAAACCTAATGGGTCGACACTATAAGTTTTCCATAATTATTAAAATAAATAGAAAAATTGGACCAGACAGACCGGGTAGTGGCATAGGTAAGAAAAATCCGAGCCTGGCCTTCTTTTGAAATTTTTTAAAACCGGACTTGGACATAATATATAGACCCGATGGAACTAAAATTTTATGACCAGCGTTAGGGGTGCAAAAAAAAAACGTTATCGTGGTACCTGTAGACACCAAAAATTCTCACCCCATAAAGCAAATTTCGAAATAATAAGAGGGGTCGTCGCCTTTCTTTTTCAAAACGTATAAGCGTGCGTGCCGAAACGGAACCATCGTTTTTTAATCCTTTTCAAAGCATTTCATGAAAACACGATTTTTCAAAAATGAATTTCCAAACGACAATGTTTTTAAGAAATTCAATCAGTTCAAATTAAAGGTCTAGTATTATATCTGGCGTTTGCATATTGAATTCTGACATAGTTTAGCTGGTTAGAGTGTTCACTTGGGAACCTACAGATCCCGAGTTCAAAACCCCCAACAAGCTGGGGGGTGGTTTTATTTTTCGTTTAGCTGGGATAAGAGCTTTAACTGTATCTCTCGCAGTTATATATTGAGTTCTATCCTAGCATAATTGGTAAGTACTGATCTGGAGATAAGTAGAGACCCGAGTTCGATACTTAAGAAGGGCTAAATTCGTTTGTTTGTTTTTACTAGTCTCTCCAAGCTTCCAAACTTGACCCAAAGCCAAACCCAAAACCTGTTGACCCGTTTGACCCGACCCTATAGCAAACACTATTCTTTTATAAAAGAACAGTTCCCAAAAACCCTACGACAGGAGTCTCTTCGTGGTGACTGTAGCCGTCTCCCTGTTTCATTTCTTCTTCCTCATGGCTAACCCCAACCTTCAGCTTCTTCGATCAGCAACAACTTCCCAAAAACAAACCAAAACCTAATCCCAACATCTTCAAGTCCTCAATGTTTTGAGAAATTTGAAACTCCAAAATCCTAATCTCTTTCCCAACCTTCATCTCCTTCCCACTGCTAAAAAACCAGGCAACGAATTCACTCAGAAGAAGCTCTCGATCATTCTTCCTCCATCTCCAGAAATCCCATTTTCTTCCACCTCCTACACGCACCTTCAAACTATGACTCAAAACCCGGCACCATCCCTCTCTGACTTTCGCCGTCATCGCCATCCTCCCGTCCTTTTCCTCATCTCGACCCCTCTTTGTACATTTTCGAAAGTCGACACCCACACCTCTCCCTCTCAGTCACTCTTCAAAATTCGAAAAGAAGAGTGGGAGACCAGGGTTGACCACCGCGAACCAACATCCGGTGAAAACAAGCTACCACTACACCGTTCGACTCATACCGGCGACCCCAAGACTACCATGGGGTGTCACCGGTTTGGTGGTGTTTCTCGCTAGTGACTGAATAGGGAAGTTCCGATGTCAGTTTATTTTTTGAGCTTCATATTCATTTATTGACTGAATGTTAACTCAAAAACCATACATGTTCTGAAGCATTCTGAGCATTCTGGTAATACTTGACTGTTTGATTGAGTGAAATTTCTTGTTGTCTTGTTGTCGGTAACAACGGATCTTGACACATGATGAATGCTAAGGTTGGTGGTGTTTTCATTCTAGCGTAAATCGTATCAATTTTTGTTCGGTCTATCTACTCTTGTTAAGGCTTAGTGATATTGTTATTCTGACTCAACTTGAATCGCGTCTGTTTCGGTGACTTCTCTGCTGAGGCTTTAATTATGCTTTTGTGCGGTTTATCTAGAGTTTAATCGTATTTTTACTGCCACGCTTAACATCCTGCTGTATGTGCCATTGCTCATCGCGTTTTCATCTCCTTTCACCGAGGTACACATGAACCAGAGCAAAGGCGTGGACGCGGCGGGTTGGTGTGATTTCGGGATCAGCGAATTGACCAAGCGCTTGGACTTGAGCTTAATGTCTGCTTTCTGGTTGATTCATGTGTTTTCTGTTTGATTCATGTGTTTTTCTGGTTGATTCGTTTGTTTCCTGGCTAATTCGTTAATCTTCCGTTTGATTCGTTCACTTTCTTGTTAATCTGTTCATTTTCCGGTTGATTTGTTCATTTATTCTGGTCGACTTGTTTTTTACCACGTTCATTGGAATCTAAGCCGGGTGTTGTTAATTTCCTTCGAATTGATTATTTATGTTTGGTTCTGGTGTTTGCTTCCGTCGGTGCCATTTCCAAAATCCGACCAACGTCTGCGGCATAATGTTTTGGTACCCTAATTTGTGTTTTACTGAGTGGTCGCTTGAGCTCTGGCTTGGGCGAATGATGAATCTGCTCGTCTGCTATATTTAATCTCTGTGCTATGCGTGTACATGTTACACGTAATATTGTTGCACAATTTCCGCTCATCGTAAGCCGTAGTTATCACCCTCTAGGACCCTCTCATTGACAGAAAAGCTTCGGATGCATTGTTGCTCCACACCTAATGGGTCTCTCATTCGTTTCGTGGGGCAGTAATCTCCTATAGCTTAAGAAAACATCTAAACCACCGTTATATGTATGTAAGAACAAAAACTTCAAAAAAGCAAGCCCTTAAGGCTATTTTAGAAGGGTTTCAGATGCGAAACCACCCCATGCCTAACGGGTCTCTCATTCGTTTTATGAGGGTGGAATCCTCCTTTACCTTTAACACACCCCTAATCAAGAGTTAATAAACGAACCAATAAATCAATTCCTCTCACTTGTTAATATCTCACAAATCAGCCCAACAACATTTTTTTCAGCCCAATAACATTTTTTCAGTCCAATCACAAATAAAGCCCACATAAAAAAAGGGGCCACTTCAGCCAATCCAAACAAGGCCCAATTTTAGCCCAACTTCAAGCAGGGCCCTTTCTTTTTTTTTTCTTTCAGCCCAACTCTAGATAAGGTCCAAATTTTAACCCAATTTAATTCCAAGGCCTAATTCAAATCCCACTTCAGCCCAAATCAAAAGGCCACTCTGAGGCCCAATTCAAAACCCACTTCAGCCCACGGTTCATAAATCCCATTTCGAGGCCCAAGCCCATTTCGAGGCCCAAGCCCATTTCGAGGCCAAAGCCCAAACAAGGCCATCAAGCCCATTTGGCCCACTAAGCCCATTTGGCCCACTAAGCCCATTCGGCCCATCAAGCCCATTCGGTCCAACTTTGACCAATCAAACTTTGACTTAGTCTAACTTTGACCAACCTGAACTTTGACTCGGTCCAACTTTGACCAACCTGACCTTTGACTTTGACTCGGTCCAACTTTGACCTTGACCCAACTTTGACCTTGACCCAACTTTGACTTGGTCCAACTTTGACCAATCTGAACTTTGACTTTGACCAATCTCAACTTTGACCTAATCCAACTTTGACCCGGTCTAACTTTGACCCGATTCGTTTTTCAACCCCAACCCGAATTCAAATCAACCCAATTCAAACCCAACTCTTTTCAATTCAGTCCAATTCCATTCAACTCGAATTCAATTCATCCAATTCAAACTCAACTTGTAAATCCTGTTCAAATTTCAAACTCAAAAAATCTCTCTCCTCAGATTTCAACAATCATTTTATTCAAACTTCATCAAGTTTTCAAAAGAAACCATTTTGTGGAATTTTAAAGGAAAAACTCTTCTCACATCACAGAAAACTTTTCTCAAAATACAGAAAGTTCTTCTCACATATACAGAAAGTTTTCTCTTAAAAACATTTCTCAAAATCAGAGTTTCTTTATCGAGAATTCCGAACAACATCAAAAGTTTTCCAACTCAGTTTTTAAACTCAATCCAAGCCGTTTTTGGGGAACAGGGGATGTCTAACACCTTCAAAGAACGTTTTCTTTCTAGTTAGACATCACTTGTCTCTCTTCTAAAATAAAAATCCGAGGCGGGGCACTGGGGTCGTAACCTCCCTTGTCGCAGTCTGGATCTCTTTAGGCGGGGCATTAGGGTGACAAACCTCCCCTGATTACAGCCTAGATTTTTACAAGGCGGGGTGCTAGGGATGTGACTGCCTTCCTAGTTGCAGCCGGGATTTCAGAATCATCTAACTCCCTTCCACTCGATTTCAATATTTTCAGTTTTAACGTTTTAAAACCCGGGAGTTAGAGACGTTATTAGGGTTCGACCGAGAACATCTAATTCATGGTGTTTCTCTCTGAATCCTATTTTTCGACATAAATTCATTGCCCCATCTTTCGAGCCTCGGCACTTACCATTAATTAAGTGTCGTGTTCGAGGGGGTACATAGGGTAATCCCTCTGGATTATCCGCCCTTTTACAACAGAATGGTTTTCCTCAACCGTTTTCAAACCTCAAATTTAAAAAACTCGGGATCTCTATTCAAATACCAATTGCCTCACACACTCAAATAATCTTCAAAACTCCAAATCACTTCATACCCAAATCATCATCCAAACTCCAACTCGCATTAAACTCGAATCCTCTTACAAATTCCAACTTCATTCAAACTTCCAAAGTCTCACAGGCCCAAGCGTCTCATAGACTCGAACATCTCACAAACTCGAATGTCTCACAGACCTGAGCGTCTCATAGATCCGAATGTCTCACAGACCCGAACATATCATAGACCCGAGCGTCTCACAGATTCGAGCGTCTCACAGACTTCGACGTCTCAAGGTTTCAAGCGTCTCATAGACCCAAGCGTCTCACAGACTACCCCCTCAAACCTGAAACTTCAAACATCTCCAAAAAAACCTGAACTACGTAAGGTCTGATCTCAACAGGGAGTTGAGTACGTAGGCAGCCCATCTAGGGTGCGACCCCATTCCAAACAAAAAAACCCTTTCCCCCTCTAAGGTGACTCTCATACCTCTCAAAGCATTCAAAACTCTTCTGACTCACATTAAACCCTCAAACCTTTAGACTTCGGGTCTTCTTCATCCACGTAATCAATAAACTTTCCCTCGATTTTACTATCTACATTCAATCAACTCTCAATCTGTCAACCCTTTCAATTGGTGCCAGCTTGGCAGGACAACTCGCCTCATCTACTCTCTTTCTCTCTTCCCGTCCTAATCCTATCCTTGGCTTTTAAATGAATCTCTCTAAAAAGGTTTTGAAAGACGGTAATCCCGACAATTGGAGACCGAGGTTTCCTCGGGCACCAATCCGAAGTCGTGGTCGTTGCCACTTCTAAGGGGTGTAACCCAGTGCGAACCCACATAGAATCTCTGACATGACCGGATAAGCCCCATCCGTAGGCAACAATTTCAGAGTCAACCAACGGTTCTTAAAACCCTCATTCCTTTCCTTCCTAGTATCTTAGGTCAAACTAGGTGGCGACTCTAGTCAATTCCGCCTTATAGAGGCATAAGTCCACGTGGAGCCCATCGAGAGCGGGTGTAGTGCACACTTGCATTCCCCTTTATGCTTTCTGGGAAAGACGGATGATATAGTAGGTATTTGAGGGATGCCAGATAACGGGTTTTCACCCTCCACAGAATGGCATTTTCTAGGATCTCGTCTTTTTAGTCAGATCATATTTAGATAGACCCCCATCATACCGAAAAATCACCCTCCACAGTACCGTACTGAAACCTGTTTACACCGTACGTCTAACCGGTTAACTGTACCGTCTTTGGTGGTACGGTTAACTGAAGCGTTATAATTAGACAATTGCGGTTTAGATAATGATATGTAACTTTTGTACCATGGGTAACCGTGGTTAACCGGTTACATTTATAAATATATATTTATATATACATATAGTTTCTATTTTAGTTTTTGATATTTTAAAATTATTTGTTATGTGCTAGTCTTTTGTATATCCTTTAACTTATATTTTGATAACTTGAACAAAGATAATCTAGAATCTAGAAAAATGACACTACTTACCTATGATGTAATATGTTATGTGCATTGAAGGCAAGGTAAGCATTATGGATAAAGTATATTGTAATTATGTTTTGTTAAATCTTTTGAGATGTATTTTACTATCACTTAGCTGATAAAGTAGCTTGTAAATTATGTTGTTCAAATCAACGTGAATTGATTTTGCCTTATATTCTTGGATTGTTTTGTGTCATTGTGATGATAAATGTGCAGGTTATATATTATATAATGCATTTATTAGATGATAAAGCATTATATAATGGTGGATTCAATATTTGTGTTATATATTACGTACATAAACTAATTAATGCTTGCACATGATATGAAATGCTTGGTGCTTTCTAGCTTTTTTTATTTGTTTATTTTATCTAGTTTGTTATCATAACATAAGGTTATTTACATACAAAAACCTACACCCGGTTTTCGATTACCGTACCGCTCTAAATGATTAATCAGAATGTGGTTAACCGATGTAAATGAAATAATAACGGTATTAAATTTTTTTTAAAACCGTATTACCCAGTTAACCGGATATACAGTTAACATTTCGGTGAACACCCCTAACAAACGAGACCCAAACACAGCCCACTACCCATTTGATTAGCTCTAACTTGAACCCATCCGTTGTCCCAAACCCTACACCACTTGAAAGTTATTCCGGGTTTTCAACTCTAACGACACAATCAAAGGCTAGATATTTAGTATGGTGGGGTCGCCTAAATTCTTTCATCGATTGAATAGAAAAACCTTTTACAGCACATCTTGCCATCATGACAAACACACACATCAAAATCGCATACTAGGAATAATTGAAAATATACTACACTTTGTGTTGATCCACTGATCGTGAGTTGGGAATGAATACAAACACTATAAGACTTAGACAAGTCTGAAAATTCTAACCACTCAACTATCTAATATATCTCATACACCGTTACCCAAGGTATCTATACTAGTATCTAGTACTTGTATATTTGTAAAATTAGGCGATCCCCCTATTGATAATATTGAGCTAATCTATTTGCAACCCTAAGAGACTACTAAAACCTAGCTGTAACAATCTCTGTCGGCTATGGATTTAAGTACTACCTTCACGGTAGCTCCGCAAGTCATGATATCGACCAGGCAATCAACAACCATAGCCTTTTTTTCTTTTCTTTAAAGATCACATATATTAGAAGCCAAGTACTACATAAGTCCTCCAAAGTGCCACACAATTCAGGGATGAATTAGAATAATTATATGGGGTCACTACTATGAAAGCATGTCCATGTCAATATGATGCGGCTCTCTTTATCATAAACAATCTCCAGTTTTTTGTCCAGAAAGTCGTGGGAAAAGGAGCAGATTTTATAGAAAAAATGCATGGGTGTTTGTTGGGAATTTTTATTCCCTAAAGTTTTACTCATTGTACGAGTGAATTGAACCCACTACACTTCAAACACTGCTTCCATCCTTAACCATTATACCATTACAATTTTTGTGACATATGATGGGGTCATTTATATATATATATGTAAACATGAAAATACTCTATATATAGGAATCTTCACATTTTTTAAAAAACGTGGGTCCCGAGACCCCACGAGACCCACTTGGCTCTGCCTCTGGCATAATTGCGAGGACTGAGAGATTATATTATTAAAATTTCTAACTTTCAAATAATACTACTAACTGATCACAAACCTGAAAACAAGCACAAAATAAAAAATGAGCCAACACAGCAGGAGGAACGCATAAGGTGTAATTGAATAGAAGAGCTAAAATCTAAGATAACAAAAGCAGGGTAAAGGTCCCAAATGGATGAAATATCATCCTTATTATCGGGGCAACAAAACCGCATCCCCTAAAACAAATCATGGATACCTTTGATCTTTGCCTTCTCTGGTAGCCATGAAAAAGCTTAATCAATACTCCGGGTAGCCCCTAAATGAACCAGGGGCTGCCTCATCAGCCT